>PVJL010000264.1:0-488094 GCA_004026885.1 Lyroderma lyra | reverse complement strand
TTTGTTTTTTTTTCTGTCTGGCTTATCTCACTAAGCATGATGATCTCCAGGTCCATCCATTTTGTCGCAAATGGCAATATTTCAGCTCCAAGCCCCAGACTCAAGAATCTCCATCAACTGCCGACCTCATTCTTTCCCTGTGCCATCACTCGTTACCCTTGCTTTGGGCCCACCTCTATTCCAGCCAAGTCCGATAGCCCCCCACCCCCTCACACTATTGACTCGTTTTCTTCATGGTGTTTTGGGCACTTGCACAGACCGTCCTGCCAGCACCCTGCAAATACATGGGCTTCCTTTCCTTAGGAATGGCTCAAAGCTCTCACCTTCCTGGAAGGGTTTCTAGAGATTGTCACATATCTATATGCATTCTTCTACTTAGCTTCACTTTACTTTATGTACCAACATTGCTGACAGCCAGCTTTCATTTTTGCTCGGTTACCTAGCAGATGTTCTCAAGGAGTTCTATACATCTATTTTCTTGGGTATTTTTTTTCTGTTAAATTATAAACTAGTGCTTATCAGTGACTTCATTTATAAAACACTTTGCATTTTCTATGCCTGGTATAAAATTATATACATAATAGACACTAGATTAATGTTTCTTAACTGATTCTTTTCTCATTTTCTTCATGATATATTCACTGTGTTGCTATTTCTTGTCATGTAGGTATAAAAAAACCTCCCTAACTAGATTATAAAAGCTGTGAAGTTATAGATTTTTAAAACCCTTTTATTGAACTTTGTACTCAGTGTGTAATCAAATTTGTTTTCACATAATAAAATAAATTATTTTTTTCTGTTATTTATAAAAAGGTTTATCACTTTTTTTGCTTCTGCTGCTGTTAATATATCTTGCTATACTTCCCAATTGCTTTAGCTATTAATAGTATCCTTAGAGGAAAGTCATAAGCTCCTTGAGGGCAGGATTGACTCCTATGCCTGTGTCTTTATAGTGCACAACCCTGAGAAGTCGAACTGAAAAGATAATGGATACTAAGTAATAATTTGCTAATTTGCATTGAAAGAGAAATGACTCATGTAAAAACATTTATAAAATAAGCCTGGTGTGCTGAAAGCATTTGCTATTATATCTTGCCCCCAAGCACTATAGTTCAATCTGGTAGCTTTCAATTTAACTCTAATATTTGATGGCTGGGATAATCAGACTCCATTTTGGATCTTTTCCTATGAATACATATTATTTTAAAAATAGTACTGTACATAGTGTCTCATGCTCCTTTTTCTGTAGAACAGTATTAGCTATAGATCCTATTATTATAATATAAGCAGATCCAGGAATACTAGTTTTTAAAATAATAAATATGAATAGTAAGTTCAAATAAGATTTTCAGAGGCTCTACAGAATATATATACCTGCAAAGTGCAAGTGTAAATAGTGTGTAAATCACCACTGCAGGATTCTGAGTTCTTTTTGTTTGTTTGTTTTGGTTTTTTTTCTTAAATTTATTTTTATTGTTAAGACTTATTGGGGTGACATCTGTTAGCAAGGATTACATAGGTTTCAGGCTTACAATTCTACAGTGGATTCTGAGTTCTTGACAGGAGGGTGTGTATAAATGGGCATTGACATTTGTGAGATGATGGCTTTGGAGACGGGTGCTTCCTCAGAGTTATCCTTGGGAAATTGTCATCAGAACTTCTGCCCTGGGTAGCTGGATCCCTCGTGATATGACTGCCCTCAGCCCAGAGCCCCTTCCTCCTCCCATAGCCATTTCAGCCTCCATGTCACCACCAGGCAAACTCTTATCATATTTCAAAACTCAATCCAGATGTCATTGTCTAATTCTAATTCTTTGTCCGTCCACTTCTATCTCCAACTCCATAAAATTAATCAGTTCTCACAGCTTCTTCCACACTCATTCATGTTCTTCCCACCAGGTTTACTACGTGTGTTCTAAATGGTTTATATGCACATCTTCTTTAGGCTTAGTTACTTTATGGACTGGGCATTATGAAGTCCTCTACCCTAGTTCCAGTACTCTTTAACTGCCCTAAGTTTTGTTTTAGTCTGTTTATTGATTTTTATCAAATTTTAAGGGAATTTATAAAAATGTTCTGGAGTTGTTCAATGGGGAATTAAATAAAGAGTACCAAGAGCATAAATCCAGTATTGGTAAGAAAAGCTGTAATAATAAATTAGAAAAGAAAATGAACGCACACATGTAAAGATCCTTAAATGAAGCACATCTCCTGGAAGGGACATGTAGAACTCTTTAGCAATGAGTATTCTCTATGCAAAAAGTTGGAATGTCACAGAGCAGAAAAATCATCAGCTGTTTTTGCTCACGGAAAACTAGAGACTGAAAAGTAGAAGTCTCAGAGGGCTGAACTAGAAGAGTGTCTGGGCAGAGGGCAGTACAGAATGAGCTTTAGGATCAGGTGGGTTTGGTTTCCAATTCCAGTTCATCAACTTGTCATGTGACTTTAAGTAATGAATGCACCTTTTCTTAGCCTAAGTTTTCTTATGTGGAAAATGAAACATCCCTCTCAGGGCTACTATGAGGCTTGAATATCCCAGGCTTAAATGCTTGGCATAAGTTACTGCTGAATAAATGTTAGCTATCATCATCATTAGATCCAGGTTTGTTAGTGGAAGCAATGTAATAATACGACCATTATCTTAGCAGTTTAATTTTGCAAAATTCTTGAGGCCTAAACCCATAAAACTTTTTTAAAAAATAATCATGAGGTGCTATGAGAAATGTTAGTACCTGATATTCCTATGCTTACACACTTGATACATACTTATACACTTGATTTTTTCACTGTATACTAATTTATCATTATATACAATTTATACTTTTTAAGATGTATCTTTACTACAGAAAAAAATTAAGGCAGGTATAGTGACTCAATGGTACAATAAAGTAACAGTGAACTGTTTCTTTTAAAATTTGAATATAAGAAGTAAATGTTTTCAGTGTTAAGGATTTGATAAGGTTCTAGATTCATAGCTGATCAATATGTTTTAAAAAAAGGTCAAATTCAAGGAATACCAATTTTCCATTGCCAATGAATAAGCACCATTAACTAATTCTATGTGAATACAGATACATGTAACTTGTTCTAATTTTGTATATATGATTAAAAGTTTGAATCCTTTATCAAGATTTGACTGTTGTGAATGTGCACTTTTTAATGGATAAGACTCCTGAATTATGACCATAGCTTTTGAAAACATTACTCTTTAGATTTATTTGTATTCCTCCCTTTCCCCTCCCTGGTCACTAGAAAATAAAGAAATAAAAATGATGCTTTTGAAAAGTCCAAGACTTTTTAGCATATCAGAAACATGGAATTTTCATTTCAGCTTTTCATTACAAGATTATTTTAAGAGAAGAAAATTCAATATTGTAACATGGTTTTATTAGCAATATTATCAGTGAGTTCAAGGGATTGGCAGTACCCCAGCAAAAACAGAGCAAAATCCTGCATCTTCCATCATTTAAATTTCCACTAGAGCAAGATGTATGGAGATCTGTATCTTAAGGAGCTCTTCCTCCACACATGTGAGAATAAAATCTTACACAGTCCTCACTTTAGCTGACTGAATATTATTTGTACATCAGATTATTCCTGGTGTGTTTCTTTGTAGCATCCCCCTGGTTTCACTTTCATTTTCAGAAAAAGCAGAATATGGCATTTATAAACTTCCCCAAACTCATAGGAGAGCCAAGGCAAAGAAAGAGTCAAGGGACAGTATCAGAAAAAAAGATAGACACATTGTATAATTTCTATGATAGTAGTTAGCTAAGAGGTAACTTTGAAAAGGTAAAGGAGGTCTGCGCCCACATATATATACAGATGAAGAAGTATTTGGAAGCTAGAAACCTTCCTTGATAAGGTACTTCTTTGTGGAGCCACATATTTGTGTAGTTATTTCTGTCTGTCTTCATCCCCCACTCTCTTTCTTTATTGCAAAGGGGGTCCAAACAAACTTTACCCATAAAAACATGACTTGTATCCCTCACACTACTCTCCTGCTTGTACACACACTGCCTTAGTTTGACAATTAAATCAAGTCATCATTACCAGGCTCCTCCTGGCACTGACACGGAGGCCTTTCAGTTGGCAGACCACACACACACACACACACACACACACACACACAGTACATTAAAAAGAGGAAACAATAAGTGTTTTAGTGCATTAATACCATTTGCATTTATTTCTCCTCCCCCAGTTTTGAATAGATTAAGTTGGAAATTCAAATTTCCAACTAACTAAAATTTGCCACTGGCAAAAAGTTAATAAACCTTTCTTAAAATGTTGAAAGACATCAATATCTTTTATTTCTATCTACTACAGTGCCCGTGTTGAAAAAATCCAAAACAGTATAATGATTTAAAAAACAAATAAACACTATGCCTTGTTTATCCCTTTCTATATAACCTTCATTATAGATGACAATCACTGTTGGGATTCTAAAATAGAACTAGCTCTTATGTTTCCTATTCTAGTTTTCTTAAGTTTGATGCTACCTCATGTCAAAACTCACCAGAGACAGTTTCCCTTTCTTGGGAACAATGACAACAAAAAGTTCTCCTACGTGAACTTATAGAGGACATCTGCTAAGGTTTCAACTTTCTCCAATATTTAGGGGCATTTCGAAAGCCCCAAACATTTATAGGTACTGAATATCTTGGAGCTGGATTTACTCTTTCAGAGATGTCCCCAATTAAAGACCATAATGATGGACTGCCTTCATGATAAATGAAGTTGTAAGTGGAGTGGTTCTTTCAGTGTGGATCACGGGATTCAACACGAACTGCCCTCTCATATCCAGCAAGAAGTAAATATTAATCTTAATAGCTGCCCCTAAATTCACCCATAATGTGCATTTCTATACGCTCTATGAACCAAAATCGATATCAGCATTTTTATAATAGCCTGCCTCATTTTGAGGTTGTTTTCATATAGTCTTTACTTCTGAGGTAGCAGTGATTACAGGGATGAAGAAAAAACTGGAGCACTGATTGCCTCATTTGGCACCATCCCAATTTCTCACCCCAGCAGGAACCCTTTTGATAGTCTCACTCTTCAGAACACCTGTGACTGACAGCTTTGTACCTCTCTCCTTAGTCCTGAAGCAAAATCAGTCGTAAAAGCAAACCAGTCATATAAGCCAAACCAGTCACATATCATAGAACTTTAGATTTAGAACTAAAATGCCCTTTAACAAAAAAAGTTTGCAATTGCACGTTTCGTAAGTGTGTGATTTTTTTTTTTTCAAAATTGCTTAGCGGTGTCTCTAACAGAATGAAAAAGAAAGGTAGACAAAACTACAACAGAAGTTACTTTAGAAGGTTGATTTGACCAGCACATAAAGATGTTCAGTTGGATACATTTTTCAGGGTTACTTTCTACAGTTTTAAAAATATGTTTAAAAGGAAAAAGAAAAAAAGTAGTGAAAACATTACCTAAATCTATAAATACTCAAAGTACAACAGCTAGAAAATCACACAACTTGACTCATTGAGATGTGTAGTAGATTTTACTTTATCAGTTTGAATTCAGAAGAAAAAAAAAGAAAAACTTTGATATATCATAATTGTACTCGCAATGTTAAGTACTACTTGGATGATAAAACTTGATTCAACGTATTCAGGTGATCACAACTACAATACCAGTGGTAGGGGTTCATTGATTCTGCCACAAGAATGCTGAAGGTATCAGTTCTGTCCTTTATGGGAAAGAAAAGTAAAATAGTCCCCTAAGGTGCTGCTAAAGGGAAAAGTACATTCTTTCACCGCTTGTCAGGTATTCTGATGAAACTGAGATTGGACCTGCTTAGTCCTTAATTGCACCAGGATATTGTGCTCCCCACAGTGAGGCTTTTGAGCACATCTCTCTAAATTCTGCTCCTTCTCTTTCCTTGAAAACCACCTCTTGCCCTTTCTCTTGCTTGTCAAGGAATAAATGGGAGTAAATAAATGGAAACGCCTATGTAAGGACATAGGGAAGGTGCTAAATGTCCCCCACGACTATGTATTTTAGTCAGTTTTTCATTTTTAAAAATATTGTTTGGTGTGGATTCTTCCTTCTTAACCACAACCCTTTCACTACCTCTGGACCTGGAATGGATTTGAGCACAAGGCTTCTGTTCATCTCTACAGCCCACTGTCAATGGGACCAAGGGAAGAATGGTCCCAGGCCCACTCCCTGACCATTCTGGAAAAATCCAATCTCTCAGAAATGTCGTAGTATTTTCTGAAGAACCCCCCAGAGGTTTGAAAAGGGAAAAATAAAATAAAATCTACCACCAAAGAATTGCTGGGAAATGACATTATTCTTCATAGATCTATAGAAAACTATTATGTGACTTGTGTCAGGATTTCAAGACATTAAAGTCATTATTTGCCCTATGTCTTAGAGAAGTGTACACATACTTATGTATTCAGGGCTTAAAGGCAAAACCATGTATTATTATCATATTTTCTTTTTGCATCGAAATTTAATCAACAATAGCTTGTACCCTATCCTTCCTCATTTAGGTTTCTGTGTATTTTGGACATAAGACAGATGCTTTTAAAACCATATTTGTCATGTCATTAGTTCATGAAACACTTTTGCAGAGATGCTGTCTCTGATGACTTGTGATCAGTTTCATTCTATCTATAACAATTTCAAAATATCCACAATAACACTCAATGATCATTATTTAACTTGAATAATTTTGACTTCTTTTTCTACTATGTCTAAATTACCCACAACCACTGCCATTTCTTGGCCTATTTCATCCTTTTCATGTCTGTCTCCATAAAATTGGCCCTCACTGCCGGAGTGCTGAATTCTTGCAATGGCCCCTAATCCTCTGTCTCTTTCTCTTTTCTATGGAGTCTTTAATCTGCTCTGCTCCTACAGTTAAATGGAATTTTAAAAACACATTTTGATGAAAATTCACCCTTTCTTAAAGCTTTTCAGGAGATGCTTTCTTTTGTTAGAATGCTCTAACCTGATTTGTAAGGCCCACATTTATCTGACCACAGCCTATTTTCCCAATCTTTTGTTCTATTAATTTCCCACATGAGTCCTTCTTTCTGAATAGACTATCTGCTGAACGTTTCATCCTCACCACCTGCCTTTTGGATTCTGCTCACGGTGTGCTTGTGGTCTGAATTCCCTGCCGTTTCCCCTTTGTTTATAAACACTGAACATGAACCCCTCTTCTTCTTCCATGAAACCTGTGCTACCAAACTTCTCAGAGTAATCCCATAATTCATGTCTTTTTCAGTCAGTTTGTCAGTTAATTGTTTTCTATCTTGGATTCTTATGTATTTCCTCAATTACCATCTAAACTAATAACACCTCAGCATTTCTATTTCCTTTAACTTCCCAGATCACATAGCAAAATTTTGGGCAAAATGCGGGGAATGCATAGATGAAAAAAGATTTGGTAACAAGATACTGTTAATTTCACCAAGACTGCATTTTAGGCCCAATCAACTATATTCATTTTTTAGTTATAAAAACATTCAAAACAATGCATCAGCATTAAAGGTAGATATTTTGGCCATTTATAGTTTTAAGGTAAAATTTTGATATGGGTTTATATCTGTGCATTTTTCTTATTAAATATGATAATGTTTAATAAATTGTGACACTATGTTTAGACTCCCCAATGTCACACCCCAATCACTGCTTTCTATTATTTCTTTCCTTTTTTCTATTTCTGGACCTTTTCAAAATATAGTGGTGGTAAATTACTTTGGTTTGATTACTTTCTATACCCCATTCATACCTACTCTAGCCTTATTTTTCATTACATTTCACTTCATTAGATAGCCTACAAGTCCTAGACCCTCCCTTGGTCTCCCAACCTATAACTTGACCTTCCTACGTAAGGATTAAATATTTTCCTTGTCAGAGAAGACACCAGGATTCATGAAAACCACTTGCTTCCTAATGCCTAGATTTGAAAAGGGAAAGACAGTATTTCAAACTTACCTGCATTGATATAATTAATGATTAATTTTCTACTTTCAAAATAGAGTTTATGGTGGTAATGTACAATGGTGCAGGCACTGTGGAAAACAGGTGGTTCCTCAAAGGAATTACATATGACCCAATAATTCCACTGTGAGTTTATACCTGAAAACATTGAAAACAAGTATTCAAACAAAAACATGCACATGAATGTCCATAACAGCACTATTTTCAATACCCAAAAATAGAAACAACCCAAATATCCAACAATGGATGAATGGATATACAAGATGTCTGTTAGCTAAACAATGAATATTATTGGCCCATAAAAAGTAATGAAGTACTGATCGATATATGTTATAACATAGATGAATCTTGCAAACATTGTGCTAAATTTAAAAAGCCAGTCACAAAATAACACATATTATGTGATTCCATTCATATGAAAGATCCAAAACAGGCAATACTATAGAGACAGGAAGTTAATTAGTGATTGGTTAATGTTAGTAGTGGGGAATTGGAGACAGAGTAGTGATAGTTAAAGGGTACAGGGTTTCTGTCTGTGATCATGAAAGTATTCTGAAATTGGCTATGGTGATAGTTGCACACATCTGTGTATACATTAAAACCATTGAATTGTATATTTTAAGTGAATGGGATAAAAACTGAACTTAGAACAAATTATTTTCTGTTTAGATAAATGGCTATTTACGTTGAGACATTTATTCACAGATAATAGATGTGTAAGACACACACGCGCGTGTGCACACACACGTACCATCTCCTGATATCTCCGTCCCATTGAAACGGAAATGGAGGAGCCTTGCTTTAATTAACATTAAGGGTTATAGTTTCTATCCAGTCTAGGGCACCACATGCTCATGTTAAAGAACCCAAGACTTCTCAGAGAGTTATATCATCCTTTGACCACAAATCAGAAAGAAGACAGAAGTTAGCATTATTCAAGTGTGTGTATTTACCATCAGATCTCCCTTTTCTTGTAGGGTTAACAGGGTATAGTCTGATTTTTATTGCCAGAGGACAGGACTTGTCTCTCAAACAACCTCAGTTACTTGGAGGTTGACTAGATGTTTAGAGGTGTTGTACACTCAGGGCTCTGACAATTATAGCATCCTAAGTAAAAACAATGACTAACCCTTTAAAAGCACATAGCATTAGTGCCTAAATTCAAATTATTGCATTCATTTTGTTCATTTCTCCATATTAAATTCCATGAACCAGATTTATATCTAGGATTTACAGCTTTTATATACACAGAATGATCTGATGATCAGCAAAGAAAGTTTCACTACACAGGGTATTTACTTAAGAGGATAAAGCCCCAGAGTACATCAGGTCCAGGGACTATTGATCAAAAGACTGAACTATTGCCTCCACCCTTCTGGTTTCTGCCCCTGAATAATCTCACTTCTCCAATGAGCAGGACGATGTTCTACAAGTGTAATTCACATGTCAGGAAAGATGCCATAAATGATATCCAGGCTGCAAGTGTTGCCTGATCCTTCTTTCCTTTGATTCCATTCCCAAACATGAAAAATAAGGAAATTATAAATGTAAACAACACCTGTCATCAGTTGCAAATCATTCCCTCCCACTGCAAGGGACATTGTCTCTGAAAACACAAATTCTCCACATTATACTTTTATTTTTTAAATTAAAGGAATTAGTAAAAAAGTGGTTTTAAAGAGCTCTAGATCTTGATGTAGTTTGATGCTTTCCCACTATTATTTAATAAATAGAACTGTTGGTATAGAGGCTAATTAAGTTTGTTTGTTTTTTTATTAATATGGGTAGTTCCCTGGCTGAGAATTGAACCCAGGCCGCACCGTTGACAGTGCCGAAGCCTTAGCCACTACATTACCAGGGAACTCCCTAATTAAGTTTTTTATGACTATGGTAGTCATCAAAAAACTTTTACACCCACCCAAATTAGGGTGAAAATATTAGCACATTAGAGAACAAGATTTTCTGGGAAAATATTTTAAAATGCCATTTACCCTTTCCAAATGTTAAAAACCAAATATTTCTAATAGTGAAACCAAATATTTCATGTGAATTCTGTACTAATGTTATATTATTAATACTAGTGGCACTGATAGCATCCATACAGTTCCACATCTTCTAAAACAAAAATAGAACAAATTTTTACAAAGGGAAATTGGTACCAAACACTGATATGCTCACAAATAGAGTTTGTCATAAATATTTTTAAAAACTATATACATTTGCATAGCATCATTTTTAAAAATTTCTTTCTCTCTCTGTCTCTCTTTCTTAATCTCACCTCTAAGATTTCACAACATCCTTCACTCTTGGTATAGTTAATATAATGTTAATGTATTAGTATAAATACAAATATTGTACTGGCAAGTGCTTGTGATTAGCCACAGTTGCTCAATCACATCTCTCCTGATGTATCTACATACTACATATGAGATATTGTGTGTGTGTTTGTGTTTGTGTGTCTGTTTCTTGGCAGTCATAGCTTATGACAGTGCAAAAGTCGCTGATCTGACAAAGGACTTTGTATTCCTCTTGGGTGAAATTAAAAAAAAAGAAAAACAACAGATACATGCCCACATTCATGGTCCTTCCATCTTCTGTCTCCTTCTCCAAACACCCTGCACTATTGAGTGGTGTCTTTGATTAGAGGACATGAACCATGAAAGAATAATGGGCTCCTGCTGAAGAGAAGAAAATCTCATTGATAACTCTTGGGTTGTTTGCTCACTTACCTGGAAATGGCTCGAAGTATCTCAGTATTAAAAGGAGCATTGGAATTTATCTCTCGTACTTCCCAAGCTAGACGTTAGGGAATATCCGTTGTTACAATCATCATAAATAAAACTGTTAAAATTTGCCCAGACTGAGATTAAATTAGGATTATAAAATGTGTTCAGGGCTCAACATAATCATCCATAGGCCAGCAGAATGAAAGTTATTTGATCATTTTAATCTTTTCTCATTGTTAGGTTTTAGAAATTTACACACATATATCTGCTCATCCACTGCTGGTTTTTTGTTTTTTAGGAGTAAATAATTTTACTAGTTCCTTATAATGAGAGAAATTTGTTATTCATTTTCTCTGATCAAAGCCCCTTACCCCCCCAAAAAATAACCCAAAGAGTGAATTAATTCTTTATTCCTATTCACTGTAAAAGATAGTGTTTTCAGCTGTGTTTTCACAAGAGAACAAAATCTTTCTCTATAATGGTGACTAGTAGAGCACTGTGTATCATTTCATCCTATAAAGAGGAGTGTCTTGAGGTCAAGAAAGAACAGAAATAGGCATAAATGACAACACAACCAGATGGGTCATGAAAATTAAGCCCTTATTATAAATGCATAGGGTACTGTCCTAGGGGAGTTATATGAATACTTGAAGTGTATTTTTCATTTTTCTGATCTTGGAAGAGTGAGTTAAACCTAGGATATATTGATAAAGATTATACTTTATATTCACAAAAGAGATATTCATGATTTCATATTGTAGGCATCTTACCCAATACTTCTCTCCCTGCCCTCTGCCATACCTCTCATCAAGAGTAATGGGCACAGTAGAATGCTTAGATAGGAGTGTGAATTCTTGGGTTGCAGACAATTACATGCCGTCCTTCACTATAGATTGGATCTAAATTACTTCATGAATAGATCAGGTCAGGGCCATTAGATGCCCAGTTAAGTGCCCGGCGCCTGGAGAGTAGGGAACCATCTTTGCCATTCTATCATACAGAACACAAACAAATTTGTTGAATTTAAACTGATTTGATAGAAGTTAAGGGAATCTAGAGGTCTTTCATTTATTTCCCTTCTTATCCTTCCTTTTCCTTCCAACTCAGGGTGAAATTCAATTGTCATTTTGTGATGGAAATGTGATCAGATTATTATGTAAACTTTAAAGTGTCACTTATCTGGGCAGACTAAGTTAGTGTCAGCCATCTACACATTCACTCACAATAGTGGGTTATATTTCTAATAATAATAAAAAGAAAGTCCCCAAAGAGTAGAACAAAAAAGATAATGATCTTGGACTACTGCAGTGGTGGCTGAGGCAGCTGTCAAGCAAAGGAATTAGGGAAAAAGAAGGAAAATATGAAGGCCTTGGATGCCCATTGGTACAAAGCCTGGCTGCAAAGGGTACAGGGCAACAGATGTGAAGTGCTATTTAATTATACCTCAGGCAGGCATTTCTGGAACTTAGTTTGGGGTAATATAGCAATTAGAATCTTTTATTTTAAAGGTTTTGCAGTAAATATTGGGGAGAAAACATGAGTGAAAGACTGTTTTATAGATGGAAGTACACATATGCATATATATATATATTGAATATACATGTATATAAAAATACACACACACACACAGTACATATATATCTATACACACAGTTCCATAGATAGTGAATAGTTCAAAATATTTTTCTTTAAATAGCTGAGAATTTGACTGCAAATGAATAATAATACGAAAAGAAACAATTCTTGATTAGAGAAAGATTTTCTATGTAGAAGCAAAGTGACTCACAATCAAAACCAGCCAATTCCACAAGCCAGACACTCCATAAGTACAGACAAATAAGCAAATCACTCAGCCGAACAACTATCTTTTATTCTTGGAGTTCAGAGGTTTAAACAGAAAATAAAAAGATGTTATTTTTGAGTTCTGTTGCCAGTTACTTGGAATCCTAACCTCAGAATAAAGGCCCAAGCCTATTTCCACATTGTTCATTAGAATCATGTATGGGGCTATGTCTGTTACACAAACATTTATTGAGTACCTATTATGGGCAGCGCACTAAATGCTACACATGAGTTGCATAAATTTTCTGCTTTCCAAAACTTCATGGAATTGGAAGTCAGGTGTGTAAACACATATATAAAATAATAAAAGTAATCATTTATGCCAAACTTGTCCAACCTGAGGCCTGTGGGCTGCATGCAGCCCAGGACAGCTTTGAATGTGGCCCAACACAAATTTGTAAACGTTCTTAAAACATAATGAAAACTATGCACAGACTTTTTTTTTGTTAGTGTCAGTGTATTTTATGTGTGATCCAAGATAATTGTTCTTCTTCTAGGAAAGTCAAAAGGTTGGACACCTCTGATTGTATGCCATGCTTGCTGTGTTAAAGGCCCTGTTCTATGCAGTATATATGCAGAGGATGTCAAAAAAATGTATACACATGTTAAGAAGGGATAAAACTTTGTTAAAATAGTAATACTTAACATATACTGATAACAAAAGATGAATACAAGTCATGTTTGACTTCTGCAATTACAAGAGGTGCTCGAAGTGGTTACCATCAATATTTATGTAACATGTAGATAACATCTCTTAAAATGTGTATACATTTTTTTGGCACCCCATGAATGCATGAGGGCTCTCTGGAATGTATCTAGCCATGTAATATGAAAATAGAGGCATTTATGGCTAAATTTTTTCCAGCATATATATATATATGCTCTCATTGTATGAAAGCTCTGATGGCCATGCAGAGAAAGAGTTTCAAAATCGCTTTGAATTGTGGACTAAGTGCTGGTGTCAGTGCATAGCTTTCCAAGGGAAGTACTTCAAAGGTGACCTTAGTGATATTCAGCAGTGAGGTATGTAGCACTTTTTCTAGGAAGAATTAGTGAACTTAATTGTCTGACCTCGTATATATTCATATAATCCTCAGAGAAGGCTTATGAGAAAGAGAAGATTATTATGCCATTTCATAGATATGAAATTTAGGCATAGAGAGATTAAAGTTAATCTGGTCAAAATCACACAACTGTTAAATGGTAGAGGCAGGATTTGTGGATTTGTACCTAGGCCATTTAGCTTCTGAGTTTGTCAATCTAGCCATGGTGCTATGATGAAAAAACATATGGGATACAATGAGAATATAAATGAGGAAAACTGGGGGTAAGCAAAGGTACTTTAGAGAGTGATAAACCTGAATTGATTTTTTAAAAACTATGTAAGAATGAGGGTGATATGTGAAGGAAAAAAGTCAGGGATTTATTTTCCTGGTAAAGTCATTTTTGTTAATGATTTTTTATTTTACTAAACAAGGCTTGTGTACAACAAATTTGGCTATTTCCATTCAATCAACTACACATCAATTAAGAATAGGGGGCAAAAACTGGTTTTTCTATTATACAGTGCTTAAATAAATTAGTTTGATGAAGTGAAGAAATAGATACCCTGGTTGATCAACTACATGAAATGGGGTGAAGTGGGGTGTCATTGATGATATAATATAGAAGTGATAAGAAAACATCTTCGTGATTTACAGTTTCCACTACCAGAGCATTTATAGCATTTAAGGCAGCAGATGCTATCTGGAAGGGATAAGCCCTTTGATGATCATTAACACATTAGCTGGCATTACATCTCTTCATCTATTCATTTTCTAGCAAAGAGCAAAATAGCTGAATGTTAGGCAAGTGAGGCAGAGGGCAATCAGTTCTGACTGGTAGAATTTGCAGGGAAGGGAACTGGAAAGAATGGTCCATGCCTTAGGGGCTATAGCAGTCTGAGATAGAATGGTGCCAGGGCAGAAGTCTTGGTTGTGTAGTCAAAGGTTGCACTCAAATGTCCGTTCATCTGCATCCTCAAGGGGCGGGATAGGGTGGAAACGGATCTATGGGCACCAAACTTTTCTTGACTGATTATATGTATATAGTAGAGAAGATAAAATACTGCTAGAATTCAGAGATCATCCAATTCTGTCTGGTGGGTGGCAAGTTTAAAATCCAGGATTACTCTTGTCAGTTTAGTTATTTCCCCCAGTTCATGGTATAAATACCTTCCTGTCCTTGATGCCAGACTCTGATAATCTTCTTAAGGGCACAATTTACCTTGTAGGTGTCAACCTAAATAAAAGAGGCAAATGGAAACAAGTTCAGATTATTAGAAATTGAGTTTATTGTGGGATTGCAGAGGAATTGCAATTTGGGAAATGTATGAGTATGCTGTACTAGGCTGCAGACGTGTCCATTGAGCGTTTGGCGTGAGCTGTATTTATGCCCAAGGAGTGCAAAGAGGGGAAGTGCAGCCACATTCCACACTGTAAGTTCATTGGCTTGAGGATGGGGAGGGATTCTTGGTGGATGTTCATTGGTCAGGTGACGTCTCAGTCTTCTGTAAAGCAGGCATTTAATGTAAATCAGTCTCTTGATCCTTAACTTCCTTCATTCTGAGGATGCGTTCATGAGATTCTCCACTTCATATCCTCTTGTTTCATTCAGTATTGAAATCACACAAGAACATAGTGACACTGAATAAGGTAGCTGCTTCAATACTATCTCTCTTTCATGAAGAATGGCTTTCCCTTTCATTGCTTTGCTCCCTCTCAGAGAAAGACAGCTGTATTCAGAGAAGCTATATGGCAAGGGTTGCCAAGCTTACCAAATAAAATTTTTTAAAAAATGGATATCCAATTAAACTTAAATTTTGGATAAATAATGATACATTTTTGGTATAAGGATATTTTATGCAATACTTGGGACATACATATGCAACAAAATTATTTATTTATCTGAAATTCGAATTCAACTGGGTGGCCTGCATTTTTCTCTGGTGACCCTATATATGGCAGAGTGAAAAGAACATAGACCTTGCTGTTTAGCAGAAGAGGAATTCAAATGCTACCTCTGCAATTAGATGTGCACCTTTAAGGAATTTACTTGGTCTCTCTGAGACAGTTTCCTCCTTTGTACAACAGAGAGAATACAAAATCCATCACAGGATTGGTGAGAAGATTAAATAAGCTAATATATGAACTGAGAAGTAGAATGCCTGCAGGTTGAGGGGTTTTAATAAATTGTGGCTCTATCTGGGGCATAGCAGCATTCAGGGGATCCTATAAAAACTGATAACTGTTATTGATGATGGAGTTTAACTTCTCACCTTCTGAAAACGTTTTGTCTCGATCACTGGTTCCCAAGCAGTAGTACACGTACCTCTAAGAATATGCACTGGGCCGTTGTATGTGAAAAATAATCAGTAATGGTCAAAAACAAACAAACAAACAAACAAAAACAAACAGGTAAAGTAAAAAAATGCAAAACATTAGTTATGGAACAACAAATGTTAAATTTGAATCACTGTTAATGGAGATGCTTCAAAATGAGATCACATTAGTGAATGATGATTGGTGAGGGCATGGCTATGAACCCTTCCCCCAAACCACTCTTCTACCAATCATTACACACAGTTTTGGAATAATTAATTTGTGACATTTCTAGAACTTCCCTAAACATACAAGTACATCTCAAGCCAGACTGTTTGATCAGTTTAGTTATCGACCGAGTAAAATTAAGTGTGTTGTCTTTAATTGTGATTCTTTTCAAGTAGTGTTTTTTTTAAATATTTAACATAGTTTCAGTTACTATTAGTGATCTTTTAAGCATATCAGTTACAAAACAGTGGTTGAAAACAGGAATAGCTAGAAAACCAAAACTTGATGTGGATTATAACCCATCACCAAGTACTTCTCAACACGTGTCCACAGCTAGGAGTACACCCACAATGGGAGATAGTAAAACATTGTGTGGCTCAGATCCTATACAGAAGAAAAGGAAATACTCTGAGAGTATATTAACTATGGGTTTTTATTTGTAGGGTTGATGACTGTCCTAAGTCTTTGTGTGTGGTGTGGGGAAATACTATCCAATGGTTGCATGAAACCCTCTCTACTCATACGACGTTTAGAAACTAAACATCCTATGTATAAAAACAAAGAAATACGTTATTTTTGGTACTTAGAAAAGCTTCCAACTGTTACTTAATACATGATGTTAGGAAAGAAAGATGGTCAGAATACAGTTGAAGCTTCATACCATATCGTTTATCGCATAGTTAAATGTGGTTAAAAAGCCATACCATAGCTAAAGATTTAATTTCTTTTGAATTAAGGATACCGTTTATTAAATCAGGAACGGGATGTTCCTGATTTATCTATTTTGCTTGTCATTCCCAGATACTTGGTAGGAAATTAAATTGAGGAAAACTTGTTGCTTTGTACCCACTGACAGAGCATATCACAGGCAATTATATTTTTAATTCAATCAATGGTTATTTCATTGAAAAGGGCATTAGGTAGTCAAATTGTTGTGGTATGTGCACTAACAAAGGCCAGCCTATGCCAAGTTGTTTTATAGACCAACCTGACCGAATTAAAGAAGTAGCTCCCCATGTACCATGGAGTCACTGCTGCATTCATAGACAAAGTCTAGCATCCAAGCCTCTTCCTAGTGAACTAACTGAAAGATGTTCTTCATGAGGTTGTAAAAGTTGTAAATTATATTAAGACATGACCACAAAACTGCAGATCGTTTAAAGTGCTGTATGAAGAAATGAACAGCATTCACAACTCATTCCTTTTGCATACGAAGTAAGGTGGATATCTCATGGCAAAGCACTTACATGGATGTTTAAGAACTTAGACATGAAGTCCAGGTATTTTTTGAAGACCATCATTTCCCTCTTGCTCCAAAATTTCCAGACAGTGATAAGCTTCAAAGTCTTGCATGTTTATCAAATATTTTTCTAGAAATAAACAAAGTCAGCTTGGGACTTCAAAACATCTCAACCACTGTGTTCAAAGTAACCGATGAAATTGAGTCAATGATTAAAAAACTAAACTTTTGGAAAGTGTGTAGTGAAAGAGCTCAGCCTGAAGTTTTTGAAACTCTGCACAACTTCTTATCTGAGAATGACTTGTAGCTATCCCAAAACATGAAAGAGAATATTATAAGTCACTTGGGAAGACTTCAAGTGTCCTTTTATAAGTACTTTCCTCAACATGGAAAAGGAAACAACTGGAGTGCAGATCCCTTCAATGAAGAATTCTTCAAAGAAGCTAAACTATCAATCAATAAAAAAGAGCAGTTAATTGAACTTTCAACTGATTCTTCTTTAAATTCTGATTTTAAAGAAAAGCATCTTATTACCTTCTGGGTAGATGTCAGTGAGGAATATGGACAGCTCAGTGAGAGGGCACTCAAATACCTTTTTTTATTTACTAATACTGAACTAGCAGAGGGAGCTTTTTCTTCTTAAACCTTCATAAAAAATAAGTACAACAAGCTTAATGCAGATTTGAGACTGTCTTGCAACTTTTGAGCCTGATTTCAAAAAACTAAATGCGTCAAAGCAAGCTCAACGATCTAACAATGTTTCAGTCTGCTAGATGATCAGCATAACAATTATTACAGACTTTTCAGATACACAAATAAATATTGTTATTAATTATAAGTTAAAAGTTTGTTAAATACTTCATCATCATTATCAATATTTAACTGCATTATGAATATTGTAAAATTAAATTTGTGGTTTGTACTTTCAGTGTAGTAATTTTTTTCCTAACTTTAATACCTCATTTTCATGATTTTATATTAAGATAGTCACTGAACAAAAGTGTCAGTATTTAAAAACAGCTGGTTTAAAAACAAGGGTACAATTTATAGAAATGGATTTAAAAGGAGTACACAAGTGGAAAAAGATTGGGAACCACTGGTCTAGATGCACAATCAATATCTAATTTTAATGTAGAGTTTAATATATTTATACTTTCTGAAAGATTTAGAGAGTATGCTTTTTATGTAAAATATTTCAAAATGTAAATGAAAGCAATCAGGGCCGATGTTGTTCCTTTGCAAATTCATCCTCTAAAAATCTGCTTGTTGTATGCCTTTTTTTGGTTTCCAAAGCTGTACAGCCACTCTGTTCATTACAACTTTTTCTTTATATCTGATTAGTGCATGTGAATTCTACAGTACTGCAATGCTCTATCCATGAATTTTCAGTCTCTGTTTCTTGGGTCTGTATATCTTTATCTCTGTTTACTTCTTTCTCTCTTCTTCATACACACACACACACACACACACACACACACACACACACACACATTCACCTGCCTTTGCCTGGGGGAAAAAGGCCCATTTGTCTGTCTCAAAGACAATAGGGTAGGTGTTCTAGAGATTTTTCAAAAATGTATTTTCTATTTAGAGTGGAGAGAGAGAAAGAAGGAGGAAGAGAGATAACCCCCAAGAAAGTCAAATTATCTATTTATTTAGTTATGTGTTTGGGGTTGCATTTTGCATTAATCGCCACCACACACAGGAGCCCTGCAATTTATTATTGGTGATAAGTGTGGACAGTAGCTATTATTTTCTCTCCCTGTTCTAAAATGTGGCATAGTGGGGCATTTAGATTTATGGAACATGCATTATTCAAAACTCTTGTTCTGGGATGGCTCAGCAGGAAGATTCCAGCTATTTCCATAACTTTTTTTCAAAATTCTTTCTTCATTTCTATTTAGGGTGTTAGAAATCACTCAAAACTCAGAAGTGGGAGAATTCATCATGGAAATCTATTAGTACAGTATTTTTCACAAACAGGAATGAGTAGGAACTCCCTATTCTACAAAATCCACTGAAAAGCCCTGGAGGAAGAAAGTAGATTTTCATTGGAAGTAATGAGACGAGCACCCAATTCTCTAGCAGCTTCTTTAGGTGTGAAAGACCTAAATGATACAGCCTTTTTTTCCCCTCCAAACTTGAGTGCTAGTAGCCAGGAGTTATTCTACATCAATCATTTAAAGATATATATATATTTTTACTCAATAACTTAATGTTCCAAATATATGCAAGATACTTGAAAGGAAAAAGAACAATTAGAACTATGAGAAGGGTATACAATAAAAAAATTAAGGAATAGAAATATTTAGAGAATGAAGTGTATATATATATATACACATATATATACATATATATGTGTATTATATATGTAATATATAATATCCTGTATATGTTAACACTGATATATGTAAAGTGAATGAATTTACAAATATAAACCATTTAGAATTGTCAGAGTGCAATACCTAAAATTGCTACTAGTAATAATTATCATTGTATGAATATAATTTTATTTTTCTTTATATAAGAGGCTCTATATAAATGTGCATTATGCATAATTAAAAGATATTCAACTTTTTGGGTATAAGAAATCTATCTGAAAATGGCTCTGGACTAATAAGATGTATAAGCTCTCACAGTGATTAGTTGGGAATCCAACCAATGGGAGCATTCTGAAAATGGCATTTGATACCATGGTAACCTCCAAAGACTCAATAGGATAATGTAATTGTGGACTATAAACAGTACAGAAGAAAGGGATAATATAGAGGTGTGGTTAGTAGCTTAAGCTCAAGATAGCTGCTCTTACAGTACTGATCCTAGTTGACAAGTATTCCTCTAGCTTCCAAAAAGTTATTCCCTGCTTAACTTTTTCAGATTTGTGAGACTACAAATTTCTTAAGGTCAGGAAACATAGGTCACATTCTATGGCTCCTAAATGCTTAATTTGTACCATCATCCATACTCATTCATGTTTGTGTATAAAAAAATAATCATTTACAGACATCTATGATATATCAGCCACAGTGATGTATCTATGAGCTGTCCTCTATCTATATCTACCTATCTATTTTTCTATCAACCTACAAGATCTTAGTGAATTCTTGTTACACCTTGAAGTTTTATTAGTATCCCCATTTTTATGGATGCTGAGGAGGAGGGGGGAAGGTTTGGTTGCTGAATTCCTAAAGAATTTCTCAATATTGAGATAAACAGAGAATAAGGCTTTGGTCCACTGAAAGGAGCGTTAATGCATGTGTTACTACAATCCTCTCAACTAGAAATTTCAGGAATAAAAGTGCTATCCAAGAACTTCAGGCTGCATGCAGGTTCCACCATGTGCACTGAATCTTCAGGCCCACCTCAGTATGTAGCAAATCATTAAAGACTGAGACTAGACTGCGGGGGTTTAAATCTCAGGGATGCTGTTTACTAGATACGGTCTTGAACAAGTTACTCAGGTGGACATAGTGTATGCCACGAGTTTATTGTAAGGATAGTGCTATGTAGCACTTAAAGCAGTGCCTGGTACATAGTGAGTACTATGTGTTATTTAGCTACTTTAATTACCTAATGTCTTGTGGCATCCTTGGTGAAAAGAGACTTCGAAAAGATTTTCTCCATCTGGAATGAGCAGGGACCTTCAGAAAAGTGCAGGGAGCACCTCGGGCTCTGTTAAGTTGGGATGGAGAGATAAAGTAGATCTGCCTTGCATTTTCACTTCTGTCTCCTCCGGTCAGTTCACAATTATCTCGGGAAAACAGGGATGACAATTCAGGCCATTTGAATATCTTATGATTCTAATTGGAGAGAATGAGACCATGTTGCCAGTCAGGTATATTAATAAAACAGAATCCAAGGTGACCCCTAAAATGGCAGTCTTCTGAAAAGAACCTCTTCCGAGAGTGGCAATTTTGTCCTTCTACAACTTATCACATTGTGGAATAGTCTGTCCACCAAGGTGAAAAACAGCTTAAAACACAACCCTTTTCTTTTTATGTCCTTGTTTGGAGTATATGGCTGAGTGTTTTGGGAAAAGTAAGGATTTGTAGGGAAAGGGAGGAAACAGGACAATTAAAATGGTCTGAAAAATGTGACTTCAATTGTTGCATGTTTGTGTTAGAATTCCAGGTAAGATTAAGACCTTTAAGGTCAATATTAGGTTAAAGAAGGTGCTAAATACAGTGGGCTAAGGAACCTGTTTACAGAAAACTCAAGAAAAAATTGTTTGGCCTGCGAGCTATTTAAGAATAAGCTTAAATTAAGATTAACACATAACTGAGTTTTCAATTATTGGGGGAAAAAGAATTGATAGGCTAGATATAAGCAATATTTTAAATATATGTCATATACATATTTTTCCTGCTCACACTAGTTAATTTATGTCCATTAATGGGGATGTTCTGTGTTAATTGTGTTTGATTTTGTGGGTAAGGTCAGTTTTACCGGATCCACAATTTTCATTGGTTTTGGGCTCATATCCTGCAGCAACATCATCTTGGCAGCAGGAAGAGTTCTTAGAGTTCAGGTTTGCTATCACAACACATGCACAACACTTGTTTCTGGTCCCCTGGCCATTTTAACCACCCAGGTGTATCTTTTGTTTCTTGAGAAAAGATCACAACAATTAAGTATGCCATTTTAAGTGGGGGGAAATGTGATTTTTGTTGTAAGTAAAATTATGATTTGGATTTTACTTTCTATCCCCTTCCTGTTAAAGACCAGTCTCTTGCTGCTTATCTTTATCCTACAGAAACACAAGTTAGGTTTTTCAAGGATTGATCAGGACAGGTTTCAACATTCTTTTAATGTTGAAAGTTAACCTGATAGGACTATACTTAATTAAATGCCCATACAGTCCTTCTAAATAGTTATTTTTTCATAAAGGCATTTGAACGTGGTCAAGTAAAAATTATTTATCTGCTACTTTGTGTGTATGTGTGTGTGTGTGTATGTGTGTGTGTGTGTGTGTGAAATCAACACACAGACTTTAAGACATTTTCATTTTAATATATATTTTGAAGAACTTAGAGTAATCTATAAACCTAAAATTTCACTGTTCACCACATATTCCAGATTTATCACAGTAGGTAGAACAGGATGCAACAAAGCTATCTGATTAAGTCCACTATAGTAGTCTTCTCTTATCTCAGGGGAATACATTCCAAGACCCCCAGTGCATGCCTGAAACTGCAAATAGTATCGAAACCTATATACATATATACCTGTGGTAAAGTTTAATTTCTAGATGAGGTACAGTAAGAGATTAATAATAATAACTAATAATAAAATAGAACAATTATAACAACATATTATAATACAAGTTACGTGAATGTGATCTCTCTCTCAAAATGTATTATTACACTCATTCTTCTTTTTCTTGTGATGACGCATGATGGTACAATGCTCGCATGATGAGGTAAAGTGAGGTAAGTGATGTAGGCCATGGCTAGGGAAGATGTCAATCGTGGTCCACCGGTGAACGACCAAGCAATTTTGGGGTGATCGCCTAAATATTAAAATAAATAGCTGCTGGACTGGGACACTTCAAGAATTAGCCCTTGCTCTGAAAAAGTCTGCCCAGGCCTGATGTAAGCATTGCGATGTAGAGCTAAACTCCTATAAGAGTCACTTGAACACAAGTGCTGTGATACTGCAAGAGTGGAACTGATAACCAAGATAGCTACTAAGTGACTAACAGACAGGTAGCAATTATGGTGTGGATATGCTAGATAAAAGGACGATGCACCTACCAGTCAGTACATAGCAGAACAGCATGAGATTTCATCATGCTACTTAGAATGATACACAATTTAAAAACATGGAATTTTCCATTTAATTTATTCGGACCATGGTTAATCATGGGTAACTGGAACTGTGGGAAGTGAAACCGTGGATAAGCAGGAACTACTGTGTACTTTTTCATTCAAACATACAGTAATTAGTTTGTTTTCTGTGTTTATTTTACCTATATTGCCTCCTATCATCATTATTTCATTTTTGTTATTGTTGATTAACAACCTTCAGTTAACTAACAATTATTGTAAAAGGCATTAAGAAAATCGATAGAAATAATGGTTACTGATTTTTTATTTAATCATATAATCATTTCTCTTGAAGACCCTAGTTAATTATTGAACACATTTCTTCAGTGGTTTTTATTTATTCAGTGATCCTACACTTCAATAGGTACTATTTTTGGGATATGTCTTTAGTTCTCTCTCTCTCTCTCTCTCTCTCTCTAATTAGATCTAGAAGGGGTATTTTAGAAGAAAGAATAGTAATATTACCCCAGCAAGAAAAATAATTTAAAGAAATAACAACAACAACAACAACAACAGCTAGCATCCATTATGTTTCCTATGTGTTCATTATTTAAAGTGTTTTCTAAGTACCTTACATATATTAAATCATTTAGTCCTCTCAGCAACCTTCACCAACGTTCAGAAAGGTGGAATAATTTGCTCAGGTTCTTGCAGCTAGTAACAGTAGAGCCGGGGTTCAAACCCAGAAAGTCTGGATTTAAAGCCTGGGCTTTTACACATTTGCTGACCCTGGCTATCAACTCATTTTCTTGGGGTGGAATTGAGAGTATACTCTATACAGATATTGTTAAGTGATATTAGAAGAATAAATTGTTTTACACTGAGGAAAAGTGACTCCCTTAATACTCTTTCTAACTTTGATTTTAGACTGTTGAGTCACAGAGAAATGTTTCTATATGATAAATTTCCAATGGCTCCAATTATGAAGTAATTATCATCATGTATGAGTTATAATATTTGCCCAAGTGTTTGTTTTTTCAATGAATAACACATGGCAAAACCAAAATACTTGAACATGAAGAATATTTTGATTATGCCTTCTTTGGGGTCTTTCTAATTGTTAATCTTGGATATTTCTCTGACCCTAATTCTGAAATGCCTGTCAGGGTCTTCTGTATAAAATAGGTACTCAATAATATTTTCAGGAATGAATGAATGAATTACTTAAGTGACAGATAAACTCATGCATTTTTTTCAGTGAAATGCACAGTTTTAGAAACCTATCCCCTTTGCCTCCTCAGATAACACAACCGTTGTTGCAACAATGATCTTTTCATGTGTATACCTTTAGTTTAGAAATTTAAAAAAATCCTTTGTAATCAGATAGATGTAGATTCAAGGCTTATGGCTGCTAACTGGGTAATAGTCAATAATCAATTTCTACCAGACTCAGTTTCCTCATCTTCCCTTCATTAATGGTCACAGTAGCTAATCCAAAGGGTTGCTGGGAGAATTAAATAAGATAATCAATGTGAAATGCTCAATGTACTACTCACAAATAGTAGGCATGACATTAATACCATATAAACTACTTTTGAACAATAGTAACAATAGCTGCATTTGGATACTGTATCTTAATATTTTCCCTCATATTCAATATGCTCTTAAAATAGATTTTTATTAACTCAATTTGCCTAGTGTTAACATTGAGTATTTTCTCTGATACAACATTTTGTTGAATATGCATCAATTAATTGATCACAAGCTTCTTGTAGAGAATACAATTGTGAGTACCATTGAGTTTATGATGTATGTGTTCATTTTTGATGATTAAGAGTAGAATAATGGTAGAGCACTTATGCTATGTGAAAAAAAAATAAATGTTTTCCTTGGTCCTTTGTTTTCTCATGAAAGATCTGTTGCCATGAAGGATGTATTCCCATTCAGCCCCATACTGTTTTTGTGAACCCCAGCCATCCTGCCTTGTTCCTTTGAGACTGAACAGCTGTCAGCATCATTCTAACACTTGCGTAATTACACGTAATACATGTCCAATCTGCCAATCTAAATGTGGAGAGCTGACATTCTAGCATGTTCATATGTGTATTCCAGCCAGTCCTCTAAACCCTGTGGGCACCTCTTCGCACAGCTATTGAGTAATCCAGAAAGAGCTGTGAGGCAGAATTGGGTGGGCAAAAGAATGAGGGGTATGGGGCAAAGGAGTGATTACACTGGGGTCTTACCTCTAATATTTAGCCTTCAGGTTTTAGGAAATTGCAAGTAATGCCTGGGTAAAGACTGTCTTTCTTCCATCCCCAAAGGTGTCATTAATTTGGGGGTCAAAATAGTCATAGAGATGTTGAGGCAATATTTGTCAAAAAACATTATGAGAATGGAATGGAAGCGAGGGAGTACATTTGTTAGACTCCTATAACAATCCAGATAATGTGCAAGGTATTACATTTAAATCTTCCCTTCTGCAGGGCAGGTAGCATTTAATTCACTCTGGATATGAAGATTCTGGCCCAGAGATATTAAGTAGCTGGCCAAAGTTCATATATAGGGTCCAGCACAAATAATGTAAGCTGGTAATCTATACCAAATCTCTTATTATAAGATCATAAAACTATAACTAAAGTTCAGTTGTTACTTCTGCTGGACACTGTATTCAGTAGGAATCTAAAAATGTGTATTTCAGGCTCTAAACCCCTCAAGTATTTTTAATGCATACTACTGCTTCCACAGAAATTCTGTGAGTAAGGATTTGGGTGCTAACATTAATCGACATAATAAACTCTAGGGAAGACACAGTGAGTAGTCATACATTTCTACTAGTTAGGGGGTTCTAGAATCTCAGTAGAACAAAGTTACCAATACTCTCCTCTACTGTAGGCCTCAAGAAACAGAGTTTAATCTCTGAGTCATAATGAAAGGAATGGGAAGTGGTTGAGCAGTGGATAGGGAAGAAATTTGGCCCACTTGACCTTGTATTGAAAGTTGTCACCTTGAAGTTGTCCCAAGTCTGCCTGAATAATGAGGGCTGTCAGGAAGGAGACTGATAAAGACTGAATGTCTGACACTGACAACAATAACATTTCATCATTGGTAAAAATGTTCCACAAGGGGCTGATAATATACCCAGGGATCATGCATGACTTATTCACATAATGGCAGTAGCTCCCATTAAGAATAGCTTCTGAAGACAATGGAATATGGGCTGGCAAAGCGTTTCCGCTCCATCAGCAAAGACATCTTTGTCCAGCAGAGAAGCTAATGAAATAACATGACTTGAAACCTTTCTTTTTTGTGTGTCAAAAGGTGGAAGGATGAAAGTTTAAGGCAAGATTTAATGGCCCCATGTACTTTTATGTGAAATACAGAATTCAGTGGTTCTTTTATATATTGGTACATGAAATAGACTTTAATAAAAAGAAGCAAGAAGATAAAAGTCATTTGGTGTTCTGGAACTGATCATACAGTGGGGAGTCACTTGTATCTCAGGCCATGTTTGGTATCATTTGAACATTAGCATAACCACCTGTGGATTTTGTAGAGTTTGTATGCAATGTGATAAACATTTTATCAGAAGTGTGTGATTTATTTTAAATGTTGTGTAAAAGTCACAAAGGAAGGCAGTGGCTTAGCTTTATTCCCTGTCAATGTACACTTAAACAATCAGATAATTGTGTGGAGAAATGGGCATTTTCTTTTACAATGGGCAGAAATGTAAATTGGCACAATCATTTTTGAAAGCAACTGAAACATATTTATTAAAATTTAAAATGTAGTTTGTTTCAGCAATTTCTATTATATAGTATTCACACAGAAATAGTCATAAAAGTATTCAAAGATACACACACACCCATATACATAAAGATATTCATTCCAGCATTTATCACAATGGCAAAAAAATTGTAAACAATCTCAATTAATAAGGGATTAATTAGATAAATTCTGGAGGATGCATACAGCAGACTACTAAACAGTTGGTGAAGAATAAGATCTATGTCCAGATACAGACAAATCTCTGAGTATTCTAAAGTGAAAAGAAGCAAACCCAGACCAGGAGGTATAGTCTTACCACATTCTGTAACATTAAATAAGATAAAGTGTGTGTGCATGTATATGTGCATATACTTTGTTTTGCAAAAACAGAAATTTGCATTAAAAATAAAGACATATAAAACAAATCATTTTTACTGATATTATAGGGGATTTAAATTTTACAAGTTTCAAATTTCTGTGTTATCTTATTTTTGACTATATAAAACGCATTTATATAGACTATTATCCATACATGTATAATGATTATAATAAAAATAGATATACATTTATGGAAAACTACATAATAAACATAGAAAAAAGAGGAGAAACCCAGGCCTGGGGAAGTTTTTAAAGCTGCTGGTTGTGGCAGAGTACAGAGCCAATACTATTAGGGTCTCTGGTGTGTGCTAAAGAAAACACCATAAAACGCAAAGCACAGGTCAAAAATACCTAGGATTTAGAGTTCTTTGATATTTTCCAGTCCTCCCTAAATAATTCTCTGAGTGTCTTCATATTTCTCTACCCTCTTGCTATGTTTCTTGCTGACTGGGGTTCTTAACTGGCTCTTAATGGATCAGAGGATAAGCAGAAAAATCCCCTGTACGAAGAAAATAAAAACTCAAACAGCTAACAGAAGAGCCACTTGAGGTTTCGATGTCTACAGCCCAGAAATTGAGGGAGGTAGGGATTGATGTCGTTTCACATTTCTAAATAAACTGTGAAGAAGCATGTCCTCAGTAATGTCTATTTAAGAATTAGTAAGAAGAAATGCACATTTTTATTCTTATTTTTTAAGAAGCTAGCTCTACAGAAGTATCAGCTTAAAAACTTAAATTTGACTTGCATTATTTAAATTTTATAAAATATATATTTGATTTCTAAAACTGGAAATAATACCAGAACATTATGTTGAGCTTCTGCAGAAATTATTTTTTGAGAGTATCGAATTTATGCAGAAATTGCTATGAGTGTATTTTAACTTCAGCAAAAGTTATTAGATAAAGAGAGACTAAATTGATTCTAAATTCGTATAGACAACTTTATTAAGGTATTATTGATTTTTAATAAATTGTACATATTTAAACTGTACACTTTGTTGGGGTTTGACATATCTACGAGCCATCACTCCAATCAAGATAACTAACATTTCCATCACCCACAAAATTTTCCTCTGACCCTTTAAAATGTATTTCTCTCTCTGTCCTCATCCTTAAGTAACCACTGATTTTCCTGTCACTATTGATTAACTTGTACTTTTTAGACTTTTATGTGAGTAGACTCATCCAACATACATGAGGTCTGTCTGGGAAAAATCCAGCCATTGTCAAGATAACGAGAATAGTTTGTACCACATTGATGTAACCTGGCAACCAAGGAGAGTGGACTGGAATGTGCCTGTGTGAACAATGATGACCTCATTGTATTAGTCAGTGGGGGCACTGGACTCCATTGAGTAAAAATGTAAACTGGGTATTCGTCACATTTAAAATGACTAAGCAAGTAGAGCAATGAATCTGCATCAAATTTTGCATTAAGGTTGAACATTTCTCCTTGGGAAATATATGGATGATTCATAAGGCTTTGAGGGATGATTCAATGAGTGCTGTGCAAATAATAGTGTGGCACAGTGGGGAGTTCCCTGGTGGTGTAGTGGCTTAAGGCTTCAGTGCTGGCTCTGTCAATGCTGCGGCCTGGGTTCGATTCCCAGCCAGGGAACTACCCACACACAATAAATAAATAAATAAATAAAAATAAAATGCTAGTTGGCATGAACAATACTAAAAAACAAAAAAGAAAGAAAGAAAAAGAAAAATTGTAACTTAAAAAAAATAATAGTGTGGCACAAATGCTACAAAGGTGGTGAGAATCTATTGAAAGTGATTCACATTCTGGAAGACTTGCAGCAAGCAGAACACCTGAGAATGTGCGATGTGTATGGGCTGCAATTAACAAAGTTGGCCATTGACAGTGCAAGAACTAAGCTAATCTGGGGATTCCAGAAACTACTGTGTTCAAGATGTTGGTGCAAGATCTTCAAATTCATCTATTTTTCATATTACATGGCTGGATACTTTCCAGACAGACTTTGTATTATTTTATGCCTGGCTTTT
This sequence comes from Lyroderma lyra, assembly GCA_004026885.1. NCBI lineage: Eukaryota > Metazoa > Chordata > Mammalia > Chiroptera > Megadermatidae > Lyroderma > Lyroderma lyra. The sequence continues at coordinate 458,805 of PVJL010000264.1, read as the reverse complement.
TCCATTCAATATAATTATTCTGAGATTCATCTATGTTTTTGTGTATATGAATAACTCTTTCATTTTTATTGCTGAATAGTATTGTATGTAGAGTTATAATCTCTTGATGTGATCATCTATTGGTGGAAATTTGGGTTAATTCCAGTTTTAAGCTATTACAAATAAAGGTACTATGAACATTTCCGTAAAAGGCTTTATGCAGACATATGATTTCATTTCTCTTGAGTAAAATACCTATATATAAAATGGAAGGATCACAAGGAAAGCATATGTCTAACTTTTGAGGAAACTATCAAAGCATCATTCAAAATGGTTGTAGCAATTTACAGTTCCGACACCAGCTTGTGAAAATCCCAGTTGTTCCACATCCTGGTGAATTCAATGAATGCGTAGTGGTATCTGATTGTGGTTTTATTTGCATTCCTCTGATTCCTAATGATGTTGAGCCAGCACTCCCTAGAGTAGGTCTGGAGGGACTGGATATCTGATTTATTCTTCATGTTTAAAATCTCTGCAAAATTTTATATGCTAACTGGTTACAATTATCAAGGATGAAATAAAAGTAATGCAAGTTTTAATATTCTCCCACTTGGATGATATTGGAAAGATTATATAGAACTTTTATAGATTTTATTTAATTGAATTATATCACCTCCTCTAATCATTTTGGGGAAACTCAAAAGACTGTTACCTCTGTAAAGGTAGATATCATATGTACTTTGCCAACTACTTCATCTGCAACGACAATAATGGTACCTGACACAGAGTAGGTATTTAACATATAATTCCTGAACTAATCACTGAGGTTTTCTGTTGGTACACATTTAGTCTTATTCTGAAAATTATATGGGGAACCTTACATGAATAGATAAAAGTAGAAAATAAGTGTATGAAAATGGAGAAAAAGAAAAATGAGTACAAAGAATAAGTGGAATGAGGGATAAAACAAGTATAGAAAAACCCATGAAATATGGTCATATATGAGGACTGTCTAGGAAAAATCCAGCCATACCTGCCTCTATTTTTCGTATTACATGGCTGGATACTTTCTGGACAGCCCTTGTTCAGCCTGTATAGTTGTTAGATACAGGCATATTTTTTTTACTCTGCACTTTATAGATGTCAAAAAACAAAACAAAAACCAAAGAAAACAAAACAAAAAGCCAAACCAGTAACACTATAGCAAATACTATTAGTGCTTTTCCATATTGACTGAACTTTTTAGTATGTTCCAGCCAGGGTGCAGGTGACCAGACCTGCATCTGTGCATAGGACTCTCCCCATCTCCGCCACCCCCCACCCCACCCACCAGAACTCCAGAAAGCAGATAGAAGTGCTGAGAATTTAACACCCCAGAGCATTTTCACCCAAAGTCTCACAATAGTTGGTACCCTAACATCCCTACTCCCTCACCTATTGGGAGTGAACATTCAAAGATGGGTGTTTTTAAATTTTCATTCATTTATTTATTTGTTTGTTTTGTTTTTAAATCATTTCCCAGAATGTCTCCATGAGGTTAAGCTTTAGTAGTCCATTCTGGTAGCTTTTCATTTTCTTCCATTCTCTGTGTTACTTCACCCCTTCTTTGTCAATGTTCTTTGGCCTTCCCAAAGAAACTACTTTTACTCTAATCCTGTCTCAGAGAGTGTATCTTGAAAAAGCCAAAATAAGATAGACAATAAATCAAAATGATATTCTAAATATAACACAGATAAAATAAGCTATAATGCTAGGAAGAACATTTTTCTAGAAAACAAAACAAAACTTCTTCATGGATACTCCTAAAATGGGCAGAGAGTGGTGTATAAAACAGTAGCTTTGGTGACATTCATCAGGCAGTATCTATGTCTCCTAGGATGATGAAGGCTTAGCATTTGAGGATGGAAAAAGAATATTATTTAGTCCAGCTTCAGGAAGCTGAAAGCAAAACTCCCTACTCTGTATTCTGGATTCACTATAAACTAGGATTCAGATTATTCTATTTTTGGTAATTTAACTACCATTCCATTTTCAGCCCAATCCTCATCTGCTTTTGTCACTTTGGTTTTACTCATTAGCAGGATGCTATTCACTAGTTACTTTGATGACATGCTGCTGACACACTGCTTACTTTCCAAGTCTCTCCACACATTTGGTATCATACATTTTCTTTCTAAATTTACCTATTAAAATAAAATTTGTTATGCATGATCCATGTGGGGATGAGTATCCTTTCCTTTGTGTTCTCCTGGGAAAAGAAAAGAAATAATAAAAGAAAGGATGAAGTGCTGACACATTGAATACTTAAGCTAGACATGTCATTAGTGTACCTAGAAGTTTTTGATCATGATCTGATGGCTGTGCTAGTGTAGTGTGTGTTTGCTGCCCTTGGACTCAACCAGTTGTCATGTCTCCAGCATCTGCCTTACAATTCTGGCAAGTAACTGGGCTTACCTTTTTTTTTTTTTTACACCGCTGTTCCTTTTGCCATCCCCTAATTATTCAATAAAAATAGCAAAACAAAATTCCAGAAAAGTAAGAGTTAACAAAGAATTGAATAAAGTGAGAAATTTAGGCCATGCTCAAGACAACTGAAAATAAGCAGATTGTGCCATAGTTGGTTTAGCTATTTTAGCTTCTTTGACAGCTTGTTCAGAGCACCAGAGTCTAGTGGTGATTAGTTGTTTGCCTACTCCTTGTTAATATGGCATGGTAAAAAAAAAAAAAAAAAAAATCAACAATATTGCTACAGATTAGGCATGTTATATGAGCATAGCAAAAACTTGGGTTTATAGACTCAAACTAAAATATTGCCGAATAATGAAGTGGTGACTAATCAGGACAAACCACCAGTGTGGAAAATGCAGCATTTCTCAATACCTACCACCCTGTTTGCCCTCCCTTCCCCAGCAGTCCTACTTTTCACACGTCTGAATCTGCGCTGTCTGTGGTAGATACCAAAGCTGCCAGGTTATATCTGCAGAGTAAACGCTGCAGCTAAATGATAATGGAGAAATAACAGTCGCCCCTAATTTAAGTAAAGCGCTATCATTCTGGATCTTAGAAAAGAGTAGAGTAAGAGAATAAGGTCCCTGGGGGTGGAGGTCAGTATAGAGTTAAAGAGTTGGAGGACTGTTAGAGAGGATTTTATCAATAATAAACAGTGAGAAGGCATTTAGTGATAAATTCACTACTAAAGCTTTCTGTATGCCATTTCTTGTTTAATTCTCACAAAAATTTTGAGGTAAGAACTATAATTATTTATCCTTTACAAATGAGGGAATTGAGACAGAAAGATTAGTTACCAGAGAATAAAATGGTATAGTTAGAATTTTTACTCAGATTGATTTCAGAACCAACAGTCTCAAAAGAGCCCAAGTACTTAGATAGCCAGGTGAATATGGCTGATGGATAGATAGCTCATTACAAAGTGAGAAAAGAGTGAGAAGAATCTAGAATGCTGCAGTAGCTGGGTCTCAAGTGAGAAAGATGTTGGGTTCCAACACTTCAGATATTTCTCACGTTACCAAAAACAGTGAATATTGGGTCAAGAATGGCTTGGGTCTAGGCATCGAAATTAGTTATACAAGAAAACCTTATATATCAATTAAGTAAAAAAAAAAAAGTAGTATCTATACATACTTGGTTAGTGTCTTGTGAATGAACTTCCTAGATGTTGTTAGCAATTTACGAACAGCTACTCCATCAAGACCAGGCCTGTTGCCTTCCTCATCACTGGCTTGCTTATGAATTGCAGGTTTGTAATTTTCTTTAGTAAGAAAATTAGGGAGCAGGGCTAGCCAACCAGACCATGTTTACTGACCATGGGGCAGCAGTCCTGGTACTTTACATGAGGTGTTGCATTAAATTTACTTCAAAGATTGTTTCAAATCTCAGCTTTAATTTGTCCATGTTGGTAAGAACAAATATATAATTTTTTTTTTTTTTTTTGCTACATAGTCCGTAGTTGTAGAGGAGGTGAAAGAAAAACTTGATTAGCATTTTTGAATGGAGCAGTATGATCAATGAGTAGAGATCATTTTTATAAGTCAATGGATGGGGAAAATTAGGTTAATTTATGTATTGTGATTTTTACAGATGCTTTGTAGAACAAAGAAAGGTTTGAGAAATGCTAAATATGTTTTTTTCTTCTGGATATTTGCAATGCATACTTACATATAAAAGTCCTCAAAGGTCCTTCAGTGAAGAAATCTTACCAATTTTATTTAACCCTTTGTTTCACAAATATATATAACCCATAGAATCTTTTTTTCTTTTTTCAGAGAATGCATTTTATTTTCCATCTGGTGAAACTTAGATTCCATTTTGTGAAAAAGTTCTATAGTTAGCCACTTAATTTTAGAGATGAAGAAATTAAGAGGAAATACAATTATAAAGCATAAGTATAAATATAAATACAGTGGACTCTCACTTAACAAGCACCCGTGGGGATTGGTAGGTGCCAGGTAAATGTAAGTAGACTCTCAGTTAACCAGAGCCCATGCTGGATAAGTGTAGTTTGTTTGTTTTTTAAATTTTTTTGCTGGTTGATTGAGAATGCTAGTTGCTTGACTTCCAGTTAATGGAGAGTATACTGTATAAATGTAAATATTTGTTGAGTCCTCACCATGTGCCAGGCAGTATTCTAGATCCTTGATAATGACACAGATCACTGCCCTGATAGAGGCTGGCAGGTTGTCTTCTCTAGACAGTATTGGCAGAACAAAACAACTTGTTTGATAATCAGGAAACGTCAGTCTGTGACTTTCAGAGCCTTCCCAAGGATCAAACTATTTCAAAGAGTTTAAAAACTAAAGAGAACATGATATCCTTAAATGCAAGACTAGAGATTTAATGAAAATTTTATCAGAATGAGATATGATTCAGATATCAAGTTACCAAATTACGTTTGCTTAGTCCAACACAGCTTAATAAATCAGTCACATTTAATAAATATTTATGTTGTTTTAATTGCCATTTAGCGTGTTTCAGTGATCTCAACTCTCTGAATGGTTCACTTCAATGTTAATAAGATATTATTTCCATTTCTAAAGTAATCCATATGTCTTTATTTTATTTCTATAATTCAAATTTACTTTGCCTACTTCTGCAAGATTGAATTAAGATTATGTTTGATCTCTAATTTTGAAATATAAATTGCTACATTTTCACAATTATGTCATTACTAAGTAACATAATTTTGGTATTGATATTCTATAGTGCAGTACAAATTGTAGACATGGCATTCATTAATGTTGGATTGGGAAGTTTCTAAAGGTGAAATTATTTTGTGGTAGTTATGCCTCCCAATTAAAAAAATGATATAACGATCATTTAGAAAAATATATAATCAATAGTAATGTTTTCTATATCCATTTAACATAATTCTCAGATTTTTATTAGTAGAGGGCAAATTAAATTCTAAACTGTTTCAAGGTACGTTGTCATTCTAAGAGTCTAAGTAAAGAGCACACAAATTTTAAGTTTTTAGACACTTTTGAATTCTACTCTGATAGAGGATTTTGTTGTTACTATTTTGTAATAAAATGTGTTGGGTTTTCATTATTTCTGGGTCACTGATTTGTGTTAGGAATATCTAGAAAATGAGCAGTAGCTGTGAAGTAAAACCAGATCACTGCAAATCACAGCCTTTTCATTAAACGAATAAGCTCTCTGAGGACAAATTCTGAATCAACTTTACATTCTTCCAGAGCAAGGCATATTGTTCAAATGGGATTTAATAAATATTTGTTAAATGAGTGAATGAATGAATAAATGAATTATTGAGCCACTGAGTGCATGGCCACCTTTAATGACCCTTCTCCAATCTTCTAGAATTATGAGTGTATGTTTACAAAATTAGGATATGGGATTCATTTGTTACTTGAATTGCCTGGTGCAGAGAAAAGTAGCTAATGATTTTGAGGAACATTTTGTCATAACTACAGCCCAGAAAACAGTAATTTCTATTGCAGAGGTAATGCCTGAGAAGATCTCATATACCATTTCATTTCAAGCCTTGTTCTAGGTGCTGTGGATAGAGTAGTAAACAGACAGATCCCTGCCTTAAAGAGTTTGTGGAATTTAAATGGAATGCTATGTAGTAAAAAGTGCTATGAATAAAAATAAAGTAGGATAAGGGAGATAGTGAAGAAGTAGCCTATCTAAAATAAGATGTTCAGGGAAGGACTTTTTGATGAATTATATGAGTTGAGATCTGAAGAAAGTAAAGTAGCAAGCCATTCAAGATACCTGGGAGGAGTTTTTCGGGAAGAGAAAATAGTGGGAAAAAAAACTGTCTTGAGGCAGAAAGCAAAGAGTAGAAAATAGGCCAGTGTTTCTGAAGGACATTAAGTGAGGGGTCCCCAACCTCTGAGCCATGGACTCAGTGATGTGATGGGGTAAGGGTCTCTGGCTAGGAACCACCCGGAGATGAGGGGAGGGCAAGCAAACAAAGCTTCATCTGTATTGACAGCTGCTCCCCATCACTCACATCACCGCCTGAGGGCCCTTCCAGTCGGATCAGCAGTGGCATTAGATTTTCACAGAAGCGGAAACCCTATTGTGAACTGCGCAGGTGAGGGACCTAGGTTGCGCGTTCCTTATGAAAATCTAATGGCTGATGATCTGAGGTGGAATTAGGGCAGTAATTGTAAAATTATTTCATTATATACAACGATGTAATAATAATAATAATAAAGTACACAATAAATGTAATCTGCTTGAATCATCCCAAAACCATCTCCCTTCCCAACCCCAACCCTTACCCCCAGTCCCTGGGAAAATTGTCATCCACGAAACTGGTACCTGGTGCCAAAAAGGTTGGAGACCACTGCATTAAATGAAAGAAAATTAATATTGGATGAGGCCAGAGATAGGTAATAAGAGGTAAATCATATGGGATTTTTATCTGAAATGAGAAACCAGTGAGTAATTTTAAACAGTGACAAGATCAGACATATTTTTAAAGGATTACTTTGGTTGTTGAGTGGAGAATAGATTCTGGGCCAGGGAATCTTGTGGAAAGGAAAATGCTAGTTGGGATTACCACAATAACCCAGCAAATAAGAAAATGTCTAGGACTAAGTTTGTAGCTATGATTGCTGTAAGCAGCATTCAGTTTTTGGATACATGGTGAGGGAAAGGACAACATAATCTGTGCATGGGCTGAATGTAGATTGTAAAACGAAGATATAACTCTAGAGTCACTCCATGGTTTTTAACATAAACAGCTGGAGTAATGGAAATGTTATTTACTGAGAAAGGAAAAACCAGGGAAGATTCAGGTTGAATGGTAGCAGGGGTTGAAATGGAGAGTTCTGTTTGGGACATGTTCCTTTTGGTTGTCTGTTGGCAACCATGTAGATAGATAAGTCAATTAAGCAACTGTAAGATTCTGGACAAAGGAAGAGACGTTATACGTTACATACATTTTCGAATGTACTAGATAGTATTTAAAACCTGAAGACTGGATGAGATTGCCTGATGATTAAAATAGGTAGAAGAAAGAAATAGTACAACACTAGGTCCTAGGTCATGGGGTAATTAGCACATATAGAATGATGAAATTTAATTAACATGAAACAATTAGAACTGTGACAAAAACAATTAAATTAGAAAAAACAAAATATTAACTTTGTAGTTTGAGAACCAAGACACAATCAACCCATGGTACAGTTTTTTCCCAAAGGAAGGCATTGGAATTAACTATATCACCTCTCAAGGTCCAACCATGCTGATTGGTCTATAACTATTTCTTCAGAAGTTCTACCTACACAGTATCCTTCTAAAAATTTCCCTTGCATTTGAGTTCCAAGAAGTGTTAAGAACTTAAATATCAGCTTTTCTTGAGGTATTGATTATATGGAGAACACTAGATCAAAAATCAGTTTTCAGGTAGCCCTTCATACATAGCCTATTGATGATGGTGAAGTTTGATTATTCAGCCTCCTCTTGAGGAAGTAAGAGTCTTGATTGCTGGTAGAGTCAAGGTTCCTCTGCATTTTCTGCCTCATAAGGCACTGAATGCCTTTCTTTGTGTATTTGAAAGGGAGAAACAAGTCTTTGACTTCTCTCCTCCACTCCTGCAGGATAGGAGACACTATGAAAATCACCTACAGTTCCAAGAATTAATTCTAACTGTACCTGGACTTTACTAAGAAAGAACACAAAAACATAGACTGTCAGAATTAAGTCAAACATGAAGAAGACTGTCTTCACAATAAGGATTGTTACCATGCTAAAATGCATTACCATTTTCTAAGAATGGTTAACAATTTGAAGAGGTTGTGGGCCTCCATTTTTTTTTCTACAAGGTTTTCAAACTCACAAGTATTTCTATTCTAGAAGTGTTTAGGTGTAATTTGGATTGAAGGGCAGTGGCGGTTTTAAATTAATATCTTCCAAGGTCTCATCTGGTACATGATTTTATTATTTTGTTTCCTTGGGCAGTTTAACCTCATTTACCTTCGATGTGGCAGAAGCTCTTTTTCCCCCTTTCATCATATTTTCGAGATGACTGCGCAACCATTAGAGAGATGCACACTAGAGAAAGAAGGAGAATAAGGAGGGGAAAAAGACAACAAAGAAAATACACAAGAGACTAACCCAAGCTCAACAAGTAGCTTTCATTTCATGTTATGACAATCAAACAGTTACCTCTTTATTATAGTGGGTGGGGAGGACAGGGATTTCACTGGCAAGTTACCTGTCCCCTGTTCTTCTAAATCTACGTGCCATTAGCTCTAGTCACTTTTTTTACAATATCAAAGGGAAATAATATCAAATTTACAATTGCTAAGGTACTTAGGACCCAACTAGGCAAATGTTACAGATTAAGTGTGTAGAATCTCACAATGCATCATTGGTGAGAAAACAGTGCTGTTCTATTTGATTATGAATTATAGAACTACAGCACAGTCAAAGAAAGACCTATATGGTAGAGAAAGTATTTCATTAGGTGAGACAAATGGAAATGGCTTAACAAGAATTGTCTTCCAGGATTTTAGAGGCTTTGAATCCACCTCGAATTTGTGAAATTTAGTTACAAAAGCAACACTTACTGAGGCAGATTCCCATTGCTGCTCACCATTTATGATTTTATCAGTTAAAAATAAGAACTACTCTAATTTAGTGGTTTTCTCCTTCTCTTTTAAAGAAGATTCTTCTTGCCAGACTCTCTAAGAAATTTTTCTGCCCATTACTTATTGCATCCATGTTCCCCTAAGTACTCACAAAGAATATACTTAAAAGATGACTGTTTGTTGCACCTCATTCCAATTTTAGTTTTTAATTTTCTTGGTGTATCATCCTAATCTTTGACTGTCAAGGCCAACATTTCAGATTTTACAAAATGTGCCAAGGGATTCTATGCTTGTCCTAGAATTAATTATTGATATTAACTGCTACAACAAAATAGCCTTTATTTTTGCCTCTATGTACCTGTAACATAGCCAGAAAGTATTATAGACATACACGGAGTTGTTTAAAGTTTTAGCAATAGATTATCAACCTACTCTTGTATAGGTCTTGAACTATGAAAATTGAAAGAGCAGGCTCTTGGAATCACAGAAATGTCATCATGTAAAAGCTGATTTTTGTGCAACATCATAGGTAGAAGAGGTATAGTTCTGAAAAAGTTTTACCTGTCTCTTCCAAAACCTTTCCTGTTTTCTATTTTCTATTATCTATCTATCTCCTATTTATATACCTAGCTATCATCTAACTATCCTGTGTAATAAGCTTAGAAACACCCCCCCCCCCAAATTGCTGTTACCCTGGTACAAGTTCTACAGAGGTAGGGCAACTGAATTCCTGCAGATTCTACCATGGAACCAGAGGGAGAGACAGAGAGAGAGAGAGAGAGAGACAGGGAATGAGAGAAAGAGAGAGAGAGAGAGAGAGAATAGAGAAAGTAATTAGTTTTTCTGCAGCATCTTTACTCCATGTCAGGCCTCTGGGGTACCAATATCAAAAATATTTCACTTAACTCTGAAATGTACAGCTTCTGGGAAGTCATTAAAAGGCTTATTTCTACAAATAAGGAATCCAGGCACTGGCATGTTTAGGTGATACTATTCATTAATAGCAGAGCCTGCATCTCATTTTCACCCTCCCTGATCATCAATCAATCACAATCTTTTCTCTCTACCCTAGCTTAAATCTAAAAGTGCTTCCTCTATTAAGAGAAACATAAATAAAAGTGGCTATAAAGCACAGAGATATTAAAAGAGAGGAAAAATGAAGGGCAAGTACAAGTACAGTTTAAAAGTTATCAAGCATTGTTTGTTTTCTATATTTAATATTTTAATACTTATGGAGAAAAGCAAGATGGAAAAAGCAAGTTTGGTATAGTTAATAAAATGAACTTGTTTATCAACAGTTATGGGACATAATGTCTACCACAGTAGAGTATTTTGAAAACAAGTTGAAAGTCCTTTGAAATTGAAAAGTCACTTAATGAGCTAAGATTAATGCAGTAATAGCTATGATTTCAGGACGACCATCAGTGTGTGAGGTCTTAGAATAACCACAGTAAGATGTGGTAGTTTTTCCCTAGTATTGAATAAGTTAAATTTACATTAACTTGTACTAAATGGAAAGTTTCCCGATCTCATGTAATCAAACAATTGCCTCTGATTTTTCATCTGCTGTGTCACCTTGTAGGCAAGGATGAAATGCCTTCCCATCAGATTACTTGGCATTTAGCCAATCTTAGGGTTATGACTGTGGAATGAAATAATGAGAATCTTTCTCCCTATCTCCCAAACTGTATCAGCTTAGGAGCCCTCAAGGAGCCAAGCCCAAGCCTGCCCGTGGTTCCTTATGGACCAGTGCAGCAAGTTCTTGCACATAGCATCAGCAAACATACTGCTTCAAGGCTCCCAGTACTGGGAGGTACTTGTGGCACAAATGTGCCATCCCCACTGCACATAGAAGAAAATAAATCTCAGTGAATCATGGTAGAAAGAGCCCTCTAGACAAGGGGACTTGGTTTCCATGACTAAAGACACTTCCAATTCTGAAGTTCTACAATATGTTCATTCGAAATCTATTGAAGATAGGAGGCTTCCCTTCAACCAATCTTGAAGTTTTAAATTTAAAAATTTCCTGATTTATTTTTCACATTTATTTATTTTTAACTAAACAATCTGCCCTTATATGAAATCTTGCAGTCTTTGAGCTTGTACAATATCTGATGGCTAGGAAAGATTATTTTGTCAAAAATATATATGTTTTAGTTTGTAATTTTGTTGAATCTTATTAACTAATTTTATCATTATTTCCTGGAGAGTTAGGAAACTTAGCAAAAAGTTTAAATATCTTTAGGAAAGTGTGTTCATGATTGCTTTCCTTGCTCAGTTTTTTTCGAAGTTAGCCAACAATTTTATAATCATGACTCACTTAAAGTACTTTCTTTCAGATGAGCTATAAAACCAAACACCATAACACAAGTGCTTTATGTAAAATAAAGTGTCTGAACTAAATTAGTTATTTATTTATTGTGCTAAAAAGTAGAGGATTCATTTTCTTGGTTCCTTTCTACAGAAAAAGTTAATAATACGTGATATTGCTGTTAAAATTCCATCCCCTATCATGTGGTTTAGACAGAGGAAGGCAAATGACAGCCCATGAACCAGATCTGGATCACTACCTGTTTTTGTAAATTAAGTATTATGGGCATACAGCGATGTTTATTTATTCACGTTTTGTCCATAGCTAATTCTATGCTCCCACAATGGGCTTGAATAGTTGGGACCGAGACCCTATGGCCTGCAAAATCAAAACCATTTACTTTCTGAAGCTTTATAGAAAGTTTCCCCACTATAGTCTTAAGTTATGATTCAGTGGGAATTCAGCTTCTATAAATCCTCCAGAATGTTCTGACCAGATATCCTGATCAAAAAGTTATTCTTGACACTTCATAAATAGAGGAACATGAAGTCCCAATCAAACTTTTAAAAGCCATGATATATGTAGAGAAGTGTTCTCTCTTGATTCCAATATGGTTATACAGTGTCAGCTTGTACATCTTTAAAAAAAGTTTTAATATTGTTAAATTTATTTTAATTTCCATGAGAATATGTCATTCACTTGTAGTTGTTTTTTTCATTACCTTTCCTGTTCTTGCCATAGCATTTAAACAAGTTATTTTTTTTTGGAGGGGCATGTTTATGTGCATGTGTGTGCACATGTGTGCACGTGTTTTGTGTATGGACTGCCCATAAGACGAAAAACATTTTTTTGGAATTCTTGATTAAGTTTTAATACACTGGGTGCTTTACTTATCCTCAAAACTATCCCTATGTTTAATCCTTAGCAAGATACTTTAATAGGACATCATTCAAGTTTTTACTGTTATTATTATGTGTTATCTTCTATTTTACTCTTCAATTTGCAGTCACTTTGTTTTTTCATATCACACCTGATCTTTCCTAATCCAGTGACATTTATCTTTTGCATACTTAATTTCATTTGCATAGAAGAGATAAAACATAGCATCCAGGTTGATGAGTGGTGAGCATATTGTCTTGCAGTTCTCTTGGACTTCAGATTTTTTTTCTCTTAATTTATCTCTGGAGATTTAACTTCTATTAAATATTTTTTTTAAAAACTCTTTTTCCACTGGAGAGAGACCTAGAAACAAAGTGTAATACTGGTCGCTTCAATAATATTAATCATTGTTAATATCAAGCCAGTTTCCAAATGGACCTGTTACTGGATAATCAGACACTAATGATAAGCTAAAACACGTTTTGGGTAAAGAGGGAACATGTGGGTATATGGTATATGTGGTAGCAAAATCTATAGCAGTAATTAGGGAGACACACTTACTATCCCAAATAGAGGGTTATATGCTTCTTAAGGGCATGAAGCTAGTATATTCGTATCAACTTCTGAACTAAGTCCACTTACTCAGTAAGAGTGCAATAAATGCTAAGTGTTGACTGTTGGAAGTTATGTTGGACATAAAGTCTTTCTCACAACAAAAATTAAAAGTGTTATTTCAAGTCCTGTGTAAGTGTTGCTGAACACTCACTCATTTCATGCCCTTTTCACTCCTGTGATTGCCTTGCCTGTCAAATTGTAAGAGAAAGTAAATAATCATTGTTTCTCATCTTTTTAATGCAAATTTATAGAGAAACTGAGTGATTTTAAATTTGCCTTCTTTTCGAGTATACTGTCTTAGTCATCAACTACAGGACAAGAAAAACATAATATAAAGGAAGAGACTATTTAATATATTTGAAAACATAATAAACATTTGATAAAGAGTAAAAAGTAAAGTTTATTTGGTCACCACTCTAACATATTTCATTGCACTGTCACATGAGTCATTTGTTACATTTCATGGACATCCAACATTTATTTGTTCACTAGAGCAGCATGAAAGATAGATGGCACATTTGTGTATAGCAGTTTTAGCACCCATGAAAACATACATGTTAAGGCACCTGCTCCCATAGGTCTTACTTTTTACAATAGAGAAATTAACACAGATTTTCATTTTCTGGAGAGTCTCCCACTCACTTTATTTTTAATTTTCACTTGAATTCTTAATAACTACCAGGTGTCAGACACCACATCTTGAGCAACATTGGAGATTACGAAGATCTATTCATTCATCAATATATGTTATTCAGTATCTCTCATGTGTAATTTGCCAGGGTCAAATATAAGAAATGAAAATCACTACTGTCAAATAGTTTGTAAACCAAGTTGAAGAAAATAAATGTGCTAAGAATTGTAGTACAAGGCAACACACAATTAACAGCTTTTCCAGAGGCAATGGAAGCTGATGGAATATATTTAATCAAGGGATTTAATTTCCTAGATTAATTTTGCATCATGTGTTAGAAGAGGAAGGAAGGGAGAAAGAGGGGAAAGAGATGCCATGCAGAGGACTGGATGGTACGCTAACAAAGTAGTGAAGAACAAAGCTCACAACACCAGGCCAGACTGTGAGAGAAGAAAAAGAGACTCAAAAAGTTGATTCAAATAAGTGACTCTAAGAACCCTCATTTTATCCATTTTATATTCATTTAAGTGTGCGAGCAACTGTGAGGAAAGATACAGAAAATGTAGCAAGAGAGCAAGACAGCCCATGAAATAAGAGTTTATCCAAGGATGGCAGGAAATTTTTAAAAATGTTTTGTGTAAAAGAAGTATTGATTTTTCTAATTTTAAAAATTGTTTTTGATATAACATTTGATGAATTTAATATCACCATAGACATACATATGTATATTATATAAATTTAATATATATATATGCATGTATGTGTGCATTATATAGACATATAGTATATCTCTATATACACATGCATAATTTTGGACTCTAATGAATTTGCCTGTGCTACTAAAACTTTTTTGTTAAGTTAGTGTCTTAGTTTAGGTTGCTATAACAAAATAGCACAGGCTGAGGGGCTTATAAAAAGATAAATTTATTTTTCACAGTTCTGGAGGCTGGAAATCCCTGATCAGGGTGCCAGCATGGTTGAATTCTGTTGAAAGCCCTCTTCTGGGTTGCAAACTGCTGACTTCTTGTATCCTCACAGGGCAGAAGGGTGGAGGAGAGTTTTCTGGGGCCCCTTTTACAAGGGTACTAATCCCACTCATAAGGGCCCCACCCTCAAAACCTAATTGCTCCCAAAGGCCCCACCTCCTAATACTGTCACACTGAAGGTTAGAATTTCAATAAAGGAATTTGAGGCAGACACAAACATTTAGTCCATAATGGTGTTGAGGGAAAAACCCCACAACAACACACTTGTTTTCTGTAACCAACTGTGTTAAGTTAATATTTATTATATATTGCATATTATGATGGTGGTGATTTATTTTCAATTTAAATAATGATTGATCTGTGCTTGTTACAGGAGTTAGACTTCACTAACTAGCTACTGAATCAGCCTTGATTGTCATACATTAGTTCTTCAATAAAAATGGCACACTCTAGTTGAAGTTTGTCTACAAGTCACAAACTTTACAGTCTTAGTGAGTCTCTCTTCCTTGGAGCCTTGTCCCTTTTTGACCTATATTCTTAACACAATCAGTTCACTGAAGTGCATTTTAATGCATAACATAAAGAGAAAGTGTCAGTTCATGGTGCCTAGGTTTGAACTGCAGAAAAACAGGGATTGTTTCTTTTTCCTGGGGCCTTGGTCTCGGCCATATCTTCTTTCTGTTATGGCAGTTATTATCCATTGACTCTTCACTCTTCTTTTAGGTGAGTTCTAGCTGTGCTCAGTAAGTTTTAGAAATGTTCAGACTTCTCCCTTCCTTGATTCTCTAGGCACTGTCTGCCTGCATTAAATGTCCCTTTCTTCCAATGGATACAGCCTATCTGACTTTCAGGGGGGACCATTGATCCCCCTGCAGATCCTAAACCGTGTATGGAAAAAATAATTTTCTTAGCATTTAAATATATTTACTTAAGCTTTACATGAATAATAAAAAAGTTTAAATAAAAACAAAACATAAGGGTAATGAGTAGATTGAAAGAACAAAGATTTCAGATCTGAATGATTAGTTAAAAGTCAACTTAGCGTGGCTTGGCTTAGGAAGTTGTTAATTTCCCTTATCTCAAAGATAAAAAATTTTAATGAGGAACACACAATTGACTGGGACACTTAAGCAGCTAACCCAAGATTCATTTGTTTTAACAACAAGGATTTTGGTCTCAGGCTCTCTTATAGCCTATGTTACATTTTTATCTACAGGCAGAGATTCTAGGGTTATTCTTTTATTCCAGGTTAGGTGGAAGTTTATGCTTTGCCTGTCCTTGATGTTACTGATCTTTATTTCACTAACACCAAACTATCTGCTCTCCTATCTGCTCTCTATACTCAGAAACCCTGACTCATTCCTCTCTTTGTTATTTGATTCACTTAAGCTACTGGTGGGACTGGTCTTACTTTATGGGGTAGCCAGGGGCATTTATCTATTTTTTCTGTAGAAGTCCTATGGCCTTCCATTTATCCAAAGGAAGAAGGAAGCACCTTCAGAATATGGCCTGAGAATACCCATAAAGCCCTTTCCCTCTACTTAAAATCAAGGTTCCTTTGTCATTTTCTCCTTTTATAATTGGATCAACTGCTTACTTAAGAGTAAGTCCGGAATGGGTCAGGGAGGGGAGAAAAGGGAGGGGGTGGGAGAGGAGGGGAGGGAAACTAAACATAAGGTGATAGAAAGAGAAGTCACATTAGGTGGTGAACTTATTATACAACAAGTTAACAACGCACTGTAGAATTGCATGCCTGAAACCTATGTAATCCTTGTTAACAGATGTCACCCCAATAAGTCTAACGATAAAAATGAATTAAAAAAAAAAAAAAGAGTAAGTCCGCCCCACATTATCCTTCTTTATTCCCACCCGACTCCTGTTCCTAGGTTCTATCCAATGTAAAAACTGGACTCCTACAAACCTTGTCTTGAAATAACTCAGGGCTTTTCAAGGAACCAAATGGCCAGATGGTAACTGTTGGAACTGTTTTTAAAATGTGGCCAAGTGGAGTCCTAACTAATCTTAGTTTCTAAATGAATCCCATTTGATATGTCTTTGTGATGGGGTAGCAAGTGGGTGAAAAAGTAGTTATTAAATCCATGTCCTGACTGCACCTTTTCTTATTTGATTTACCTAGCCTGTTGGTGGGACAGGTCTTATACGGGGTAGCTAGGGGCATTCATCTCTAATTCTTCTGTAAGAGTCCTGTGGCCTTCATGATGGATCCACTTCCTTTCTTGAGTATACTTGTGCCTCACTCACATCATCTTCCTGTATTCACAGCCCCCACTCGGATTACCAAGTTCCTATCTACTGCAAGATTTTAACTCCTAAGAACTAGATAGTAAGGCCATATGCATAACTAGTATGTGGTGTGCACCATGAAGGAACTTACATACTAGTGGGAAGAATCACTGTATTTTTGCAATTATTGGTTAAATATTTTTCTGACCATCATGTTTTAATGTTTTATCTGAATAGCCCCTGTATCCTTCATCAATTGCAAAGAAGAAATGATTGGTATTTTTTGTCTAATTAATCAGTAGGTCTTTCCTGGCTTAGGTCACTAACTCCTAACACTTCTCCTCATTTTCTTTGCAGAATTGACCCTTAATTATCTCTAGTGGTATGACTGTTTAGCATCCCATAATTATATATATATAATATTAAAATTATTTTACACCTAGACTCTAGGTCATAGGGCATAATAACAGTAAAATTTTGTCACGTAAAGAAAAACAAAGAGTCTGGGAGTTACCAACCAAACTTTAAGATGCTTATATTTTGGAGTAAATATAAGCCTCCTTTGGAGGAGGAGAGAAAAAAATGTCTTAATATGAAATTGATCCAATGATAAAAAGGCATTGATATCCCTGTGATCCAATAATAAAAAGGCATTGATATTCTCTGATAGTTTAAAAATATTGTTCTGTTTCTACTACAGTCAAAACCTTCACTTATTGCTGGTCAAAGAAATATGAAATATAAAATATGAAAAGTTTTATTTTTGATTTGTCATTTCTAACCCAGAGGTTAAAAATCATTTTTCCTATCCTTTAGAGGACTGTGTTTAGTTTGTGTTTCAACCTCAATATTTTATTTCTATTCCATACATATTCTGAGAGGTCATAAGGCATCAACACCTTTTATGCAAATCATGTAAAAATGTACAAGGTGTTTGGTTTGTTTTTATTTTTCAAAATTGACTCACGTGTGCTTCCTGCTTCAAATAGTCTGTGTATGCAGATGCTTGAGAAGTACAGTTCTTTGGCATTGGCATCTCAACTCCAGGGGGCATCTTTGTTTCTTTAGAAGGCAGAGGCCAGGAGTTTCTCTTTATATTTAACGATAAGTAACCACAAGGTGGCTTTCCTTCAGAACACTACATTTTGGCACCTGCATTTTGAAGATTTGGTATGTCTTTAGTTACAGTAAGGAATCAACACAAACATTTGTTGTTGTTGCCCCTTTGGATATCCTATTAAATTTCACAGAAGTTCTCAGTATGCAGATACTTTAGCACCAACATTTTATTACTAGCTAGGATTCATTTATTGGATTTAAGATTTTGTAGACAAGGCTCCCACCCACTTCCCTACCCATAATTAATCTCTCTATGCTCAAAGTATTTGAAAGATCTATTTTTAATCCCAACACCTAGAAAATAACTCTTAGATAGCTTACCCACAGAATACACAGTAAAGCATGGTGGTTAAGAGTATGGTTTGGGGAGACAGACAGATTGGATTGAAAACTCACCACCGCTATCTATGTTAATACGTGACCTCAGGCAAGCTACTTGACCTCTCCAGTTCCTTCCTTGATAACATCAACTTATATGTTTATTATTTACATTAAATGAGATAATGCTTGTAAAATACTTAATACTGGGCCTAGTGCATGTTAGGTGCTCAAGACATATTAACTATACGTATTATTAATCACAGCCAGCATCATAGTTCCAAAACAATGTCCCCACATCCCTTCTTACTACCTGAAAATGTCTCCTTTATAATAACTCTTAGGCTTAAGACATTAGCTCTAGAAAGGCACTGGATAGTAATACATCACTCAATTAGTATGGTTTAATTTGTTAGAAGAGTTGAGTTGATTTTACCTCACTTCAGAACATGGCCACAAAGTAATGACAAAAAAGCAGAAAAATATTTTGATAAAAAGATGAGGTTGAAAGGATGTAGAAAATCTAGAACATGGAGTGAAGCTGGAAGAGAACAGACCTTGGAAGCAGTGTAGCAACTGAGTTCTGGAAACCCAGCAAGGTCAGGATGAACTGGAATACAGACTTAGCTTTCTTCCTAGTTTCTATTTCCCCTACTTCTCCTGAAATTCAAATCGTATTGCCTAATCCAAAATATGCTCATATGAAACATAGGAGACCTGATGCTTCTAAATTACAGTAAAATTTACTCAGTGTATTGATGACGATAGTCACTTTGAATTTTAACTTTACATATAACCATGTATACATTACTAGGTTAATGTTAATTGATACTATTTTCATTTTATAGATCAGATAAGTAAATTTAGAGGATTACCTATCAAGTTACCATAAGTAGTAAAATGTGGATAACATAGGTCCTAACATGAGAAATGCTTATCTCAACTACACACCTGCAATATAGGGATGGTGACACTGAATCTTAGGAGATTCTCACTGAAAAAAGTTGAAAGCACAGTTTTCCACCTGTAGGGTTTTTATGAAAATGTGCATATCAGAGTACAGAATCATATGTGGAAACATGTAGCACAGTACATATCATATTGTGCTTTTTCAACAAATGCCAGTTTCCAACCTGTCTGACGTGAAGTGCCGTATTCTTTCTGCTATCCCATCGGAAGATGCGCTATTACTGCATCATTTGTACTTCTAAGTTGAGAAAAGAGTTGGTCCTCTTATGTCCTCACCTAAATTCTAGACTTCGCTCCTTTTCACTGTCTATCCACCCATTCTACTTACTCATTCAGTTACTGATTCATGTACTATTTATCACACTGGCTTATGTTCTTCTTTCTTCAGATTTTTTTCAGTCAAGTAGCATTTTTTAAAGTGGTTATGAGCATGAAAAGATTCTAAGTTTCAAAGTTTCAGGCTTCCAATCACTACCAGAATGTTTGGAGGCTATTATGCACTCGCTATACAAAGCTGGCCCCTCTTGAAAATGTCAGAAGAAACAGACAACCCACTGATGGATATTTTATATTTTCCAACACTTATTAAGAAATATGACCCAATAAAGGGGGATATGTAATAGGTAGGGCATGTTAAACTATAATAGCAGACACCTACATTTCAATAGTTTTAACACAATAGACATACCTGGATTGGTATTCAGCTGAGCATAAACATTCTACTCCAAGTGGGCATGAAGGAACCCGGTTCCTTCCATCTTGTTGTTCCACTTTCCTGCAGAATTATGTCATAATAAATATTCAGCCAGAGAAGTAATAAGAAGCAACCATAGAGGAAATACGCCACATTTTATAATAGCCTTGGTTTGGTAGCAACTCACATTACACTTGCTCGTATCTGCTGGCAAGACATACTCATACAGACACACCTAGCTAGAAGGGGAGATTCCTAGTTACAATCCTATTACTGGAGGAGAAAACAACAGAATTCAGTGCACAGTGAAAGATCACTGCCACCATGTATGAAATAGAAGCTATATTTCAATTGCATTTTTGTTTACTCTAAAACAATAACTTGCCAGTCTACTGATACTTATCCCATTTGCTGAAGAATTCCTCAAGAAATAGTAATTTAAATTCTGCTGGTTCCTAAAATGGATAACCTGTTATTTGGGAGTGTGGGTGGCATTAGTTGTAGAAGGGGGGTGATTTTTCTTAATGTAATTTTAAATAACAAACCCAATTTAGTGCAGCACCAGCAAAGTATTCAATTAAAATCACATTATTAAAATAAAAATTAATGTTCTGTTGCTGAACTGCTTGGCTGAATGAACCAATTAAAAGTTTTCTTATTTCCTGACCCCCTCTCCAATCTCTGGGAAACACACACACACACACACACACACACACACACAACTTTCAGACTAAATAAATTGAGGCTAAAGATGCACTTTGTCCCTAAGATAATATACTCTTACAGTTACCAACAGCATTTGAGTCATGTGGAATATAGCAAATAAAATGTAAAAAATAAAACATAGTGAAAATACTTTATTAAAATAAGAACAGCTGCTACCTTCTTGAAATTCAAACATTGAAATAAAACTATATTTAACCTTAACGTCCTTCTCTTCCTCTCTTTATCTCTTCTTAAAGTGATCTGAGAACTCACCAGGAATAGATGGAAGTTAGGAAAAAAGAGTCACGATAATGACTGTGTAAAGCCTTAGATTTAGCAAGATGTAGCCTCTGTTTTTAAATACTACAGTTTTTGTTCTCCACATAGCCATTAGATCGGAGAGACATCATCATGGGACCCGGTGACTTATGCAAGACTTTAACCCTTAGATGTACTAGATACGTCTTCCGTACTCTGCCAACTATGAAACCATTTTTTTTCTTTCATTAACCCCTTATTACAAGTCACATTCTCATAGAAGTATATGTGGACTTAATGTGAAAAAACATCAAACGTATCCAGGAATAAAAACACAGCACATAATGTGGTATATGCATTCCAGCGTTTGTGACTGACATTTAAGGAGCACAGCGAAAAGCTCTTATAAAACCGCCTGGTTCGAGACTGCGGGGTTGGAAGGCTCTGGGCGGCAGGCATGGTAGCCTCAGGGACAGCACAGGGCTCCCGCCTTCTCCTGAGGCTCTGTAGGTGCCCAAAACCAGCTCCCTGGACCTCTGGGAGAGCGGTGACCCCAGGCTGGGTTGCAGAGCAGAAGGTAGAAAGAACCCTTTGGGCTGGGGTGGCCGCACCTGACTCTCCAGGAGCAGCAGCTATGATGTTCCAGGTCTCCTGGGCTTCAGGGTCAGTGAAAAGCTCCCTCAGAAACCCAGGTTTTAGTTGGCCTTTTAAAGGAAGATTTTTCTCAGAATGACTCACATCTCCGAGTCAGTCTGGATGGAAGGGTGCTGTGCTTCCAGCCGGCCGAGGGCAGCGTCTGTCTCGCACCCTGCCAAATGCTATATAGAAGGAGCCAATCTGGAGGTGGCTATCTGGGCTCCGAGGGCACGGAGGAGGGTAGCTGAGTGGGCCTCCTCCCGGGCTTCCTAGTCCTACTGGGGTCATCCAAGGGCGGAACTTCCACAGACACTTGAAAGAGGTTGCCCCCTGGTGGTCAGAGTTCCCCCGCGGGCGAAGAACCGTTCAGTACGCAGCCGCCGGAGAAAGCGGAAGCGGATGAAGCCCTCCGCAGCTAGCGTGCGGCCCAGCGGCAGTCCCCAAGCTGGAGGGCCTGCTCCAGGGGCTATCGCTCACCTCGGCCGGCGCGTTCACCTGCTTCTCCCGGAGTGCCGGCTTTCCAAGTTCCTTGTTCTTCAGTCTCTGCATGTTGCCAACGAGCCAGCGAGACGTGAGTGCGTGCCCATGTGCTGAAGAGGGACAGCTTGAAGCGGATCCACCGTTTGGCCTCCTGTGGGTCCCAGTGCTTCGCGTCCAACCTTCTCTGCGTTGGAGACCTTCACCCCACGGAATACGATTCAGGAGCCAGTCGACGCATTTGTACCAGTAGAACGTGAGGATGAATTCCATAATCAGGCTCAGGTTCAGCGACTTGAACATCTTCTCAGGATCATCCAGACCTCCAAAGGCTGCTGGAGTGCGAAGTTCTTGGAATTTAGGTATGGGGCTTAGCTAAGGTATCGTCCTCCAGCTGCTCGTAGTAGTAGATGCCTTTGGGCTGTCCCAACGTCATCAGTAATTGATGTTCCTTTGTGATTTTCTTCTCAAAAATTTTTCCTACTCTTTTTTGAAGGATATTTCATATTTAGGGTCCCTTGCTATCACTTATACAGGGCCCGGCAGAAGTAACGCCCTTTTAAAAGTAGTTATGTTAATGTAGTTATGATTTGTTATGTTACAGAATTACATGCTGATGATTTTGTAATAAAAGAAAGGAGGTTATTACGCTGGACCCTATATATAATTGTGTTATATCCATCCCCTTTGACTGCTTGAGAACTCTATTACAGTGGGTGTGTTTTAGTGTTCATCCACCTTAAGGCAGTTTCTCCTCAAGATTTCTTTGTTGATATAAGAAATTTAGGATCTTGTGAAGTAACACGTTTTCCAGTTTTATTCACCTGCCATTTCCCATCTTCTTGGAACCATTTATCTTTCAGTAAGTTAACCTTTCTATGCTAATGGAAAATTCTGCCGAGCTTATTTATAAAGCTTTGTATTCAGATGAACATTAATTGTACCCTGACTATTGCATAGCAGTGGGAATAGCTGTCCAGTTGCAGACTAGCTCTCATATTTGTGTGTATTTGGATATGCTGATTGATACATGTTAGTGAACTGTGCCAGTCAAGTCTTCCTTGTTTTAAGACAGCGGTTCTCACCCTGTGGGTCACGACCCCTTTGGGGGTCGAATGACCCTTTCACAGGGGTTGCCTAAGACCATCGGAAAACACATATCAGATATTTACATGACGATTCATAACAGTAGCAAAATTACAGTTATGAAGTAGCAACGAAAATAATTTTTGGGGGGTCACCACAACATGAGGAACTGTATTAAAGGGTCGCAGCATTAGGAAGGTTGAGAACCACTGTTTTAAGAGAATTCTAGGCCCTCAAAAATACCAAATGGCCAGAATGGTAACTGAACTTTTTTAAAAATGTGGCAAGTGAAGTTATAACTAATCCGAATTTCTAAATTAATTTCATTTGATATGCTTTTTTGATGGGATAACAAGGGCTAATAGGATAGTTATTAATTTTTTTTTTAAATGGCAGATGCAGACAGCCATCAGGAATGGTCTTTTGTCATGTCAGGGTTTAGGAAACAGTGCCCTCATAGGAAATTTATGAAAGTGCCAATCATATTATTCATAAACACAGGTGACACACACACATACACCATGTATAGACACCTAACACTTACATACACGGATACAAAGAAACCTATATATATATATATAAAGGCTCACCGAACATCCAAACACTTCAGTTAGAAAGAAATTGGGAAAGAAGATTAAGTATAAAAAGAGGGATTTATGGGTAGTCTTGCAACCATATTCTGAAGCTGCTTCATTCTCCCAAACTTTTAAATTTGTGCAGATGTCTCCTGGACTGTAATTTTTCAGTGAGGCCACAGCCCCTCGTTCTGGGAAGCTGCAGAGATGTGGCGAGATTGAAAACAATGAAGACTTGCTTGGGATTACGAAGTGAATTGTCTGCAAGACAACCTAATTTAAGGGCAAGAGTTCCTTGTTTTCAGAAACTACCCATGTTTAATCACTCAATTACTTGAGGACACATTCTCTGTCCTCTGAAATAGTACACACGGCATGCTTCTGATCCTAATGAGTCTCAATTCATATTTTCATCTATCTTTTTCTTGATATACTTACAAAGAAGATGTTTCCTGACCCTTGAAGGAAGTTGTTACTAACGTCCCCATTCAGTCATTTCAAGGAGCCACATTCTTTGTTACAGAAGCAACTAGGCCACCAGAAGCCAAGAATGCTTTCTGGTCAGTCTCCCTGGCACCACAGGATTCCTTGCAGTCCCTAAACAAACTTACCCATTCCAGACAAATGTCATCAACATTCGGTTTCTCTAGTTGGCAATTTGTAAGTAGTTAAATGATACCTTTCTCAGGAGGTGGCTCAATTATTTAACTCAAAATTAATCAAGTTATCTTTCTAGTTAATGAAATTTAAAAAGAACAACTCCATGTGAAGCTTTATTTTTGAATGTGGTTTCTTTTAAACTATAGATGAACAGTAATTGTTTTTAAAAAAGGCTGTATGGACAGCTTGTTTTCCCAGTGGGAACGAACTCCAAATAGGAGGGAGAGGGATGACCTAGAATCTTGAAAAGCTGAAACATTCCCAGGAGGAGGCAGCCTCTCAGATATTTTTCTTCCAGTCTTTGCATAGCTTCTCATCCCTGAGAAGTGCACAGTATTAAATAGGTCAGCATGTGGAGAGATATTAAAGAGGTGTTATCTACCCTCTGAGTCATGTCATTCAGTGCTTTACGTTCCCCTAGAAACTGAGGAAAAGCAAGACCTCATTAGAGCAAATGAGACCTAAATTTACAAGCATGTTTTGACTCTCTTGCAATGGATTCTCCCTGGAGCTCAGATTTAGGTTGGGAGAATGACAGATGTTGGGGCTGGGGAGTGGCAGAGGGGAATTGACGTGAACCCTCTCTTCCATATCATTTGTAATTCACTCGTGCTTCAGATGTCTATTTCTTCATCATACATAATAATTGGGTAAGTGTTGTCTGGGATAAAATTCAGCCTGGGTTCTGTAGTAACTGCTTTCAAAGAGCTGACAGAAGGGATAAGGAGAAATGTTAATGTCCACATTTAATTTGAAGGAATATGTGCATTCTAGTTGTGTACCTGTGTGTCTGAGCCTGTAGCATTTATCTAATGGCTTACTATATCAGGCACAGTGCATGAATTATCTCATCTAATTCTCCCCAAAATCCAATAAGATGATTATGTGCTTGGTTCCATTTTGTAGATGAGGAAGCTAGAGTTGTTACAGAAGCAACTAGGCCACCAGGAAGCTCAAGGTTGCTTACTTTCCGTATCCAGTCTCTTTAAACTTCTTGTATTTTGCACACAATTGTGAGAGAAAGCTTAGTACTGCTTTGATCTGTATTTAACTCCTTACTGACTTTTTCCAGTGACCCCCACTGAGTACAAAATAAAGCTCAGTGATAGACTTGGGACCTTAATGTCAGAGCCCTAATTTGCTCCCTTATTAGCCTCTACTCTCTCACGGGAACGAGCTGCTTTGCCTTCTTCGCTTGCTGTTTATCCACACAACTTAAATTTTCCTGTGTCTTGGCCTCTGTAACCAGCTTGTAAACTCTTTGATTTCTGGGTAACTGGGATCTGATCTTTCCCCACCATAGGGTAGAGAGGTCATTCATCGTGGGTGGGTCTCTGCTATGGTATCTGCCATTTGTTTGGATTTTATACCAAGCTGCTCTCCTTCTCTAACATCTATACATGCTGTCCTCCCAAGTTGGCTGCTTATGTTAGTTTGCTAGGGCTGCTGTAACACAGTACCACAGACTGAGTGGCTTCTAAAACAGAAATATATTATCTTACAGTTCTAGAATATAGAAGTCTGAGATCAGGGTGTTAGCAGGTTTGGTTCCTTCTAATGATTGAGGAAAAATCCATTCCACGCCTCTCCCCTAGCTTCCCTTGGTTTGCTGGTGGTCTTCGGCATTCCTTACCTTATAGAATCTTCACTTCAATCACTGCCTTTATCTTCACATGGTGTTCTCTCTGTGTGCATATGTGTTCCAAGTTCCCACTTTTAATGACACCAGTCATATTGGATTAGGCCCACCCTAATGACCTCATCTTAACTAATTACATCTGCAATGACTATTCACAAATAAGGTCCTATCTGAGGTACTAAGGGTGAGGACTTCAACATATGAGGTTGGACAATTAATTTCACAAACTCATCCTCATTGCTGAATATCTCTTATGGTCACCTTCAAAGTACTCCCCTTGAGAAGCTATGCAACGATGCCAGCGCCTAGTTCATCCTTCAAAGCAATTTTGGAACTCTTTTTTTCTGGACATCAGAGCTGTCGTTGTTCTCGAAATCTGACAATTAAGTTCTCAAACTTGCCACCATGCGCTTATGTTGGCAGCACTGTACAAACAACTTGGTAAGGTGTCATAACTTTGACAGTGAGGTTTATAGCACTTTTTCTATGGTGAGTTTTTGAAATTAATTGTCCAACCTCATATGAATTTTAGGAGGACCCATTTCTATCTATAACACTGCCCCATTGTTTATCCAGTGCTATGCTATGGCCACCTCTGATTTATTTTGCAACCACTAAGACCTACATTCTTATACTTTTGTTATTATATAGAACATCTGGTAACCTCTGAATGATGGTAGGAATTTGGGAGATAAAAGCAGTTAGAAAAGATCCTAGGATGATAAAGTCTGGTAGTCCTCATGTAAGCAACTGCTTTAAAGCTCAGGGCCCAGCAAGAAGTAGAGCGAACTTCTAGTCATAATTATTTGTAAAGGGACACTTCACAAAACTCTTTAAAAAAAAAATCGTGAACCTGACACATTGGGCACTTATGACTATGTCTGCAAAGGCACAGTCTAATCATATGGGATGATATGGCTGAATAGTAGAGCTGAAACCAAGGAAAATGTTATTAAATCCTTACAACTGGCATTAAGACAGTTTTTTTTTTTGGATCAAATCAGATGGATTAAATGTTTCCTTCTGGCGTGTGGAACAAAAGTGCAAAATAAAGCTTAGCAGTGTCTCTTAGAGTTACCGTGTAATTGTACAAACACATTACCCATATAACCCATCATAGGGCATTCACAATAACATTAAGACTGCATGGTGCTACAAATTTGGCCTGTTTAAACCAATGAGATATTTTTAGCATTTGGTGGATGTCACTGTGACTGTGTATAAGAATCACTTTGTCCTTTTACATTTCAAATCATTTTTAAAGGTTAAGAAGAGAAAAACCAATTTTTGAACCAAAGTTCAAAAAACATTTTAAAAGATTATTTTGAGGTGTTATAGGTGAAATGTACAAATCTGCTGTAATCTCTATTCCACAAGGAAATTCATTCAGTATTTACTAGTAATTAAAAAGGAAGAAAGAGAATATTTTAAAATGCTAAAGGAATAAAAAATAGAGGAAAGGATGAGAGCTTTGTCTCTAAGGTAAGTATGAGGGCTGTCTGGAAAAAATACAGCCATAAATGCCTCTGTATTTCATATTACATGGCTGGATACTTTCTGAACAGCCTTTGTATATCAAGATTAAGAAAGAAAAAGTCAAGTTTGTAGATAATTGGTAGAGAATGAGGACTAAGTAGACTTTTACGTACTTTTTTAGTTCTAATTTTTTCTGTTTTATATCCCAGCTCTGTTATTTACTGTAGGACAATGGAAAATACGCAATATTTTAGGAGAGTTGACTAAAGCCAATCCTCCATTCACCTGAAAACGGTCATTAAAATTGGTTGAAATACTAAGAATGCTAACTTGTTTTGAGGATAATTTGCAAAGTCAAACCTCTATTTTGAGATAGCCATTATCTTGGATTTCGATCCCATCAGTATCTTTTTTCCCCATGAGTACCAATTGTTTTAATCAGACTTGCCCAGTACTTTATTAAATTTAACCGAAGTTGGCCTACAGTGTAGTTTGGGAGATTTTGACATTTGCTGTCAGAGATTTAAGGTGTCACAATGACAGGAACATGAAAAGTTGGCAGCACAGACAGAAATAAGCAGTGGCTTTTAAGCCTTTGTGACAAAAGAAACCAGGCTAATAATGTTGAAAAATAATGGGTATAAGAAGAGGATTAGGAAAAAGGAGCATATAATTTAAATAGATAAGGGCACCATGGGAAAATAACAAAATCTGGCAGAGGGAATCTTCATAGGATGACACAGGAACAATGACAAAGGGCAAAGGGAATCTCAACAGGATGGCGTAGGCCAGAAGTCTCAGGAATGCAAAGTGAGATAATATAGGGCATTATGGAAATATGGCAGAGATTGTCATAATTTTTAAACTTTTCTTTCACTTAATTATGAAGATTAGAGGACTATTTATAATTATATAAAAGTAAAAGTCTTTTTTTTTTTTTCAAATGAGTATATCATGCTGTATTTCTCCCAAGAGGCCAGGGGACTCTTGAGAATTTAAAATGCTGTATTCCAACCCTTCTTCTAGTATTATAGTCATTTAAAATTTTTCAATCACAGAAGAGGAGAAGTTCAGAATTGGTAAAATGCCAAGATGAAGACAAGATTAAAATTTTCCAAAGTCATGTTTTAGTCAGGAATAAAACTTACGTCCTTTAAACAGCTTTTCAGAACTTTTAACTACAGTTCATTGTTTAAAAATAATTTTTGGTTGTTAAAGGTCCTTTGGGGCAGGTTTTGTGGCTTTCTTAACAAACTGTATTATTATGTGTGAAATTTTGTACTCAGTATTTAATAAATCAAGTTCTTTAACTTCTATTTCCCTTAGACTTTTCATCTGTAATATGTACATATAATACTAGTGATAAGCTCTCTTAGAGTAGGCTGATGGATTATTACTTTAAAGGAGCTTCAAACATGAATACTCATTGAGGAATAGGAGTAGCTGTTACTATTTGTAACAATAAAATAATCATTTCTTATATAAATTAAATAAACCAAAAATATTGCCATCATCTTCTGAATTGAATGATTTTGTGTGTGTGTGTGTGTGTGTGTGTGTGTGTGTGTGTGTGTGTGAGTGAGTGTTGCTACTTAGGAAATCCTGGGGAGATGTATTTTTAGAATGCTGAGAAACTGTTTCTTAAGCAAGAAACATGTCAATCAGAATACTTTAGTGATAGTTGGCAGTTTAGAGAGAACCTAGGTGTATTTTGATACCTTGAATCCAAGGGTCACTGAAGAGCAAATACAGCACATACAGACAAAATTAAAAATGTTGCCAGAGGACTTAATAACAAAAAACAATCACACTTGTGTTCTTTTTTTTTTAATATTTCTTAATCTATGAACTCCAGGATGGCAAGGACTGTATCCCTGGGACCAAGTCAGCATCTTGTATATATTTTTGTGGAATGAATGAATCAATGAATTAATTAATAATATTGGAAAGAGATGTTAAGAATGATGCGGTAGGTTAAGGGGTTATGTATAAGCTGATGGAGAAAAGGCTTGCTAGAAGTAGTTGAAGACTGTGCATAGAAAGGAAGAGACTGGATAGACATGAAGAAAAAGTGAAAAGAAATTGCAGATACCAAGAGAAAGTGAGAAGCATGGGATATAGAAAGGGGTCTTTGAGGAAAGGTTTGGTAATAGTAAATTTGGGTTTATTTTCTCTAACCAAAAAGTGTTTAAGGTATTTCGGAGAAAGAAAAATCACAACAAAAGCAATTTATGTATTATGTTTTCTCTGTAGACCTCATAAAAGAGCAATTTACTCTTGCATGTTCTCTAAATATTTACAAGAGAGAATGTTTTAAGGGCATACACATTTTAGATTCCTTCCCATCTCTGAATCTTAACTAATTCATTTAACAAAACAAAACAAAACAACTTTCCCCACCTGGCAAAGTAAGAAGGCTTTTCTAAAACTGGGGTCTTTTGATCTGAAGAATTCAGTTCTGGGTTGGTCATTCCTTCTCAAAATTAACATAATTTAAACAGGCATAAATGGTAATTAGATTCAAATAAAGGCAAAACTAGTCAGATCTTAGTTTCTCCAAAATCTAATATCTCTGTCAAACTCTTGGCTTAACTCTTAAGAATTGGCTCAGTTTGAGAACCATAGAATGACAAGTGATGGCAGTATTTTATTGTTACCAAGAAATTGGGGCTATCTTCTTTGATGATGAACAATTTTTCCCCAAGTTCACAGCTTCAGAATAAATAGATATTATTCTTGGCATACATAATAAGAATAAAAACCAATACATGTGCAGGACTTAAAAGGATGTTGGACAGATACTCTCGTTAATGCAGATAAGGATATTAGGCTAAATGTTTTACTCAAGGTCACAAAACTAGTTAAGGACAGAAATGTGAACAAAACTCGGTACTCAACACATTTTTGCTATAGTATGTAAAAAGGAAAGACAGTTGATTATGTTGATGATAATGAAAAGAACGTAGTTGAGGTCTAAGTCCTTGAATAGCCTAATAAAGGCCTTTTATTGTATATTCTAATTTTATGAGAGTAGGGTCTTCTTCATTATTCACTGTCTATCTGCAGTGAATTGCACAGAATCTGGCACTTGGTAGGTGGTCTATATATTTTTTGAGGTGCAATTTTCATACAAAAGATGAATAGATTGTAAGCATTCAATTTGATGCATTTTAGCAATTTAATATACCCATATAACCATGTACAGAATACAAATATTCTGTATATGTGTCCTTTTTGGAAATAGACTTTATGAAAACTTGTTCTCAGTCTGTAGCTCCGGTACTCTTTTTCTCAATTATGTCATTTACTCTTTCCCAGAAAACTCCCTTGTGCCACTTCATGGTCAGTCTTCCTGTTAGTGTGCTTACACACAGAGGTGACCCCTCTCTCTGACTGTCACTGTAGGTGGGTTTTGCCTATTTGTGAACATTATAGAAATAAAATAGAGTTAATACATTTTTGTGGCCGATTGCTTTTACTCATACTGTTTTTGAAATGTATTCGTGTTGTTGCTTGTATCAGCAGTTTCTCATTTTATATTACATAATAGCATTTTATTGCATGACTATAACATTTTGTTTATGTATTCTCCCCTTGATGGATATTTTTGTAATTGCAAATGTGAAAGTTGCTATGAACATTCTTTTACAGTCTTTTTAGACATTTTGAATACATTTTTGTGAACTCATTGGCCATTTATATTTCTTCTTTGTGATGTTTCTGTTTCAGTTATTTTCTATTTTGGAATTGGGTTGCTTGCCTTTTTGTTATCGCTTTATAGGCATTCTCTATATTCTGGGTACAACTTTATCAAATATATGTATCATGAAAATTTTTCTCCAATCTGTTTTTGCCTGTCAGTTTTCCTAATAATATTTCTTTTAACGAGATGTAACTTTTAATTTTGATGTTCAATTTTTTCCTTTTAATTACTGATTTTGAAATCTGTTAAAAACATGTTTTCAGACCTAAAAACACCTTTGCCTATTTCCAGGGTTACAAAGATATACTATTCTTACTTTCCTTCTGTGCTTTATGAGATTAAGTCAAAGATACATCTCAAATTAATATTTTGTTTATGGAGTATAATAAGGGTTGAGTTGTTCTAGCACCATTTGTTAAAAAGACTCTTCTTTCATCTGCTGAATGAAGTTGGTACCTTATCTTGAAGATCACTTGACTCTATGTGTGGGTCTGTTTCTGGAGTCTGTTCTTTTTCATTGATCTGTGTATTATTTCTCTTAAGTCTGTAATACTGTATTGCTTACTGCAGCTTTCTAGTAAACCTTGAAGTAGACAGTGTTAAGAACTCTCTCTTTTAAAGTTTGTTTTTCTTTGTTTCTTCATTTCTACTCAAATTTTAGAATCAGCTTGATGTTATCTTCAAAATGGCCTCTTGGAAATTTGATAGGTATTGTATTAAATCTATAAATGAATTTGGGAAAAAAATTCCTTAAAATATTAAGTTTTGTCAGTGAACCTAGGTATAGCTCTCCATTTCTTTGAATTTTTAAAATTTCTCAACAATGTTTTGAGGCTTCATTGTGGAAACCTTGTATATTTTTCAATAGATTTTTTTCCTACATTTAATATTTTTGATGACATTATAATTATTATTTTCTGTTTTATTGCTTATATATAGAACTACTCTGACTTTTTGTACATTGACTTAGATTCTTGCAATCTCACTAAATTTACATAATAGTTCTAGTCTTTTTATTGTAGATTCTATTAGGCTTTCTACATATATAATCATTTTGCCTGCAAATAACACAGTTTGAATTCTTTTATTTAGATCTTTAAGTTTTTATGTTTTTCTTGCCTTATTGCACAGGAGGGAAACTCTAGGAAAATATTACATAGAAATGATGAGAAAGGACTTTTTACTTTCTCTGGGAGAGTAGGGGGAAAACACACAAAATACCAAAATTAAGGATGATGATAACTGTAGAATTTTTGTAGATGCCTTTTACCAGGTTGAGCAGGTTTTATTCTAGTCTTAATTTGTTGAGTGTTTACTCAGAACTTATGTTCAATTTTGTCAAATGTAGTTTTCTACATAGATTTAGAGGATTATATGTTTTTTCTACTTTAGTATGGTGAATTATATTAATTGATTTAAAAAAAATGTTGAACCACATTTGCATACTTGTATATTTAGGATTCTGTTAGTGTGGTGAATTATACTAATTGACTTTTAAAAATGTTGATTTACATTAACATACCTGAATATTTAGTATTCTATTAGTATGGTGAACTATAATAGTTGAGTTTTTAAAAACTTTGAACCACATTTGCATACCTGAGATAAAATCCTCTGTTCACGATGGATCAGTCTGTGTGGGAGTGCTTGTGCATGTGTGTGTGAAGTGTATTTTTATACTCAATGAGTTTCTATGTTTTTAAGGATTTTGCATATGTGATCATAATAAATATTGGTGTATAATTTTTTTCTTATTATATCTTTGCCAAGTTTTGATCACAAGTTGTATACATGGACTAGTGTCTTTTCCTCCTTCATTTTTTTGAAAATTAATTATGTAGAATTAGTATTATTTCTTATTTAAAATTTGATAAAATTTTAGTATAGCCATCTGAGCCAGGAGTAACTTTGTAGGAAATACTTTTTCATTATGAATTCAATTTATTTTATAATCACAAAACTATATTGTCCATTTCTTGTTATGTCACTTATGGTAAGTGTATAGTGTTCAAGGAATTTGTACATTTCATCTAAGTTATAGAACGTATGGGCATTAAGTTGTTTACTTATCCTTTTATTATATCTAGTGGTGTCCCCCTTTTTCATTGATTTTGGTAATTTTTATTCTCTTTTTTTAATTAATATTGCTAGAAATTAGTCAAGTTTATTAATCTTTTTAATGATTCCACTTTCAGTATTTCGATGATCTGTTTTCTCTTGCTGCTTTTGATGTTCTATCTGTCTTTAACCTTTGTCATTTCAATTATAATGTGTCTTTGTATGGGTCTGTTTGGGTTCATCTTATTTTGGACTCTCTGTGCTTCCTGAACTCATTTATCTATTTCCTTCACCACCTTAGGAGAGTTTTCAATCATTATTTCTTCGAATAGGTTCTCAATTCCTTGCTTTCTCTTTTCTCCTCCTGGTACTCCTATGATGCGACTGTTGTTACACTTGATATTGTTCCAGGGGTGTCTTAAACAATCCTCACCTTTTTGGAATTTTTTTTTTTTTTTTTTTTTTTTTTTTTTTTTTTTTTTTTTTTTTTTTTTTTTTTTTTTTTTTTTTTTTTTTTTTTATGTTTTGCTGTTCCGATTGGGTGTTTTCTATTTCCTTGACTTCCAAATCGCTGCTTTGATTCTCTGCTTTATCTAATCTGCTGTTGATTCCTTTTAGTGCATTTTTCATTTCAGTTATTATGTTCTTCACTTCTGGCTGTTTTTCCCCCCCATGATTTCTATATCTTTTTCTTTCTTTCTTTCTTTCTTTTTTTTTTTTTTTGCTTGCTATCTCTTTGTTGAAGTTTTCACTAAGTTCCTTATAACCTGTGTTTTGAACACTGTACTGGTAGTTTCCTTACCTTCATTTCATTTAGTTATTTTTCTGGAGTTTTCTCTTGTTCTTTCATCTGGGTCATATTTCTTTGTTTCTTCTTTTTGAATCTCTTTGTGTTTCTTTCTATGTTTTATGAAGATCTGCTACATATCCCACTCTTGACTGGGTGGCTAAATAGTAGGTGCCCCGTAAGGCCCAGTGGCACACATTCCTTGGTCATGTTCACTGGGTCCTCCAGGAGTGTTCCTTGTGAGGATTGTGTATGTCCCTCCTGTTACAGTTGAGTCTTGATTACTATTGGCACATCAGTGGGTGGGATTGACCCTCCTGCTGGTTGGCTCTGGGATTTGGCCATGTCCACAGCTTACGAGCTGCTGTACAGAAGGTCTTGCCCTACTGAGTGGAATTGCCCCAGCAGACTCTGGTGCCTATTGATACTGCCCTATGTATGCACAGCTTGTAGGGCTAATTGGGCAGTGCTCTACTGTGGTCTGAAGCCAACCTCCTAGAATGTTGGTTCAGGGGCCTCTTGGGAGGGGTTCCAATACATCCCAGGCCACACACTGTCTGTGATCAACTGGAGACTACCTGGTAGGAGCTACAAAGTGATCTGCTTCCTGTGCTAAACCTGAAGGCATGTGGGAGAGGCCACATTGCAAACTCAGGATAGTTGCCACCAGTGCTAGACCTGTGGTAGCTCTGCAAAAAGTCAGGACACCCCAGGGCCTACTGTCAACTTTCTGGTTCATCCACTAATAAATCCTTGTGTGGTACACAAGTTGGATTAGTCACAGTCTCAGGGAGTCACTAGAGTAGAAAGAGTTTTCGGTCGCTAGGTAATGTAAACTCTGGTTTGATGGCAGTGCTGAGTCTGGAGCTATTCCGTAAAAGTCTCAGAGCATGCTGAGGCCAGTTGTTGCCTGTCTTGGGCTCACGGACTCCAGTAGTTTTCCAAGAAAGATTGCAATGTGGATGGGGCTGGCTGCTTGCAGAGAAAGTGCCTTTGATGTTGGTGGAGTTGAGTGGGGCAGGGACCCAGTGGAGCTCACCAGACCAATTCAAATTCATATTTGTCTATGTAGGGGAGGGCTCAACACAGAAAAGATGAGATCTACCTGCCATCGCACTGGAGGAGGTCTGTACACAGGGAAAATGGCAGCTGTCCTCCAGCCCTTGCCTTGAAGCCACACACCTCAGTTCTTGCCCCCCACCCCACCATGTATCTGACACCCCCTTAGTCATCAGTGCCAGTGCCCAAGGTGAGTTTCTGTGCAGACTCCAAGAGGACATCTTGCCTTCCCACAGCCCTTTGTCTCACCCAGATGGTTAGAACCCCCACTATTTTGCACAGCCAGAAGCTGTAGGGCTCCTCTTTTCAGCACCAGCGTTCTGGGCTGAGGACCCTCACTCCTTTGGGGTGGAACCCTCATGGTTAAGATATCTCTCTTTATTCTCAACTCCCACACAGAAGTTTGGGGCCAGCCCATTTTACATCTCTGCCCCTCCTACAGTCTCAGCTTGGCCTCCTTTCCATATTATGAATTACAGAACTTCTGTTCAGCCAGACCTCAGGTGATCCACCACCTTGACTCTTTTGTAATTTAGTTGTAATTTTAATGTGTTCAAAGAAGGAAGCAGGAACAGTTTATCCACTCTGCCATCCTTCATCTCACTCCCTCCAAGACTAGTTTTTTTAAAATATGAAGATCTCTCTGCTTTTACAGCCTGGCGTCCAGCTCTTTGTCCTTCTGGGGAGTTTCCTTTGTTTCTTCTAGTCTTACCCAGGCAGTCTACCCTTAGGAAACTTTTGCTTCCCAGAGTGCCTCAGTGTACTCTCTCTCAGAACTCCTGTCTGTCCCCAATTCAAAATCCTGAGGTGAAATTGATCCCTCACCATTCTTCTCATGCCTTCAAGCACGTAGCAAACGAATCCTAAAAACCCAGGCAATAGAATTGGTGAGTGAGTACAGATTTACTCTGTAACTAGAGACTCAGATTTCAAGTCTTTCTCGGCAGCCCACACACAGGTCTTAAAGTTTTGTTCAAGATTCTGATGATTTCCTGTCTATGGGGTAATTTTTCTTTTTTGCTAGTTAGCCAAGGAGGAGAGCAGCTTTGTACAGCTTTTCTCCTATGAAGTGTTCATCATGAGAGTTTAGTTTGTTTAAAGTTTCTTTGCAATATCACTTCTCTGATGGATTCAGGAAACTGATTTTTGTCTCACCTGATTGTGGTGCTTGTTATGGGGGCATTCCAGTCTTCTGTAACTTCCTCCTTCATAACTAGAGATGGAAGCATCATTGAGTACATTTGGTGATGGACTGGATGGAAGTAGGAGGGCAGCCTTTTGTTAAGTTTCCAAATCCAAGGTCTGTTTCTAATTTGCTTGTTGCTATAATCTTGAGAAAAAATTTTAAAATCTCTGTTTCCTCAAATGTGAAAAGGGGATAACAATAATGTCTAAGTTATAAAATTTTTTTTTTAATTCATTTTTATTGTTAGACTTATTGGGGTGACATCTGTTAGCAAGGATTACATAGGTTTCAGGCATATCATTCTACAGTGCATTGTCAACTTGATGTATAATAAGTTCACCACCTAATGTGACTTCTCTTTCCATCACCTTATATTTAGCTTCCCCCCCTCCTCTCCCACCCCCTCCCCTTTCTCCCCTAGGATTAAATTAATTATATGTTAAAGCACTTAGATGCCTGAAACAGTAAAAATTGAGCTCATTTTTTATTTGAAATAAAGTTTTTCTTCAAAAAGCATAAAGTTATGCTCAAAAATGTCAGCAAGATAGAGGATCAAAATAACTACCCCCACATTGTGGAGGATAGAATTAACAAACCACTACCAATTATTAAAACAAAAGGTATCTCCATAAAGTAGTGTTTAATCAATCTGAGTAACTACTTTCAAGTTGCTAGTGAGTTAGGTGCTTCATCAGTGGAATTAGGTACTTAGTTAAGTGTGGGAGAAAATATACTGTTACATTTGAGTAAATTAAAATAATTGAAGAAGTTACCAGTCCCTCTGGCTTTGAGAGATGCTATAAACAAAAGAAATAACTGAAAAGAGGGCGTCAAATATATGGTAATGGAAGGAAACTCTGGGTGGTGAGCACAATATAACACATAGATGATGTATTACAGAATTGTATACCTGAAACCTATATAATTTTACTAACCGATATAATTTTATAAATGTAATTTAACAAAAAAAGAAATGATTGAAGAAACCAGATGGAACATCTTTTTGGCCTCCAATTTTTTTCTCTTTTTCGTCTC
This sequence comes from Lyroderma lyra, assembly GCA_004026885.1. Taxonomy (NCBI): domain Eukaryota; kingdom Metazoa; phylum Chordata; class Mammalia; order Chiroptera; family Megadermatidae; genus Lyroderma; species Lyroderma lyra. The sequence continues at coordinate 421,637 of PVJL010000264.1, read as the reverse complement.
TCTTTCTAGTTTTTCCCTCTACAAAGTCTTTTTCTTCTGAAGTCTGTCTTTCTACTTCTTATTACCATTTTGACATCTCCAATTATCTCCTCATTTTCTCTCTTCCTTTTTATGTACCTGAAGCCAAAATAATAATATATCATCACAATTACTATCATTATCAATATAGCATTTCTTACAGATTAGAGAAATAAATGTGTGATATTCTTTGGTGAGTGTGTGTGTATTATTAAATTTATTGGAGTGACATTGGTTAGTAAAATTATATAGGTTTCAAGTGTACAATTCTATTATATAATACACATCTGTGTGTTGCATTGTGTATTCACCAACCAGAGTCAGTTCTTTTTCTGTCACCATATATTGGTCACCCCAACACACCCCTCTCCCCTTACCCTCTGGTAACCACCAAACTGCTGTCTTTGTCTTTTACTTTTTGTTTGTTTGTCTTATTTGTTTGTTGCTTTCAGTTTCATGTGGTTCTTGACTTTTTCTGTCTGACTTGTTTTGCTTAGCATGAGAATCTCAAGATCCATCCATGTTGTTGCAAATGGCAGTATTTCATCTTATCTCATGGCCAGGTAATATGCCATTGTATATATGTACTACATCTTCTTTATCCATTCATCTATCAAAGGACAGGTTTGGCTGTTTCCATGTCTTGGACACTGTGAATAATGCTGCAGTGAACATAGGGTTACATATATCTTTATGGATAAATGTTTTCAAATTTTTTGGGTAGTTACTACCCAGAATAAGGATCACTAGGTTGTATGATAATTCTATTCTTAATATTTTGAGGAACCTCCATACTGTTTTTCATAGTGGCTGTACAAATTTACATTCCCATCAGCTGTGTATGAGGGTTCCTTTTTTCCACAGCCTCTCCAACACTTGTTATTACAGTGGTAACTTGGTACTTGTTAATTGGTTTCAGGAGATGTGATGAGTACCAAAGAAATTTTTCCCATAAGGAATAATGCAGTGGTACCTTGATATTCATTGTTATTTGGTTCTGGGAGGCACAATGAGTACCAAACAAATGATAAGTATTGGGAGAAAATTTTTGCATCAGAATGTGTCAAGTACCAAATCTGACGAGTTCCAAGCAGTCGAGTACCAAGGTATAACTGTATTTATCTTGTTGATAATAGCTATTCTAACAGGTGTGAAGTGGTATATCATTGTGGTTCTGATTTGAATTTCCCTAATAGCTAGTGAATTTGAGCAGATTTTCATATGTCTGTTGGCCATTTGTATGTCGTCTTGGGAGAAGTATCTGCTCAGGTCATCTGCGCATTTTTAAATTAGATGGGTTTTTTTGTTGTTGTTGAGTTATATGAGCTCTTTATATATTTTGGATATTAATCCCTTCTCAGAGGAGTTGTTTGCAAATATCTTCTCCCTTTTGATTGGTTACCGCTTTGTTTCTCTGCAAAAGCTTTGTAGTTTGATTTACTCTCATTCGTTTATTTTTGCTTTTACTTCCCTTGCCTTTGAGGTCAAATTCATAAAATCCTCTTTGAACCTAAGGTATATAAGTTAAGTACTTTTGCTTTCTTCTATGCAATTAAGGTTTTATGTGTAGGTCTTTGATCCATTTTAAGTTAATTTTGGTATATGGTGACAGATAGCCATGTAGTTTTATTCATTTGCATATGGCTTGTCAATTTTCCCAGAACCATTTATTGAAGAGGCTTTCTTTTCTCCATTGTATGTTTTTGGCTCCTTTGTTGAACATTACCTGACCACATATATGTGTGTTTATTTTGGGGTTCTCCATTCTGTTCCATTAGAGTTGTGTTTGTTTTTTGCCAACAGCATGTTACTTTTATTATTGTTGCTTTGTAGTATTAATTGAATTCAGGGAGTGTGATACCTCCAGCCTTACTCTTTTTTTAAAGAATTGCTTTGGCTATTCAGGGTCTGTTAAAATTCCATACAAATCTAATGATTTTTGTTTTATTTCTTGAAAAAATGCTTTAGAGTTTTGATAGGGATTGCATTAAAATATATATTGCTTTGGGTAATATGACCATTTTAATTTGGTTGAGTCTTCCAATCCATCAATATGGACTGTCTTTCCATTTCTTTGTTTCTTCTTCAATTTTTAAAAATACTGTCTTACAGTTCTCAGTGCATAGGTCTTTCACATCCTTTGTTAAGTTTATTCTGTGCCCCGACCCGCGGGGCAAAACAATGCAGGGCAAGGAGGAACCTGTGGAGGATGAAAGAGGGACAGGAGATACAAAGAGATGGAGGCAAGACAGGATTCTGATCAAGCCTCAAAATTTTATTTTCGTAACAACAGCATATATACAGTAGGAACAAAGGGGGGCAGGACTGCCTACGTGGCGAGGTATTTGTCACTGTATGATTGGTTTTAGTACTGGACTGGGTGGTGACGACATGTGGGCGGGGGAGAATTGGGGCAGTGCCTTGAGTTGGCGCGCCTGGGCTTTGGTTTGGCGCGCGCGGGCTAAGGCTTGGCGCGCTTGACTAATCCAGGAAGTGAAACCTGAATAAGGAAGGCCGCGTTCTTCCTAGTATGCAAGGTCTGCATTTTTCCATGGCTCCCGACAATTCTGAGGTATTTTATTCTTTTTATTGCAATTGCAAAAGGAATTTTTTTTATTTCTTTTTCTGAAATTCCATTGTTAGTATATAGGAATGTAATGCATTTTTGTACATTGATTTTTGTATCCTGCAACTTTACTGTATTTGTTTATTGTTTCTAATAAACAGTTGGTGGAGTTTTTAGGGTTTTCTATGTAAAGAATTATGCCATCTGCAAAAAGTGACAATTTAACTAATTCATTCATAATTTAGATGCCTTTTACAGCCACTCCTCACTTGAGAACCTACCTGTTTAATGATTCCTCATACTTAAAAGTAATTCATCAGCATGGGGAATCTCCTTTCACAGGACGTGTGAGTCTGAGAATCCCCTTTCTTAGTCTTTGTCTCATTCCCACAGTTGGTTAGCATTTGGCAATCATACAAAACTATATAGTTTGCTTATAAGTGTGGAGTCACCTGATATTTATTGAAAAATACATAGCCTATGGTGTCATGACATACCACAGATATCTGTTGTTAAGTTTCTTGCTTATCAACCAATGCATTTAATAACTTAGTTATAGAACAGAACTCAGTCATGAAGCGAAGAGTGCTTGTATTTCTTTCTCTTGCCTGATTGCTCTGGATAGGACTTCTAATACTATTGTATAACAGTAGTGACAGGAACATTGCTTTATTGTTCCTGAATTTAAAAAAACTTAGTTTTTCAAGATTAAGTATGGAATTAGCTGAGGGTTTATCTATATTTGTCCTTATAACTGAGATGTGTCTCTTGGAGGAAGCACATAGTTTGGCTTTGCTTTTTTTTTTTAATTCATTTTTATTGTTAGACTTATTGGGGTGACATCTGTTAGCAAGGATCACATAGGTTTCAGGCATACAATTCTACAGTGCATTGTCAACTTGATGTATAATAAGTTCACCACCTAATGTGACTTCTCTTTCCATCACCTTACATTTAGCTTCGCCCACTCCTCTCCCACCCCTTCCCCTTTCTCCCCTCCCTAACCCACTCATCCCCAAATAAACATTAAACTTTTTGATCAATGTGCTACTCTAGTTTTTACATGTTGAGGTATTTTTCTTCTGTACCCATCTCATTAAGTGTTTTAATCATAAATGGATGTCGTATCTTGTCAAATGCTTTTTCGGCATCTATTGATATAATCATATGATTTTTATTCTTTATTTTGTTCACGTAGTTTATCACATTGATTGACTTGCTTATATTGAAATATCCTCGTGCCCTACAATGAATCCCACTTGATCATGATGTTTAATCTTTAATCTATTGCTTAGTATTTTATTTAGGATTTTCATGTCTATGTTTATCAGATAGATATATTGGTCTGTAGTTTTCTTTTTTGTATTACCCAAACCAGGTTTTGGTATTAGGGCAACATTGGCCTCACAAAATGAGTTATGAAGTATTTCCTCTTCTTTACTTTTTTTTGGAAGAGTTTGAGGAAGACAGGTATTAAATCATCTTTGAATATTTGGAATTCACTAGTGAAACTGTCTGTTCCTGGACTTCTACTTTTTGAGAGGTTTTTGATGATTGTTTTAGGGTCTTTACTGTTGATCAGTCTATTTAGATTTTCCAGTTTTTCGTGGTTCAGTCTAGGAAGGTTATATATTTCTAAGAACTTATTTATTTCTTCTAGGTATTGAATTTGGCGGCATATAATTCTTCGTAGTATTCTCATATGATCCTTTGTATTTCTGTGGTATCCACCATAACTTCTCTTTTATTTCTGATTGTTTATTTGTTTTTTTTTCTTTCTTTCTTAGTGAGTCTAGCAAAGGGTTTGTTGATTTTATTAATCTTTTTCAAAGAACCAGCTCTTTGTTGCATAATTTTTTATTGTCTTTTGGTTTGCTATCTCATTTAATTCTGCTCTGATGTTTATTATTTCATTTCTTCTGCTGACTTTGAATTTCATTTGTTTTTCCTTTTCTAGTTCTTTAAGATGTAATGTTAGATTGCTTGACTAGGGTTTTCTTTGTTTCTTAAGATAGGCCTGTAATTATATAAATTTCTCTTAATACTGCTTTCACTGCATCCCAATAATTTTAATATAATGTATTTTCCTTCTCATTTGTTTCTATGTATCTTTTGATCTCTCTTTTGATTTCTTCTTTGACCCAGTCATTCTTTTATAGTATGTTGTTTAATCTCCACATATTTATAGTGTTCCTCACTTTATTTTTGCATTTAATCTCCAATTTCAAAGCCTTACAGTTGGAGAATATGCTTCGTTATGATTTCAATCTACTTAAATTTGCTGAGGCTAGTTTTGTGTACCAACACATATCCTTGAGATATATCCTTGAGAATGTTCCATATGCACTAAAAAGAAAGTATGGTCTTGTGTTCTAAGTTGAAAGGCTCTAAATATTAATTATGTCTATTTGGTCTAATGTGTAAGGTTAATATTTCTTTATTGATTTTCTTCTTGAATGATCTCTTCATAGTTGTCAATGGTATATTTAGATCCCCTAAACTTACTATGTTTTTGCCGTTTTCTTCCTTTAGTTCTGATAGTAGTTACTTTATATATTTTGGTGCTCCCCAATTGGGGACATATATATTGATAAGTGTTATGTCTTCCTGTTGTATTGTCCCCTTTATCATTATGAAATTTCTATTTTTGTCTCTTGTTGCCTTTTTTATCCTGACGTCGCTTTCATCAAATAAGTATGGTTACACCTGCTTTTCTCTGGATGCCATTTGCTTGGAGTATCATTTCTACCCTTTCATTTTGAGTCTGTATATGGTTTGGCTTTGTTTTTTTTCATCCATTCTGCTACTCTGCCTTTTTATTGGTGAATTCAGTACATTTACATTTAGGGTGATTATTGACGTATGAGTATTTCCTATAACCATTTTATCTTTTGCTTTCTGGTAGCTTGGTGTCTCCATTGTTTCTTTATTTTTCTTTTTCTGTCTGTTATTTTAATTTGGTGGTCTATGATTTTTTTCTTGTTTCCTCTTTTTTATGTTATATGTCTCAATTCTGGATTTTTTTTTAAGTTTACCATTAAGTTTATGTAAAACATGGATATCCAACCTTTTGGCTTCCCTGGGCAACGTTGGAAGAAGAATTACCTTGGACCATGCATTAGTGATAGCTGATGAGCTAAAAAGAAAAGTCACACACACAAAAAAATCTTACGATGTTTTAAGAATTTGTGTTGGGCTGCATTCAAAGCCATCCTGGGTCATACGTTGGACATGCCTGTAAAGGAAAGTTTCATATATACAGTAGTCCTTTATCTTCAGCATGAATTTTATCTTTATTTCCCTTTGCAAATTCAGACCTTTACTTCCTCACCTTTTATGTTTTGGTTTTCACAAATTATCTCTATTTATGCTGTCAGTTCATTTCCAAGTTGCAGTAGTAAATCATTTGTCTCTTTGTTTTCTCTTTTTTTATATTTTTATTTTCTTTACACTTTAAGTGTAGAGGTTGCCATTTGTTGCTTCTGGTTGTCTGTTAATCTTGCTCGTAGTTTCATATCATTTTGTCTTTGTTTCAGATCAAATAGTCTACTTCAATATTTCTTATAAAGCAGCCTGTGTGGTGGAAAATTCCCTCAACTTCTATCCTCCTACATAAATAAATAACTTTGCAGAATATATTATTCTTGGCTGATAATTTCTCTTTCAATAGTTTGAATATTTGATTCCACTTCCTCCTGGCTTGTAGAATTTCTGCTGAAAGTCTGAAGATAATATAATGGACTTTCTTTTATAGAGTACTGTCTTCTTTTCCCTGGCTGCCTTGAGAATTCTTACTTTGTCATTAATTTTTGACAACTTTCAATTTGGAGAAGGCCTGTTAGGATTGAGGTAAGTAGGGGTTCTGTTTGCTTCTTACATTTGAGGATCTAGTTCTTCCCATAGGCATGGAAAATTTTCCTCGACTATTTGTTTGCGTAGACTGTCTGTGCCCTTCTCCCCCTCTTTTTTTGGGGGGTGTGTGCCCATTTTTCTTATATTGCTCTTTCTGATGGAGTCAGATAGTTCTTGTAGAAACTCTCAAGTATCTCTTCTTCCATTTATGTCACTTACAGATTTCGCTCTTCAATATCAATAATTCATTCTTCCATCTGGTCAGGTCTATTTCCTGAGCCGGCTGACTATTTGAGTCTTCATCTCTTTTATTAAGTTCTTCAGCTCCAGAATTTCTATTTGGTTGTTTTTAAAAATGTCAGTCTTATTGATAAAATATTCATTTTGGTCATTGATTTTATTTCTAAGTTCATTAAACTGTGTATCTGAGTTTTCTTGCATCTCATTGAGTTTTTTCAGAACTTCAACCTTGAATTCTCTGTCATTGAAGTGACATATTTTCCTGCCTATTTTCTGGAGATTTTTAAAATTTTCTTTCTGAATTGCCTTGTGACCTTGGTTATTCATAGCAATTAATGAATTATTTCTCTTCCTGGGCATCTATGGGAATGAATTGTGCAGTATCGTCTGACATAAAGAGGTCTTTCTTTTGCTTTTCAGTATGTTATGCTGGAGTTTATTCTTTCTTGGGTGGGAGTGTTTTATTTTTTCTTGTGCTTTTTTTGGCTTCTCATGTGGTAGGAGATTTCTTGTGGAGGCGGGCTTCTCCTCTATGACCAGGTCACTTCAGTTTCAGGGCACCATCCCTGTGGGAGAATGTGGTAGGCAATGGGGTTCTGAGCCTCTAAAATTTATTGGTGCCCCTGCAGCCAGATTCAGATATGTGTACCTCAGCAGTCCTGGATGCCCCTGCTGTGATCTGCTGTGAAAGGTGGGGGTAGGGTGGACTGGGAGACGTGGCTGATGTGGCTTTATTCTCTTGTTAGTAATGGTGATTGCCAGACCACAGTTACCTTGCTCTTGTAGCTTCTTTCTTGTGACTGGAATTAGCCTCAGTGTGCATCTGCTTCTCAGGAAAGATCTCTCTGGTTTTCAGGGCTGTAGATATTTTGCTCTTAACCCTACACTACTACTGTTTTTTCTAGGGTCTGCTGCTAATGCTGAGGGTGTGAGGGAAGCGAGCTCTGGGAGGGTCTGGGGAGGCAGCTAGGTTCTGCGGCTTTGTTTTCTACCTGGCATTGAGGGCTGTGAGACCACAGTTGTTGCACTTTTGTATTCAGTCTTTGACCTGAAGTCTCTGCCCCAATTACTGGGTTCAGCCATATTATGCGAGTTCAGGCAATTAATTTTTTGAACTCATCCTAGAAAAAGTGCTCCATATGTCATTGCTGAATATCACTACAGTCACATTCAGAGTACTCCCTTTGGGAAGCTATACACCAATGCCAGTGCCTAATCTACCTTCCAAAGCAATTTTGAACTCTTTTTCTGGAATGGGTATCAGAGCCATTGTCATGCCCAAAATCTGACAATTAAGTTTGTGCACTTAAATTAGCAGCACTGTACAAACAACTCGTTAAGATGTCATAAACTTGGTAAGGTGTCATAACCTTGGCAAGGCACTATGACAGTTCTGGTGGCCATTCCAAAAAAAGAGTTTCAAAATTACTTTGAAAGGTGGACTAGGCATTGGCATCAGTGTATAGCTTCCCAAGGGGAGTACTTCAAAGATGACTGTAGTGATATTCAGCAATGTATATGTAGCACTTTTTCTAGGATAAGTTTGCAAAATTAATTTTCTGACCTTGCATGCTAATTTTTCAAGCAGAATTGCTGTGGCCACAGAGAGTGCACCTGCAATCTCAGTTCTCCCCTCTCCTGGGATGACAGTGAGCTTCGGGCTGTTTCCCACAGTCCCCTGTCTCTGCACGTCTTCCTTTCCTCCTCCCCTGTTTACCCCAGTTTGCCTACTTTCACATGTACAGATCTCTCAGACAAATTTGTATGTTGCATAGAAAATTCTTTGTTAATTATAGCTGTTCAGTTTGTTTTAACTTTAAGGTGAAATATCAAGGATCACCCCTCATGCTGTCATGTTTCTCATTTTATATATTTTGTTAGTAATAATTATCAAAAATTCCAAACTGTAGAAAAAGATTAGATATTTAAAACCATCTTTACAAACTAAAAAAATAAACCAACTCCAAATCCCAGAATCTTCTAAATTAGTTCTAGCCTGTCAGAATTGCAATCTGGAAAAACTGTGGCTGTGATCCACAAACTCTTGCAATTCCTGGCATTCTCAGCTCTGTTTTCTTAGGTCTTTCCAGGCTGTCTTGGGTCTCTCTGGGTTTTAAAAATATGATCAACAGCAAGGTTAGTGTGTTTACTACTGTTGGGAGTATTGAACCTCCCCATTTCTCTCTCAGTCTCATTCTTCTCTAACACCCCTAAACAGCACATAGTTCACTCATTCATCACTCTCCCCCCACCACCCTGACACAATACACAGCTGAAAATAATGCAGTACATCTATTCTGATGCACTTTCAGATTCCGTGACTGCTGGTTCAGGGAAGTATTTCTGAGGAATGGGATCTTCCAGTATAAACAATAACTTATACATAAATCTGACTCCATTCATAATGAATTTTCCCAGAAACAAGGGTTTTTAGGATATATGTATAGTATGTACATTTGGTGAAAGAAAAATTGAAAGTGGGCAACTTTTACTATCTCCATCTGTTCTTTGCTCTTTGCTAGGCCAGCAGCCATAGTGTCATGGTCTGCTCCACCGATCACACTGATGGATTGTTTTCTTTTTGTCTTGTTTTCAAGGTTGATAGTCTCTGAGCCAGACAGTCAGGCAGCATCAGAGGACAGGAGCACAGCTCTCCAATCCTATAGATAATTGCCAAGGGCAGCTGATTTGAGGAGCTCCACCTGTTAATGAGCTGCCAATTATTTACATGCTTATAAATCATCTTTTAAACACTAACAAGCACTAAAAAGCCTTGGCTACTGGTTACCATGGTAACTGACCAGGTTCTAACGGGGAAGGCTACTACTGACATGCAGACTCTGGGTCAATGGTTCTGTATCTCCTGGGACTGACACTTTTACTCCTGCACATGAAACAGTTCTGTCCAAGTACAACCTAAAATCACATGATAAAGGAGGTACAAGACATGATGAAATGCCTGCTTTTTCTGCTGCAGCCCAGAGTGTCTAAAGGGAATAAAATTGTGTCTAACTCTATGGGAACAAGCTGCCCTAACTTGTTAAGTGGCAGTTCCTATGTACAGCCACACAGCTGGTCTACCCAGGCCACCTGCTGTCAGATATTTTATTCCCCAAAGCTTTCTGAGCTGCTAGGCTCCACCAGTCTGAAGAGGTTGTCCTTATGCATTCAGTTTGCTATTGCATATAGATAAGAAGATAAGCTACTTGTGGGATGCTCAGTAATATTTGTTGAGATGCAAGGCATGGTTTCAGATGAAAAAGAACATATTTTTGCTCCTAGCAAACTGAAGGCATTTTCTCTCTTCTTTTAAAAGCACAGTGAGAAGGCAAACACCCATGACCCGAAACACTTTTTTTTTTGTAGAAAAAGAAAACCACCTTCTGCCTTTAACTGGTTTTCCAGACTAGATAGAAAGAAGATCACCACGAGTGGTACTGGGCATGAGATGAGAGCTCAAAGAAGCTGATGGTTATAGGGCATTAGTGAACAGCAACCTAATCAAACAACAGAGAAATGTGACTGTAATCATTCTGTCATGACTGACCCAGAAATGACTTTTACTTTGACTTCTAAAAGATACTAGTTTTCAATAGAAAAATGATTTGCTGATACCACAAAGAGGTTCCTTACCTTTCAGCAGGTTTTCAAATTGATACCTTTAACCTCCCAACTGCCTAATATAAGGCAAAGAGCATGAGCTTTAGATCAGGATTTATTAATATCACTATAATTTATATGCCTCCCCTCAGCTGGAGAATCAAGGAAATGAATACAACTCTTTGCAAATCTTTAGATTTTGTTGACAGTTATGCTGGTGGTAGGGATAGATATATTGCACCTTATACTTTGGAGTATTTTCTGACCTCTGTATCCATTATATTATGGAGGAGGTAGAGGTTCAGAGGCTGCATGAAATTTATTTTACATATCTATATATTCATATCTATAGGTATAGCTATATCTATAACTATATCCACATCTTTTCCATATCTAACTGGATATATGCATGTGTTACCTTGGAGTTATGCATTCTAGTGCTAAGGAATTTACCATTTTTTGCCATTGCTACTTTTCTGGAGAGTGTCTATTTCATGTTTGACTCCTACCGGTCCTTCTTTCAATCTCCTGTGCTTGCTAGACTGAATAATTTTGATAGGGAGTTAGAGTCTCCAGAAAGGGACAAAGATAAGGTCAAGGTCTTGGATACTTTATTTTTTTTTTTTTAATTCATTTTTATTGTTAGACTTATTGGGGTGACATCTGTTAGCAAGGATTACATAGGTTTCAGGCATATAATTCTACAGTGCATTGTCAACTTGATGTATAATAAGTTCACCACCTAATGTGACTTCTCTTTCCATCACCTTATATTTAGCTTCCCCCCCTCCTCTCCCACCCTCTTGGATACTTTATTACACAGCGTTGTACCCAAAACAAAATATTCTGGCATGAGTAAGGTGCCTGTGTGAATAAAAGGCAGTGGAAGAGAAATTGTGAAGGACTGATGAGAGGTCAAAAGAGGATCACTTGTGTTGAAAACATTGTCAAAACTCAAAGGCTGCAAAAAATGCCTAGATGTAAGGGCAATCAACCATGTGGAGTGTGGTGAAAAGTGTATAAAGGAACATACGACCCTTTGGTCTTGCTCCAGCTGGTTAGTAGTGAGATTGGCAAGGTGAGGGGGTAATTTGTAAGTGTATGCATGGCTGACTTAATAAGAAACTAAGTCATTTGAAATGTCAAGGGAAAACAGACCAATCTCCCGTGCAGGTGGGAATTAAATACATCCCACCCCCAATCCTTTTCTTCATTTCGAGTGGTCAAGTGGAAAGAGTGGATACTAGGAAAGAGGATTTCAGCCTGCTTGTGCGTCTCAGTAATTCTGAACCATTGAGCAAGTCGTTTTTCATTTCTGGGTTTTCGTTTTCATACCCCTATACGTGTACTTAATGAGAATGTACAAGTTTATACCAATATCACGTGTAAATCTATGAAAGCTGCACGTCTTTAATTAAATTTTATCAGTATGGAAAATGATAATATTGCTAATGATAATAAGGATTCCTCATGTCTTTTGGCAGTGGACTACTATTCTCAGAATTGATGAGAAAAGGATATTTAATAAAATACACAGAGAAACTTAAATAAGACTACTCTAGATACAACTCGGAAGTTCTGAAAGAAGAAAGAAGAATGGGTAAAATTTTGAAAGAGAGTAAGTAGATGCGAACAGGATGGAAAGAGGGCTTAGAAGTCGAGTGTAGAGTGGGAGGTAAAATACCTGCAGACAAAGACCGTGGAGACCTGATACTAATCCTGGCTCTGTCACTAGGTGATCTAAAACAAGTTACTAAATCTCTCTGACTGGATTTCTCATCCACTAACAGAAAGATCTTTTATCAAATGAAAATGCAAGGGGGACCTTCAGTTTATAAAAGCAGTTTAAGGTCTTGTTCCTTTTGTTGAAATCTTTCTTAGTATTCTCTTTGCTCCCACTCTGAACTGTGGCTTTGGACACCTGCTTAAAATTCCAAACTTGGAGGATCGTAGTGTGAAAACCAGGGAACTGGGTGGCATTGAATGGTCTTTCTAACAGAGTCATTCTTGCTTTTGAGATTCAAACACTCCTAGAGTAGTTTGAATTTCCTTGAGAAGAGAATTAAAATGAATGTTGAAGATCTCAGATAGAAAAGGTAGCTGGTAATGTTGAATAAGCTTATTGTTGACTGGTCCAAACACGAGTATCTAGAAACAATATTCATCATAAAAGAAAGATAAGTTAATATCCCCCAAACCAATAATATTCTAAGAAACATTTATATAAGTAGAAGAGGAAGAGTAGGTATGAAAATATTCCATGTAACTTAGATTAGAAAACTGAACTGTCTATAATTCATTGATACCCAATTCCGTCTGATCAAGTCGGCAACCCGGAGGAGTGAAATGCCCCAACACATTTCAGCACAAGTTTGCCAGGAATAGAATCTAAGCCAGTTCATATTCATTCAGGATTCTTTGTTACACTCTTTCCCCTTTTGCCCAATAAGTTAGTAGAGTTTCTGTAGGAAAATGCGGAATGCAGTGAACCACTCCTAACAAGAGGCAGCTAAACAGACATCAGACCGGCTTCATTCGGTGTTTTCCAACCAAAAGGGAAGGAGGGTTTGGAGGGTGGTAGGGAAGAAGCCACCTACCTTTCTAATGATGTCATCATTCTCTACCAGAGACTTTTGCTAAATGCTAATCAACAGTTCACACCACTCTTTCCTCAGTTTCAGGATAGGAAGTTTTGTAAATCCTGGACATTTTCACCTTTTCTTTAAGGCTGAAGTTTCAATTTCCAGGTTTAAATTGTCACAGTGGTCTGTACATGCACTGCTAGACGAGCTAGGGAGAGAGAGGAAATGGAGAAATGCAGCTTTGGTTTGGAAAACACATTTATACGGTAGTCCTCTGACAGCTCTCATCTGTATATTGTTGATAAAGTAAGAAGCCCATGAAACTTTGTTAAAATAAATTTTTTATCTTCAAAAGAATTTTAAATATTCTGAATTTTAAAAGTCTGTTAATATAAATACTTTAAGTTTCTGTAACACGCACTTTTGTTGGTTTTCAGATCAAATGTTTCTCACTAAGGATTATAAATCAGAAATTTGGGTGAAATCTTGCTTGATATGCCTGATGGTCTTGGAAATTCAGTTTATGTAATGGCTAATATCTGAAGGGACAAATGATGAGAAAGAGGAAATAACATTCTAATATTTTCCAGTGCCTTCTTATTTAAATAGTTGAGGGTCTCACTTCCAGTCTCTTTGCATTTTTATCTCTCTTTGCATTTTTATCTGTCTTCTTTTTGGTTTTGTTTGGGGTTTTTTTTTTTTTTTTTTGGTCTTTCTTTGACTTTCCTAAAACTCCGTGTGTGTGTGTGTGTGTGTGTGTGTGTGTGTGTGTGTGTGTGGTATAAAGAGGTTCAGAAGAAGAAAATAATAGGTACTAGGCTTAGAAGTTTGGGGAGAAAATAGAAAGAAGCATCTAAATTCCGTTGTTCATTAATTTAAGTCCTTCATATGGCCAGACCTAAGCCAGATCCTAAAGTGAGAATTTAATTTGGGAAAATGTGTGATATTATACCTCACTAATCTAGAAAGAAAATGAGCTTTGTAGTATGTTCATAGTGTATGTATTCAGTCTGTGTATAGCTGCAAAGGAAGTGTGGCCCATGTGATTGTATATGTTGTCCTCTAACATCATCACTTCATTTCCTATTTAGTTGCTAGTAAGAGTTCGTGCAAGCCCTCTGTGATTTAACTACTGTGTATTTCTCTAGTTCTGCTAATCGCCTTCTTCTAGACATATTAGATAGCTTGCCCTGCCAGTTGTGTACTACAATGTTTAACTTTCTTCTCACTTCTTCCTTTTTTTAATTAAAAAAAAAATATTTAGCTCTGGCATTCCTTTAACCATAAAGCTTTTCTTGAAATTATTTGTCCTATTCAGAAACCTTGAGGACATATAATTTGTCCCACACTTGTGCCTTCACTCTGCCTCTTGCAAATGTCTATTATAGCATCTCAGATTTCTTGTGTGCTAATAATGTGTTAAATCTGGGTGATATTTCCCATTTTCCTGAACTATGACAGTAAAGTTATATCTTAATTCCTCTTTGTACCTCCAGCATCTGACAAAGTATCTGGAACCTAGAAGTTTGTGTGTGTGTGTGTGTGTCTGTGTGTGTGTGTGTGTATGTAATATAGTAATATGTAATACTATTCTTTCTATATAGATATGCACAATATTTTGAGAAATCTGAGTCTTGCAGCAGGCTCAGAACATTTAGTTATTGGCTGATTATTTGAGTTCTTCCCCTGTACATACTGGATGTTAGCATTGGATGGCTGACAAGGGTCCTCCTGGAAGGATAATGCTGAGAGGAGAGAGGGCCTTATAGGGGGACAGGATTTGTGGCTGGGCCACTGAGTCTAGAGAGTGAAGGAATGGCAGTAAAGACTTCTGATCACATCCTGTCTGTGCTGCGATGGTATCAGGAATGTAGCAAGCCTGAACTCCTAGAAGGAGACTGGCAGAGAATTGAGCTGCCTGGGGCAGATTAAGGCAGTGTCAAGGAATTGAAGTTACGGTGACATTTATGGCTTAAAAACACTAACTTCACAGAACTATTTTCCTAAGGCTGTTGGGCAGATTCTGGTTTTATTCAGCAACACTCTCTGTATGGCTCCAAATTGATGGACATCTGCTAATTTTTCTAACTGCTTTAATCATTTTGAGGGCTCTGCTTTAGAACCTCTCCAAATCTCCTCACTAACATCTCAAGTCTTCAAAGTCTATGCCAATTTTAATAAGTCTTGAAGAATTACCGTATGTTCCCAATCTAGCATTCCTATTTAATATTCCATTTTTTTGTCTTACTTAATATATCAAAATGCAGAGTGGGAATTATTGAGTTTCCAAGAGACAATGACTTAAAGAAATAAAATCTGAAATTCAGTCTAAGGTTACACATAAGAAAAAGCAATTTATGTGTGTGTCTGCCTTATCCACTAAAGTATAGTGTTCTTGAGAACAAGGACTTTGTCTTTTTCAATTTATTTTTCCCAGGACTTAACATAATCTGGCTCCTGTTTTTGGTTCTTTCTGATACAAGTAGATATTTAGCGTTATTTTTATGGTTTTCATCTTCAGACACTCCAATCAAGTGTGCCTGGTGACTAAAAACTAAATGACACATTAAGAGCAAGAAAAACAGAATATTTTCAATATACACATTAGATAATTTTTAAACTTTCAACTCCCATTTTGATGGTCCAATGTGAGACATAGGGTAAAAAGTAAAGATAGTAAAGGGAAAAAAACAAGATAGTACTAAAAAAGATTAAAGGGTGCAAAGAAGGGAATTTTTAGGAATGGAACTAAATTGAATATGAATCAGAAGAGTAAAGAACCAGGGAGTAAAAGTGGAAATAGATACAGAAGGCAAAGACAGAGATGCGACAAGTTAGAACAGGGCAAACACTGAGTAAGTGATCCCTTAATTTCTCCACGAAACAAAATATGTCATAGTTCAGGCTAAGGAAGTCTGAACCTATAGCTTACGTCAAATGATTTTCCACAATCTGTCATTGAAGACGTGGCGAACTAGATGGCTGGCCCTTCTTTGTCTTGCCCTCAAAGGTCTTACTCACATATTGAGAAATTGTAGCCTTCTCTAAGTAATCTATTTTTAGTCGTATAGGATTAGTTGTGATAGTTCTGATAATTCCCAGTAGCAAACCTTCAGGATAGTGAACAGAACATGGACTGAAGCATCATCCATTTAAGATGAGGCCTGAAATCCCAGGTTCTCTCTGATGACTTCACCAAAAGAGCTAAATGGTTAAGAAATGACATCTTTACAAAGGAAGATAGCAGAAGGTTCCAGTAGGTCCTGAGAAGTTACAGGTATTGTTTCTTCAGAATAAGACTTCATGGGAAATGTAAGTGCCAGTGCTGTTTCTGTCTTTCAAGGATGTCCATTTCATCTAGGTTATCAAATTTGTGGGCATGGGCCAGTGTTGCTTCTGAAAAACAGTACCTGGCTCACCCCCACCATCCCACAAAGTATTTATTAAAGTTAAATTCTTACACTTCCTAACTATTTCAGAGGAATTGAAATGAAGTGGAATGTGATGCTTACAAAAAAGCTATAATCTTTAGTTAGACTATATATTCTGAAGAGTAAGGTTTTTGTTTGATGAATTATAAATCAGGGTTATCCAACTTTTGGGTTCCCTGGGAGGGACACACTGGAAGAAGAATTGTCTTGGGCCACACATAAAATACACTAACATTAGCAATAGCTGGTGAGCTAAAAAAAAAAAAAAAAAAAAGCATAAGTTTTGTAATGTTTTAAGAAAGTTTATGAATTTGTGTTGGGCCGCATTCAAAGCTGTCCTGGGCTGCATGCAGCCTGAGGGTCGCAGGTTGGACAAGCTTGATCTAAATGGAATTGAGCCATTTCTACAAACCCCTATGGGTAACTCATAATTGCAGAGCATTGCACTAGGCACTGTGCATCCAAAGACAAACATGCTGCTATGGTTTTCATCTTTAAGAAGTGGATGATGTAGTGATAATAGTTCATCATCTACTCCAGTGAAGTAGACAGAAGTATTTGCAAAAAACTCTGATGAGTTTGACAATTATGCTACCCAAATGACTCAAGTGCTTCCGAGACAGTTAAAGCAATAGGCACTGCCTGAAATGAGTCAGGGAGGCAGGAAGAGATGGTGTTCGAACTGGGTCTTGATTAAGGAGTAAGAATGAGCTGCCTAAGGAAAAGTGAGGCAGGGAGTAAGGGAAGGAGGTAGGGATATTCTGCCCAAGGAAAGATACTAAGCAGAGGGGGACACACACACACACACACACACACACACACACACACACGTGCACGTAATCATGTATGTTCTTGTTTACTTGTCAGCATAGTTCAATGAGAGAACTGAGAATAAGAAGAAATACCTTCTTATCCTGGCTCCGTTAGGATCTGTTGTGTGACCTTGAGCAAGACCTTTAAAATCTCTGGGTCTCAGTTACCCCATTTATAAAATGAAAAGGTCTAGGTTCTGTGATAGCTAGGACTCCATCCAGTGGAAAAAAAAAAAAAGGGAGATACAGTTAAACCTGTTTGATATAAAACTCATGATTTATGGGATACAAGAAGAGTTTATAAGAAGTGATCTAAGTGTGTTTTTCATTTCATGAAGGGAAAACACTTTAGCCTCTCATTAAAAGAAAAATAGTTGCAAATTAGATATTTATTTGCTGTTTGATAACAGAATTCTTAGAATACAAATTTGGTATTTTTTTAAAACATCAAGGATACTTTTTTCCCCTTAAATTTCAGATAAGAAAAGGCACTGAGAGTCAGGACATTGACATATAGTACATTAAAATACTCTCTCTGGCTCTGCTTAGGAAAGTGGAGATGATAAAGAATCAGTATTGTACACAGCCCCAAGTTCCAGGTGACAGTGAGAATTGAATAACTAGAAATATGGTGAGGATATACCAAATCTTCCACTCATATCTGAATATCTATAGGATTTGCATTTGTCAAATATGAAAACTTGAGGTCAGAAACTACGTAATACCAAAGATATCACAAGGCACATTATTCTTTCTTTTGCAAACATCTCTCAGAGACTTGGAGTTCAAGGTTTCAATCTTAAGTTTTCTGGTACCTCCTTTGTCCTACCTGGAAGCAACATGAACACAACTAAGAAGCGAACTTGAAATTTAAACTCTGTCAATTACTTAACTAGCTTTTAGTTGAATTATTATTTATTAGTTACTGGACAAATAACTGATTAATTAGTCTCAATAAGCCACCGTTTTCCATTTGATGGTATATTTGTGGTGGGTGCCTCTTTGTGTGTGGGGGTTGTGATGTTCTATATCTTTTCAAATTGCATTCAAATGTTTCTTGCAAAAAATGATAATTTATTGCTGGTTACCAAAGGTAATTTTTTTTTTTCATTTGTAAAATGCTTGGATAATATCAAAATATCAAACTGTTTTTGCAAATTGGCATAACTATGGTAAAATGTCATTTTAGGGAATAGATTCCATTTCAGTTGTTTACTAGAAAAAACATCAAACATATATTTAAACTATTCCCTTTATAAAGGTCTGTCATTTGCTAATGATGAAGCTAGAGCCTGTGATGTTAGAATTTTTCTTGAGCATATGGAAGTCCCATTATACATGTAGCAATCATCTCTCTATTCATCTGTTGATGAATCTCTCTAATCATCTGTTGAATTCATGTCAGGCCTCATGGAATTTTGGATAAGACAGAAGGGCATATTTGGAGAGAAGACCACCTCTTTTCCCTCAGGCCGTTTATCATCTTATTGCGTGCATGAGGATGTCCTAAGCTTTCTCTACCCTGGGTTCTCACTATCCTTTGAAATTGATCCAAACCACTTAGTGATGAATACAGGCAGAATCCTTCTTCTATTTAAAGGTCTTGAGTGTCTATTATTGTTTTTATGTTTATTATCTTAATACCTGACATTAAAACATCTTTCTTCCAAAGAGCTCTCTGGAGTACAATGGAGTGTCAAGTAAAGACGAATGAATGTGAAAGCAATTTGTACTCTACAAATGAAAGGAGGTTTACTCTGGACCTTCTGCTTTCCAGGAATGACTTTTCTTTCTTCTTCCTTGTTTTCTTGTTCCAACATGGCAAACTGTACCGAAAGTGCAGTATTTAGATTCTGCTCTTTTTTTTTTCTCCTCTCAATTTTTTAAAAACACAGAGACAACACCCAGACATTCACACACATATACTGGAGGTACTAAAAAAAATGTATACATATTTTAAGAGCTATATCTATGTATTACTTTTCAAAGTTGAATTGAATTTAGGTACCAATGTATAATAACGACATTCGCTCAAAAGATGGTATTAATCAAATGAATGCTAGCATCACCACGCAACAGGCAGGAGAATCAAAGCATATGGCAGAAGTATGGTTGTCATTTGAGGAGTGCAAGACTATTTCGAAGTGGTAATTGAAATTCTAGAATGTTGTTTGACTTTCCCCCATGTTCTCCTGACTTAACACCCCTTAACTTCTACTTACGTGGGATTGTAAAGGATGTGGTGTACTGTAGAAAATTGGCTATACTGGTGGTACTTCTGGTAGAAATTCAAAGGGCATACACAGAGATACAAATAAACACTTCGGTCAGTGTTGCTCAAATAGTAGTTTGCCATAATCAGAAGTGTCTGGATGCTGATGGTAACCACTTTGAGTACCTCTTATAATTGCAGAAGTCAAATGTGACTTATATTCATCTTTTGTTAGCAGAATATATTGAGTATTACAATTTTAATACAGTTTTCCCTTTCTTAAAATATGTATACATTTTTTGGCACCCTCTGTATATTCATACACATGCATGCACACCTGCATTTCAAATCTCACCTTGGTCCTCATGACTCCCCAATCTATATTTCACTATTGGGTCCTTTCTTAAAACCCAGCTCCATATTTATAACTATCTTGTGTACATTTCTTCTTTAATATTTAAACAAATCTAAAATTCTCAGCATAAAGTCATTATTTATTTATCATTAGAAAAACTACTTTATAATTTTATTTGATATTCAAAATGCATTTTGAAATGTACAGAATTAAAAAAAATGTCTTGGTCGCCATTAGAAATAGATTGGAATAAAGAAAGGTATAAGAAGCTCAAGGGCAGAGGATTATGATGAATAATCAAATTCAGTGAGCATAGCCTAGAATATTTTGGACTCTCTCAGAGTTTGAAAATGAGATCTAGTGAGAATTGGTAATAAAAAATTTAGGGTTATATTAAACAGAAATTAGGACAATGAGACTTTAGTGAGTAAGATCTACTTCAGCCCAGGTGTTATGTGTATTTTAAATGTTTCACAGTGTGTATCCCATTTTTAGAGAGTGGACATTAGAGAATAATTAATACCAATTTATATATGAGTAACTGTGAACAGTGTAAGCATCAATACTGAAAGAATCATATAGTTGTTTTCTGGAATTTTACCTTTCTTAATTATGCACATCTAGGCAATTCATACCAATTGCACTAATGCAGTCAAATCCATTAACAAATACTCCCTCCAGTAGCAGTAACTAACCAAATGGCATTTCTGAGGATTAGGAAGGATTAGTGACTCCCCCTCCCACTTCCCCAAAACATCCCACTCTGCTTTTTCAACTCTCTGATCTCTATCAGTGAGTATTCATTGTCCAGAAACCTAGGGGATATTCACAGGACTCATTTTGTATATCTTCCTCTTACTCATTTTACACATCCATTTAGTCAACAGTTTCATTTGACTTTTCCTTTATATCTCTTCCATTTATCCTTCTACTCCACATTCACTCTAAAGTCATTACCTTTAGAGCATGAGTTACTGAGACAATAATTTGGGCACTCCGTTTTATACACCTGCTACACAAAATGTCACTTTTAAGAACTTGCCCAAGAAAATAAAATAGTTCTTGTTTACTAATACTTTAAGTTTATATTTCCCCCTTTTGGTCTTTTAAGACTCTGTATAATTCATCTTCGTTCTCATTACCTGAGTGAGTTTCCTTCTACTCCCTAGCATAGACCTTTCTGGTTAGGGGCACTTTCCCCTCTGCCCTATTGCTTTGTGTCATGAAGTTGGTTCCTAGCTGAGCATTTATTCCTCCTATTGACCCTTTTGAACTTTACCTCACACACACTTCCAACTATTAATATCCCAAATATTCTTAAGGACTCCATTCCCAAATCTTATTCTCTGAGACGAATTCTTTTTTTAGGACACAGTTCAGTTGTCATCTCTTTCATAAAACCTTCCCTCCAGTTTAGATTAGGTGGTCTTCTTTATCCGCATGGACATAGCACCATATGGGTACTTGCGTAGTTCACACTTACTTTCATTGTCCAACTGCCCCGCAACCAGCGCGGGGAGAATAGAACCGGAGGGGAGGTGTCGGGGAATTAAGAAAAACACACAGAAACACACAGACCTAGCAAAGCTGGGACTGGGTGACCTGTGCTCTGATGGAGATACATAGAGACCCTTCAGGTCTGCAGAGTATATTTTCTATCCCAAGAACAACAGGGGGTGTAACTTCTTAATTGAAAAACAACATTGCCAACCCCCCATCCTTTCGTCCTGTTTACCATTTCTCTGCCTCACAGGCAATGTTGCTTTTCTCTTTCCCCTTAGCTAGCCAGAAACCACATCCTGAGTCATGTCCTTGTTCACCAAGTTCCGGGCAGCCTTGCAAGACACCGGAACCTCAGATTCCAAGTACATAGGTAACCTTGCTAAACCCATTTTCTCTCAATAAGCCTGGCCTCTGGCTCAAACGCTGCCCACACCCAACTATTTGGATCTCTTTCTAAGCTGTTCACTATTTGAGAGCAGGGATCTTTCCCCATGCTTCTTTGTGACTTCAGTGCCTAATACCCTCACTGGCACATAGAAATTAGAAGTGATCTCCACATGTTTGAATTGTTTTGCATTTAGAGTTCTTATCTCATAATTTGAGACATATTGTGTACTGGTTTTGAATCATTCACCAATTTATTGATCTTCTTTTCCTAACAAGGTTAAAATTCCTTATTACAGAAGCATCTTATCATAGAAACCATAGTAAATGGTTCCCACTGATTTTTAAGAGCACTCATTTACACATTAGATGATCAGTAAGTTCTTGTTATTTAATTAAATAAGCAAACATTATTGCTCATAATACCACAAACCAAAAATAATGTAAGCCAAAGTAGTAGGAGTGGGGGAGGAATAGCAAGATGGCAAAGTAGGTAAACACTGTGCTCTTCTCCTTCCATGACCACATCAAAATTGCAGCTAAATTATAGAACAATCAACTGGAGAATCATCTAAATTCTAGCTGAACAGAAGTCCTATAATTAAGGATATAAAGAAGAGGTCACTTAGAGACTGGGAGATGGAGCAAAGACATGAAAAAGGCTGGCCTACACTCAGTGTGTAGCAGCTGAGAATTGAGACATCTCAGGTGCAGAGGTCCCCCCCTGAAGAGAGAGAGGTCTCAGCCCCACACCAGGCTTGCCAGCCTGGCACACCAGTGCTGGAAAGAGGAGCTCCCAAAACATCTAGCTATGAAAATCACTTAATATCAATTTGTCTGGGTGATATAGAAGGCTGCTAGAAACCCAGATGTCCTCTTGAAGGGCCCACACAGAGATTCAGTCACTCACAGGCACTCACCCTGTGCTCCAGTTGAGGTACAGTGACTTGGGGGATACCAGAGACATATAGGGAGAGATTTAGTTATGTGACTTCAGGTTGAGGGCTAGAGGACAGGCATCATTTTTCAGGTGTTGAATCATCATCTTTCCTGTATTGAGCCCTCCACATGCATGGCCAAACATGAGTCTGCATTTGCCTGATAAATACCCTCACCCCCACCTCAATAATGTCCTAAGAACCTGCCCCACCTAACTGGTGCATGGCTGGAGCCTCTTTGAGTGGTGCCAGGAAACCAGCCTCAGCCATGTTGCCATCTTTCTTAAAAACTCTCAAAGGTCTGCAGGTCCAAGGAAGTGGCAGCTGTGCCTCTTACTGAATGGCCTCAGGCTCAGCACTGGCACAAAATCTAAATTGCATTAACTGGGTGAACACCACTCAACCCACCCAGGTGACTTCCTGATAACCCACTTCACCCAGCTTGTATACTGCCTGAGGCTCTTTCAGTAGCTGAGACTCATAGGCAGATAACAGCAGGCCTCAGGGTCCCCTGTGCTTTTGACTAAGTAAACCTAGGCCTGGTACTGATGGCAGCTGGTCTCAGTTCAAAGTGTGTCCTCTCCGACATGCTTCCAGACCCAGCACAGACAGCTACCAATTATGGATTGATTTGTAGCTTCCACCAGTAGCCCAGGTGGGTCACTGGCAGCAGCTGGCCTTGGGCAGCCCCAGAGGCCCTCCCAAGAGGCCCCAGAACCAACAAACCTTGTTGCCAGCTTCAGACCACAACAGAGCACAATTTGATTAGCTCCACAAATGTCATACCAAAAGAGTGGTCTTGGCAGGCACCAGAGTTCACTGGGGTGAGTCTTACTCCATGGAATTAGCCTCTGTATCGCAGCTCCTACTCTCTGGTCATGTCAAATCCTCACAGCCAGTCAGGCTGAGGGTCAATCCTACCTACTGATGTGTAAGGGTCAAGTACAACAGGAGGACACACACAACTCACACAGGGGACACTCTGGAGCACCTGGCCCAAGTGAGTGAAAAACTATGCCACTGGGTCCCAAAAAACACCTACTATGTAAAGCTACCCTGCCAAGACTGGGAAACATAGCAGATCTACCTACTATATAGAAGAAAACATGGAGAGGCAGTCAAAATGAGACAAACATGTGCCAAATAAAAGAAAAGGAGAAAACTCCAGAAAAAGAACTAAATAAAATGGGGGCAAGCCATATACCTGATACAAAGTTCAAAACGGTCATGAGGATGCTCCAGGAACTTAGTGAGAACTTCAACAAAGAGACAGCAAGCATAAAAAAGGGCATAGAAACCATAAAAAGAAATGGTCAGAAATGAAGAATATAATAACAGATATAAAGAATATACTAGATAGAATCAATAGAAGATTAGATGAAGCAAAGGATTAAATCAGTGATTTGGAAGACAGGGTAGCAGAAAACACCCAGTCATAAAAAGAATAAAAGAAAAATGAGTATAACTTAAGGAACCTTGGGCACAAGCATAACAACGTTCACATCATAGGGGTACCAGAAAGAGAAGAGAGAGAGCATAATGAATTGAGAACCTATCTGATGAAATAATGACTGAAAACTTCCCTAACTAGATAAAGAAAATAGACATACAAATCCAAGAAGTGCAGAGTCCCAAACAATGTAAACCCAAAGAGGCCCACTTCAAGACACATAATTAAAATGGCAAAAGTTAAAGACAAAAAAAGAATACTAAAGCATCAAGAGAAAGTCATTTAATTACCTACAAGGGAGCTCCCATAAGACTGCCCACTGATTTCTGAACAAAAACTTCTTAGACCAGAGGGATTGGCAGGAAATATTCACTGTGATAAAAAGTAAGGACCTACAACTAAGACTACTTTACCCAGCAAAGCTGTCACTTAGAATTGAAGGAGAGATAAAGAGCATCTCAGACAAGAAAAAGCTAAAAGGTTTCATCACCACGAAACCAATATTTCAAAAAATGTTAAAGGGACTTCTTTAAGAATAATAGGGGGTGGGGAGAACATAAATATAAATAATAAAATGGCAATAACCATGTAACTATCAATAATCACTTTAAATATAAATGGATTAAATGCTTCAACCAAAGATACAGGGTAAATAAATGGATAAGAAACAAGACCTTTACATATGCTGCTTACAAGAGACCCACTTTAGATTGAAAGACACACCTAGACTAAAAGTAAAGGAGTGGAAAAAAATATTTCATGAAAATGGAAACAAAAAAGGGGTAGCAATATTTATATCAGACAAAATAAACTTTATAACAAAGCCTGTTAATAAGAGTCAAAGAGGAACATAATGATAAAGGGGTCAATCCAACAAGAAGACGTCACCCTAGTAAACATTTATGCAGCTAACATAGGAGCACCTAAATATATAAAGCAAATATTTACTAACATAAAGGGAGAGATCGATAATAATACAGTCATAGTAGGGAAGCTTAAGACCTCATTGACACCAATGGACAGAGCTTCCAGACAGAAAAACAAAAAAGGAAATAGCAGCCTTAAAGGGCACACTAGACCAGATAGATTTAATTGATATTTTAGAGTATTTCACTCCAGAACCACAGAATATACATTCTTTTCAAGTGCACATGGAACATTTTCCAAGATAGACCACATGTTAGGGCACAAAACAAGTCTCAATAAGTTTAAGAAGATTGAAATTATATCAAGCATTTTCTTCAGCCATAATGGTATAAAACTAGAAACCAATTATGGGAGAAAAAAACTGAAAAACACACAAAAATTTAGAGGCTCAATAGCATGCTACTAAACAATAAATAGGTTAACAATAAGATCAAGGAAGAAATCAAAAGATACCTTGAGGCAAATGAAAATGAAGACATAGTGACCCAAAACTTACAGGACACTCTGTAAACAATCCTAAGAGGGAAATTTATAGCAATACAGTCCTAACTCAAGGAACAAGAAAAATCTCAAACAATCTAAATTTACATCTAAAGGAACTAGAAAAACAACAAACAAAGCCCAAGGTGAGTAGAGGAAATAAATAATTAAGGTCAGAGGAAAAATAAATGAAATAGAGTCTAAAAAATAATATAAAAGATCAATGAAACCAATGGCCACTTCTTTAAAAAGACAAACACAATTGATAAATCCTTCACCAGACTCATCAAGGAAAAATAGAGAGGGCCCAAATAAATAAAATCAGAAAAAAAGAGGAGAAGTGACAACTGACACCAGAGAAATACAAAGGATTATGAAGAAATACTATGAACATTTATATGCCAATAAATAGGACAATCTGAGAGGAATGGATAAATTCCTAGGGATGTATAATCTTCCAAGACTGATTCAAGAAGAAACAGAAAATCTGAACAGACTAAATATTACTGATCAAATTGAATTAGTAATAGAAAACATTCCCAACAAACAAAAATCCTGGGCTGAATGGCTTTACAAAAGAATATTACCAAACATTCAAAGAAGAATTAACACTTACCCTTTTCAAACTGTTCTAAAAATTCAAGTGAGGGATGGCTCCCAAGCTCATTTTACAAGGCCAGCATTACCTTGATTCCAAAAACAGACAAAAGACATTACAAAAAAATTATAGGCCAATATCCCTGATGAACATAGATTCAGAAGTCCTCAACAAAATATATGCAAACCACATTTAGCAATACTTTAAAAAGATGATACATCATGTTTAAGTGGAATTTATTACTGGGATGCAAGGTTGGTTTAATACTAGCAAATCAATTAAGGTGATATACCACATAAACAAAATGAAGTATAAAAACCATATGATATTTGGGGTTATCACTTTGTGAAGTGTGTTAATTATTATGTTGTTTCATACACCTGAAACTAATAATAAAATATATAATCATATCAATATATGAAGAAAAAGTATTTGACGAAATCTACCATCCACTTATGATAAAAACTCTCGGTAAAGTCGAGACAGAGGGAACATATCTCAACATAATAAAGGCAACATATGACAAACCAACAGTTAACATCATACTCAACAGTGAAAAGTTAAAAGCATTTTCCTTAACATTAGGAACAAGACAAAGTTGTCCACTTTCTTCATTTTTATTCCCCATAATAGTGCAAGTCCTAGCCATAATAATCAGACAGGAAAAAGAAAAAGGCATCCAAATTGGAAAGGAAGAAATAAAACTCTCATTATTTGCAGATGACATGATACTGTACCTAAAGAACCCTAAAGATTCCACCAAAAAACTATTATATTAGAACTGATAAATGAATTCAATAAAGTAGCAGGATAAAAAATTAATACTCAGAAATTGGTTGCATTTTTTATACCAATAACAAACTATTAGAAAAAATTTAAAAGTGATATTATTTACAATTGCATAAAAAGATACCTAAAAATAAATTTAACCAAGAAAGTAAAGGCCTATACTTGGAAAATTGTAAGACATTGAAGAAAGAAATTGAAGAAGTCACAAATGAATCATATGCCATGGCTCATGGATAGGAAGAATTAACATAATTAAAATGTCCACACTACCCAAAACAACCTATACATTTAATGCCAATTAAATATACCTATCAATCCATGACATTGTTCACAGACCTATAACAAGTAATTCTAAAATGTATATGAAACCACAAAAGACCCCAAATCTTGAGAATGGAGAACAGATATTGTATAGCATGGAGGTATCATGCTATCAGATATCAAATTATACGACAAGACTATAATAATCAAAACAGCATGATACTGGCATGAAAACAGACATATAGATAAATGGAACAGAATAGAGAGCCCAGAAATAACCCAATACCTGTATGTCCAATTAATCTATGGTGAAGAAGCAAAAATATACAACGGGATAAAGACAGTCTGCTCAACAAATGATGTTGGAAAACTGTACAGATACAGGCAAAAAAAAAAAAAAGAAATTAGACTACCTTCTTATACCATATACAAGGATAAACTCAAAATGGATTAAGGACTTAGATGTAAGACCTGAAAGCATAGAACTCCTAGAAGGAAATGTAGAATGTAAACACTGACATTGATTTTAGTAGTATATTTTTCTGATATATTTCCTCAGACAAGGGAAACAAAATAAAAAATAAACAAAAGAGATTACATCAAACTAAAAGTTTTTGTACAGCAGAGGAAACCATCAAAAAAATTAAAAGAAAACCTACCAATTGAGAGAAGATATTCACTAATGATACATCCAATAGGTGGTTGATACTCACATTTTATAAAAACTCATACAAGTCAACACCAAAAAACCCCCCAAACAATCCAGTTAACAAATGGGCAGAAGACCTGAACAGACATTTTAATAAAAGGGACATAAAGATAGTTAATAAACATATCAAAAGATTTTCAACATCACTCATCAGCAGAAAAATGTAAATTAAAATTACAATGTGATATCATCTCACACCTGTCAGTATAGCTAGCATCAATAAATCAACAACCAACAAGTGTTGGCGAGGATGTAGAGAAAAAGTAACCCCCATGCACTGTTGGTGGGATTGCAAATTGGTGCCCATTAATATATGATTAGATAAAGAAGTAAATATACACAATGGAATATTACTTGGTCATAAAAACGAATGAAATCTTACCATTGTGATAACAGGGGTGGACCTAGGATATCATGCTAAGTGAGGTAAGACAGAGAAAGATAAATGATCTCACTTATATGTGGAATCTCAAGAACAAAATAAATGAACAAACAAAACAGAAACAGAGTCATAGATACATAGAACAAACTGGGGTTGCCAGATGGGAGGGGTTTTGGGGGATAGGATGAAAAAAATGGAGGGATTAGTAGCTACAAATTAGTAGCTACGGAATTATCACTGGGATGTAAAGAACAGCATAGGGGACGTAGTCAATAATATTGTAGTAACTAATATAGTTGACTATATTCATTGACTTATAATAAGTCAATAACATATTGATTATATTATTGACTTAATATATTGATTATTTATTGACTTATTGTAATAACTATGATGCCAGGTTGGTACTAGACTTATTGGGAGCACTGCATAAATTATATAAATATCTAACCCTATGCTGTACAACTGAAACTAATATAAAATAATATTGAGCATCAACTATAATTGAAAAATAAAAGTTAAAAAACAAATCACAAACAAAACAAATTGGTAGGAATGGGAAGAAGTTTTAAATCTCTTAATATTGTTCCTTTATAGCAAAGTGGTTACTTTTGTCCCAAGAAAAATCATTTCACTCAGTCACTGTGCATTAAAACACATACCAGCATTAGACAGTCTCACATCAGCTGATGGATGAAAATGTTCTATTCTAAGAAATAATTGATTACATTACAAGATGCCCTTCTTACTTTTTTCTCATTGCCAATATTGGCTCATACTCCCTTTTGTCACAATTCATGTCTTCATACCTGATTATTTTCTGTATCATTTTACCTCCTCAAACTGTCTAGTCCATGTATACGAGTAGAAGCTGGATGTTTCCTAGATCAAGGCTCTACCTATAATATAGTTTTCCTGAAACAGTGAATAGTTTTCGTCTCAGCTTACTCTCACTGCCTCTGAACATCATAAAGGGCTTCTAAAGCCACTTACCAACTTGACTCTATCCTAAGATCAATACTGTGTCATTCTTTCTTGCAATAGAAAAAGAGAATTATCATTGAAGAAAAACCACTCCAATTTTTATTTTACTACTGAAAAACAAAATCTGTGTGAAATTTTAACTAATAAATAATTGTTGGATGTTGGTGTTGAAAATACCTACCAAGTTTATTGGAAATTTTCTGTATGTTAGAACTGTGTATATTGTCCATGCTTGTTTATATCCATATCTATATTGCATAAAATTTTACTATATTATTATTTCTCTATTCCTGACCAATAATTATTTCCTGTATAAAAATCTTTTTTAGTAGGCACAGTGTATTAAGTTGATGATCTAAGCTAAGTTTCCTTCTGTGGTGGGGGATGTTATGATTGAATGGGTTAAGATTATGTCGATTCTTCAGAGGTTGGAATTCACCTGTTGCTCACACACAAATATAAATTATTTTAATCAGTGGTTTTGTTCCTTCTGCCAAGAGAGAAGTGACTATCCATTAAGAATGGAAATACCTAGAGAATAGTATGTTGGGTGAATAGCCAGAGTGCTGTAGTAGACTGTCTGTGGAGGGCACACAGGGAAGGAGAAAAGAGGGCCCCAGGCAGTTAGAAGGTGAGGAATTCCACTCCAGTTCTGCTGACACAATTTAAAATATCCTGGCATCCCTGAAAATCATGTCAAGCCTTACCTGTGGTTCTAGAGCTCCAGGCTATACAGACCACAAGTTTATTCATTCAAACAGGTAACTGGGGATTGGTCTTTGCCTTATTATGTATTGGTCCAATTGATGTACATCTCTTTTGTTTCTGTTTCTTATTTGCTTAAAAGTTTAACATAGCTATGGATTGTTGTGATGCAGTGTAGTTCTACCGTTAGAGAAATAGACATTTCTGTTCTACAATTCGGCCTACTTCTATAAATGTTTCAGCTATGGTAACAATTAACATCCTGACATTATTTGGCAGACAGCATGGTATGATACAAAAAGCACTGTTTTGAGAGTTATGCTCTCTAAATACTAATCTCAGTGATCCTAAATAACTATATAAACTCTGAGCTTCTGTATTGCAGCTTTAAAATGGGGGGATTAAGCAAAAAGATCTTCTGGGTCTTTTCTAGCTTTAACATTATGCAATTCTTTAATTACATATGCTTCCTGATTTTCTTCTAATTTCTCTAATTTCATATGAGACCTTAATTGCTTGGAGTCTCAAAGTATTTTTCTGACAAGTGGAATAAAAATAGATGCAGTGTTTATCTTACAGGGCTACAGTGAAGGTAAAATACAAAATTATGTAATTCACTATGTATTGTTAACTGCAAAGTCCCATACATGTGCACAACAAATTATTACTGGATATTTCTATTTCTACTATTACTCTAGTGTAAAAAGACTCATGATAGATACCTCAATGTGCAACCAGTAGAGGGAGACAAGTTCAGATTATATTTCTTCTTGAAACATAGAATCAGTTAATTGCTATGTACACATAGTTTTTCAAAATGAGATTCATATTATTGACAAATATGTCACTTGCTCAATGCTACATTTACATACTGAAGTTAGAAAAGACATGAGAGAAAGAAAGAGAAGACATAAGGAGAAATATGGGGGGACTCTTGATTTCTGGGCTCTTGAATTCAGAGACAGCCCTTCTGTGAAGAATGTCACATTCCTGTGACAACTTCCTGAGCATGTCCATCTGGAGGTACAGGCTATTTAAGTATCAATTTAAGAACCAATCCAGAATTCTAAAAGTAGAATTTCCAAATGTTCTCTGAAACTAGCTTCTTAACTCAGCTTTTCATTTTATCAGCCTGGACTTTGAGGGAAAGAAAACACGTAAAGGACTCTTTTGCCCTCCCTGTTTCCTCAACTTCCATATCCAATTCGTTGGCAAGTCTCATCAGTCTCTTTGTGATTCCTGTAAAAAAGTCTTTGCTTCTTTTCTTTTCCTGCTGTCATTGTCCTGTGGCCTCTTTTATCATCTTTTGCCTGTTCTATTTCAGCAATTTTATAACTGTTTCAGGGTCTTCCCTGACTTTGACTTGTCCCAATTCATCTTCACTCCATTGCCAGTTAGTTATCTTCTTAAAGCACAGGTCTGATTATGTCACTTGCTTACTGAAGGCTTTTAGTGGTTTTCTTTTGCATAGAGAATAAAGCCAAACTCATTACCATGCCTGTCAAGACTCTCACTGCCCTCAACTTACAAAATCCAGTCCTTTTTCATTCTCACTTTTCCCCATCTCTATCCGCACATCCTTTCCTGCAGCTTACCTCCACCACTAACATAAAGCCTGTGCAGGAAAGACTTCATTTCTCATCATCATTAGAAAGTGGTAGTTATGTATATAAATAACAATGTTTATTTCTGTCTCATCATGTCACCAATCACTTTTATTCTTCTAACTAGTTTCTCTACTTCGTCGTCTTCTTAACCTCGAATTTCCCATTGCCACAATAAACTGCTTAAGGTATCAGCATTTCACTTCGCTTCTTCTGTAATCTAAAATAGCCTTCTGTGAGATGGTAAGATGAAGTGTGATTCTTCATTCAGGCATTCAGGATTCTCCATTACGCAGCTTCTCTCTCCAACCTTCTCTGTCATTCCCCCTGCCAATCAGGTAGGTCTTTCTCCAGTTCCATTCTTTGTTTCAAGCTGGTTCTCACGATTATACTTTGCACCCTTTGCGTAAGATGTCACCTACCTCCATTCTCCTCTTACACATCTTCCAAGAGTTACCCAAATATTAACACTGATCTGAACTACCATTGTGTTTTGATTCTGCTGCTTTAAATTTAGTCCTCAATTACTCATGGGCCCATCTTATTCCATTTTATGTGTTTTCACCTTACATATCCATCTTCTTTGTGAGTTCCTGGGGTCCTGAGGCTGAGGACTCTGAATTTCATTATTTTTCAGTACGCTCAGCTTCAGAAATGATTGAGCATATGTGTTGATTAATTTTGGTCCTGCTCTGTAATGGAGAGCAGGTTTGAAAAGCATGCCTTATAATTATATAAGGATTATGTTTAGTTCCTCTCTAAGAGTGGCTTTGAATGACATACTCCTAATTAGATTGCACAAGGGCAGGGTGTCAATTTTTGTACATTCTTGTTTGCCTAGAGCTTGGTGCAGTGCCTGACATATGGTAGGCCTCAAAAATATTGATTATTTTAGCAAATTGTTCTATACATGGCAATGCAATGGGTGAGACACATCTTGCGAATCCTGTTCCCCTCATGTAGTTAGTGCTCCTTCATTCATCACTAAAAGTGGAGAGGGCTGAAAATGTGATTTAAGGTAGGAACGGAAGATACTTCTTAGCAGGCAAACTTTGGGGATCCTTTGGATAATATAAAATTACCTACACTAGATTTGCCCCACAGCTCAATATTGTCACTAAACTCTCGAGAAAACATATTAGTGTTATTTACATGATTCATAGCCTCAAGGTATTTAACTAGGCATTCTATTTAGATTTAGCAGGGTGGTTATTGCCTGCTAAATAAATATAGATATGTATGAAAATATTTAGTAAAGTTAAGCCATTAAATAGCATCTGTTCATCTTGTTAGGCTCTTCTTAATCTGTAACACTTTCTTATACTGACATTTAATTAACACAGAATAACCACATTAAAGGGTAAGCAACATTTATAGATGAAGAAAAGCACCAACTGGGATGCAATTTTTTTCTGACTATCTGGTATAAATGGTAGTTTAGGGCATTCTACCACTTCTTATTTGATGAGGGGTGGTTTCCTGCCAGGGAACACCAGAATTTACCTAGCACAGTAAAGAAGAATGCTGGCATGTGGAAAACTTTGATCACTTGTGATAAAATGTGGCCCATCATGAGCAAGTGAAATCTAGTTAACTCCATCTTCTCTCTATTTCCATGTAAATCAGATTATGTCAATCCCTTCCTTGCTTGATATCTGTTACTGATCTGTCACTGGAGTAAAATAGTTTCCTTACCTTGGAATATTTTTATTTTGACCCTTCCTCAATTTCTAATCTCATCTGTTTTTTCCATCTACTATTTTCCACAACATACATACAAGCTCTATTCTAGTTTTATTGTTCTTGTTTTGGTTCCTGGTATGTGACATACCTATTTCTGCCTCAGGGCCTTGCACATGCATTTCTTTTATCTTGAAAGGTTGTCTTGCAGATATTTGTACGACTGCCTCCTTAGATTTCAAAACGTAAATTCCCTTCACCACCTCCAGGCCATTTTCTCTGTGTCACGTACATTTTTCTCCATAGCATTTACTCTCCAAACTAATGTTATTATGTATTTACTTTAGTGTCTATTTCTGCATCAAGGAAGTAAATTTTATGAGAATAGAACCTTGTTCTGTCTTGATTCACTTTCTTATCAATAAAAGAATATTGAGTGAATGAATGAATCCTGGGTCTACTGGGCATATCAGAGTATGCGATTGCATACCTGCCTCCACTCTTTCTCATTTCTCCTTGGCCTATTTTTTGATTGTAGGAATCGGAGTCACTACGGCAACCACAAATAGAGGATATAATTGCCTGATTACTTGCTTGTATTAACATCTTGCTCTAATGAGGATGCTGCTACCACTATCTTTCCAGATGTTGCAATGTTCTTCCCATATGTGAGGATCAAAAAGTACAGCAGCAGTGCACATGCAGCATTACTTAGTGATTACGACCTCCTTGTACATGGTGGCAGAGTGGGCAGTCTAGAATAAAGAGGAAGGTCTAGGGCTAGGGAGTACATGTCTGAGAAATAATAAGGCACGGACAAGGGCTGTTCAGAAAAATCCAGCCATCAAAACCTTTATTTTTCAATACATGACTGGATACTTTCTGGATAGCCCCCCCCCACACACACACACATTTATAAGAAATTACATAGTTTGTGTATGTGTGTGTGTGTGTGTGTGTCTGTGTGTCTGTGTGTATGAAAGAATATGTTTTCATGTGGGAGGACCCCAGCAGCAGCTCAAGAATCCAGAGAGCTTGTGAAAACTTGCACACATCCAAGCATTGATACCTACCAAAACAGAGTGAATGAACACAGGAGCAGTATACCAAACCCGATAGCAATGAATCACAAAGTCATGAACTAAAAGCAAACCATGACAGAGAAATTTTAATTGTGCAGAGTATGGATTGAGTGTTTTATATCAGTGAGGGTTCTGTAAGTGAGGATTTGAGTGATATTTAACTGACTGCAAGCAGATTGATCTTGTTAGGCAGTGGGACACATATGAATGAAGCTACTGTATTCAAAGGAACCAAATTCCAAAGAAATTCACATGAGATAATGCCATGCTTATTAGCCTAAACTGAAATACTTGAATTTGCTAAATTATGATAAAATCATCGAGAATGTCATAGCAGGAATCCTAAGGAGAAGTATTAACAATTCTGCATTTCTAGCTCATATGGAAATGCTAATACCATTATAAAAGTAAAGTACAGGCATGGCATTTTTATGATTAAGACCTTACAACTGTAGAAATGTAGAGTGCTATATTAATAATATTATAGACATGTTTAGCATTAAATGCAAGCAATGTAGCTAATTTAGTTGTCCATTCCAGGCTGCAGCTAGATTTCCTGTGAGCCTATTACCTTACAAAGCTAAGAGAAGAATAAACCTCTCATGCTTCTTAGGGTGCTTAGACATTAGCCAGTTTTTGTTTTTTTCTGCAGTATTTGTCCCTGGAGAGTGCCAGAATCTTCTAAAGCCTCTTTTAGAAAGGCAGTATGTTATTTTAAAGTAGTAGTTAAGATCATCTTACTTGGGTGATGATGGCTGTTTCACATGGCTAACAGCCATACTTGCCTCACAAATAACCTAAGAGTATGTTCACTTGTGCCAGCCCTCTTGGAAGAATGTACATAGTTATTTACAGAAAAATTGCTTGTATAAATTTCAGTAACTTGTCTAGTTGTTTTCTTCTCTCTGTTTCTTATGAAAGGAAGCAGAGGAGGTTAATATTGGAGTAATTTGGGGGGAATAACCATTAGGATGAGATACGTTATTCAATATATGGTGACTATGGGATTTATTAGAATTTATTAGATCTTATTGAGAAATCGTGGAGGAGGAGAGAAAACCAGAAGGATTTTAAAAGGGACAGGAAAGGGGAAGGATTCTGAGAGAGCATAAAGTTGAGATGGAAATGGATAGTATACCTACAAATAGATTTATTATTTTGTAAATGACGAGATAGCCATATGAGTGGGCTTGGGCATTCAATCATTTCTCTATTTTTATATTTATCAATTATAGAGTGTCCCGTCTGTGCCAAGGATTGGGTTAGAAAGTTGTATTTGAAGTGCCACTTGGCTGTAAGTGATAAATATTAAATAATTAACTTCCATAATAAACAATAATTTTGAAATTGTTCAGAAATTTTGTCTGCATTATCAAACAGTCTAAATTAGAGATTTTTAAAAATGTAATCATCTTTTTGTGTCTTACTTGCAATGCACACAGTCAGTTTAGTTTAACAAAAGTTGGCAAGAAGTGAACTTTAATGCAAGTGTTTTAAAAAATCCTTTAATTGTATTACATGATTTTTTTTCATATAATATGTACTTATGATTTTATCCTTTTAGGTAGGGTAGGCATGACTATTACCATTCTGATTACAATCCTGATTAATGTAATACATACATTCTTTTCTCAAAGTGTGGAGGCAGACTCCATACCTGATCAACTTGCTATTATGCACATTCCTGCTACTTGGCTGCAAATTATTTTGTGCCCTAGTATGTGAAACTTTCATCCTAGGACCAGAGAAATCCTGATGGTAACTCGAGGTTACTGGTGTAGACATTAGTCAACAACCACATATAAGCCTCTCCTACGAATAATTGGCTACCACTCCACTATACTTTCTTCTTGCCTCCCAAAACCTCTTTCTCTCTGCATTCAAAATGTAGTCCACTGATCTGAGAGGATATTCATACTCTTCATATATCTGATCCTTTCCCTCAGAGTATCTAGTTCCCATTGGGGTAGGAGTCACATCATTCACCTAGCATCATCAATGGAAATAGCTATTGTAGGAACCTCAAGTCCTTTGTGTCTTTC
Source organism: Lyroderma lyra (assembly GCA_004026885.1). Classification (NCBI taxonomy): domain Eukaryota; kingdom Metazoa; phylum Chordata; class Mammalia; order Chiroptera; family Megadermatidae; genus Lyroderma; species Lyroderma lyra. Next base: position 385,451 of record PVJL010000264.1, on the reverse strand, counting down.
TTTTCTTCGTCCTGTCACTGGAGAAACACCATCTACCCAAAGAAGATACTACATCTAAGCCATTGTTGAAGCCAACCCTCCATCTTTAAACGCTCAGAAGAAACCTACTCAGGATTTTAAAGCCTATTGGCAGCAGTGCGTGAGGGGTAGATGCTCTTTGCCCTGCAATCTTGGCTGAGATTCCCTCCTCTTGGCACTTGAAGCTAATTTTTCCCATTGATATTGGGAACCTCAGAATTTGGGGTTTTGCAGTACCACTAGCCACTTCACCATTTTTTCCCCTGTGGTATAATGGTTCCAGGTTCTAACCAGCTGAGTTGCAAATTAGAGATGAAACATCATTGGCATATTAGCTGGGGACTGCTCATCTGCTCCAACATGGGACAGCTTGATTTATATAAATGTATAGTACCAACAAAATTAACTCCCTCTATCTTGAATTTTTGACAATTCTTCTTAAAAACAAAAGGTCTTCCTTCCTTTCCCTACATACTCTAAAAGAGTGTTTCTACCTTTTATGAAATGGATCAAATGTAGTCGATGAATTCGTTATGTTCTGGGGAGACAAAGCAGGTGTCAGCACCATAAGTACCTCAGTCGGGCTTGTGCTCCCTATAAACATAGGATTCCTAAACATATTTTTCTCAAATATCCTAGGCTAGTTATTTGTGTAAATAAGAGGGGAGGCATAATACATGTGTGTATGGATGTGCCTGTGTATTTACTTGTATGTACATTGGATATTTAGGGAAAGATGTGTAAGAAACTGGAAATATATATTGCTTCAAAACAGGAGAAATGGGTTCCCTAAAGTAGGCATAGGAAAGATAACTCTACAGTATTCTGTACCACTTTATTTACGCACCACGTGAATGTCTTAATTTTTCAAGTAAATACAATTTAAAAGCAAAACTGGAAGTCCTTGGCTGGTCCATTCCTATTTTTTATCCTCAGCATCAGTACTGAGGGAGATGTCTAATAAGTAGTTTGGGGCTCTCACATGAGTGACTAATAGCATTAGCCCCTTCTGGCCCTTATCACTTGGCTTGACTCATGGAGTAGAAGGAATGACAAATGATGGTAAACTGTCTGCCATTTACTGGAGTGCTGTATGCAGCCTTAATGTCACCCTGTAAATGACAAGCTTTCTGATATACAAATCCTCTTTCTTGCATCTGAGAATTTGGGGAAGGAAGGTGCCAGTAGAAACTTGGGCAAGCAACAGCAGCATGATGTTTAAACAATAATTCTTAATACCATTCCTCATGTGTGGCAGTGAGTGAGGGTTTCCTGGAGAGTGAGGTTGATTTAGGGATTGGGGATCAGCTGCTGGGGCTGGCACTTGGAAAAGACAAACCCAGCATTCACACCCAGGCCACTCAATACCAGCATTGTCTCCAATCCATCTTTCATAAGGGGGCTCCATGAGGGGGAGGGGATAAAGGAAGGAGAGAAAATAAACCTTTTTAATCCTATAAAAGGAAGTGCAGGCGTGAGGCAAGAAGGAACAAGATATAAGCATGAAAAGTCAGTTGCCAGGAATATTTAGTTTTGAAATTAACTTTGGCTTTTAATGTGAGACTGCATTGTCAAGTTTAGTCTCTGTTTCACATTCTTCATCCCATCTTTCAGCAGGGGTTCCCCTCCACCCTCCCTGCTTTCCTGTCCTCCTCTGTTTCACTCCCTTTATCCGATAAGGCTTGCCTTCTCCTCTCCTTCTCATCTCCTTTTCCTTCTTTCCTTACCCTTTCCCTCTCCTTTCCTCGACTCTTTCTCCTGTTGTTTTATAGCTTGAGTCTCTCTCCTTCTCTCCTTTCTCTTGCACAGTATCTCCAAGCTCCATTCCCTCTTCTTAAGGAAATCAGCCAGGCCTCAGATGGAGCTGTTGTCCTGACAACCTAAAGGCGCATCAGGCTTTCATTGAGGCTGGCTGCTGCTGAAGGGGGCAGTTGTGCGAAGCAAGGGGCCACGCCAAGGGGAGGGTGGAGGGGATGACGTGAAGGGGCTGTTGAAATCTGTGGGGGCGGGGGGAAGTGCTGAGCAGAGAGAGGGAGGGACTGGAGAAACAGGAAAGGGAGGAGGGGGAAGAGTCTCAGGGCTGCTGCCGCTGCTGTGTGGGTTTCTTTACACTCCTGGCAGGCTGGGTGCCTGCTCCCTCGCCTGTGCGCGCGCCCGCCCGCCTGGGAAAGTGGGTTACGGAGGGAAGGAGCTCAGCTCAGGCACCGGCAAAGGAGCATCCAGCACAGATAGACCCGAGACACAGCTTCCTTTTGCAGCCTCCTCTTCAGTTTTTCAAGAGGGTTTTATATTTGTATACTCTTTCAAAATTTTGTTTCTTTGACTTTTACCCTCCGCCCTTGGCTTTTATGAGTGCTTTGTTAAGTCTTAGAGGGAAAAAAGACTGAGAGAGGGAAAGAGAGGCAAAGTGGAAGGGACCACAAACTGGCCAAGCCCCGTCTGCCCGTGCTGTTAATGAAAGCCCTCTGTTTGTGAAGCCCCGAACGGCACGCGCGCACACACCCTCCAGAGTACCCCGACCCGCATCTCGCATCTCGGCGTGGCCACCATGGTCGGCAGAGTTCAGCCTGATCGGAAACAGTTGCCGCTGGTCCTACTGAGATTGCTCTGCCTTCTTCCAACAGGACTGCCTGTTCGCAGCGTGGATTTTAACCGAGGCACGGACAACATCACCGTGAGGCAGGGGGACACGGCCATCCTCAGGTAGGGCTTTCGGGCAACTTTTCTACTGTGTGTGTGTGTGTGTGTGTGTGTGTGTGTGTTCTCCTTAAACTCCAGCTCCTGATGCTGCAGGCTTGTGTGTGTGTGTGTGTGTGTGTGTGTGTGTGTGCGCGCGCGCGCCTGTGTGTGTATGCCTTAGACTGACTGGTCCAGGTATCTGTCCACAAATTTCCAGGGAATTCTGGTCCCTGTCAAGGACCAGCAGGGTTGGTTAAATGTTTTTTGGTTCTTAGGACGTTGTTTTGCTTGTCAAGAAAGACCAACTTCACCTCTGTGGTAGTGACTTTTGGGCAGTATTCTTGCTTTTGTAATTGCAGATGTTTTGAACTTGAGTTTTGTTGGGGTTCCTTAATTGGGAAAGAAGAGTTGTTGAATTATGGCTCTTGGAGAGTGGTACACAGTACTGCATTCTCAGTGGTGTGTGTGTGTGTGTGTGTGTGTGTGTGTGTGAGAATAAACACATCAAGTCTCCCCCTCGGCCCCAGCAGTAGTTCTGATAGGAGACTTGCTCTAAGGATCTTCTAATTGATATCTAGGCAATAAATCAATCTGAGAACTTTGGTTGATTACTGAGCCTTTTCTGGAATGTGGATAGAAATCAACAAAAGAATGAAGAGGAGAAGAAGAAGAAAAAAGAACTTGCCAGATTACTGGTATTTAAGAATAGGATGTTTTAAGCACAGAGGTTAGGAAAGAATTAACCTGGCATAAAATGGTATTTCAAATTGATTATTGACCTCAAAGTCTTATCTCTGTGTAGCTCTGCCAAACTCTGAAATATAATTTGGGATTGAAATTTGGAAAGGCAGAGTCCCAAGTCCTTGGGAGTTTGACCTATAAGCGACAGTGAGCTAGAGTCTCGGATGGAGCCTAGCCATAATTCTATTTCTAAAAAGCTCCAAGCTTCTTTTCCTGTAGTTCTCTTCTCTCTTCCCCCTCTCCACCCACTGCACATACTCCTTGTCCTTTTTTCTAGCTTTCCTTAAATTTCCATCAGATTCTAACAAAAAAAGAGGAAGAACAAGAGAAAAGAATGAAAGAAAATGTTCTCCTTGAAGATCTTTTATAATCTCATTTCATCCAAATAAAAAGACCCAGTGTCAGTTTGTCTATCTAGCTAATATTGCTTGTTGTGGCAATAAAAAAGCAGTATACCATAGAAAAGAAACCTCTAATCAGTGTGCAAGGAGCTGATAGTGCATAAACCCTGGGGCATCAGGGAGCAGTTCAGCAGCAGAGCTGCCTACAGCAGCAAAGTTTTCTTTCCTTTTCTCAGAAATAAATTTGGTTGGCTGTCACAGTGTCCTGCTTTGGGATCTCTAACCTTGATAGAGAGGAGTGTGTGTGTGTGTGTGTGTGACTGCAGATTGTAAAAACTAAGAAAATCCTAATGTGTAAGTACTCCTTTCCTCATTTCCTGAGCGTTGGATGATTATGAATCCCGAAGATCCTACTACCCACAGCAGATTTTCTCTTCCAGCTCTCCAGCCTTGTAAACCTGCATGTGTGATTTATCCACATGGAGTAATAAGATTTATAGAGTAATTTATCTGTTTGCAAAGGGATTTGGACATGAGGCAGAAAATGTTTTTGCAAACACATAGGCATGCCATCTCAACTGCTAGCATTCATACTCCCTAACATTATTAACCCTTTACTAGTAAAGCACTCTATATAAATTTATGCAATCACTAGAAATACTTTTTTTTCATTGATTTTAAGATTGAGTATGGGAGAAGTGAATACCCTGATGCCTAAGTTTTTATATAAATGTCCATGAACTTTGTAAGGTCATTCTAAGTCAACAATTCCTGTATCTTAAGCTATAGTTATTGAAGAGTTAGATAAGCATCTAAATTTAATTCAAAATAAAAAAGGTATTCTTATACTTTTATACACTGTGTACATAGACATCTATGTCTATGAGAGTCTCACTATATAAGTATCTATCATGGTATATGTGTTGCTTCTATGTGTCTACAACTCAAAATAATTTTTTAAGCAATATACTTTAGCAGACATTACAGTGTGAAATGGGGGTAGTGAGAAAAGGGAATAAATATAGAAGCAGTTATTCCCTGGGAAAGAGGAGATTGACAAACAGAGCATGCAGAAAAGGCACCTGTGAGATTCCATTGCTTCCCCAGACCTCTCACCTGATGTGCCCTCTTTTTTATTTCCTTGCCTTGGACGAGGCTTTATTTCTGGGTTGGTGGAGCTCAGTCAGAAGTAACTATGGAGAGAGTTCCTTTGTTTTCTTAGCTGACCTTCTTCTCAGTCTCTTTAACTGAATCCAGTAAGCTTTGTGGGTCAGCTTCCTTGCGAAGAATGGTGCTCTTGCTTTCTGTTTACAAGTCCAGCCTGGGAAAGGCTAGCTTCTGCTTTATTTGTGACATTTTCCTGAGAGCTGAGCTTCCAGGGGAGGAGAGGAAGGAGAACTTGATTCATTGGAAGCCACAGTAGATGTTTGGCACGGAGAAAGGGAAGTGGCAAGAGGGAAAAACATTCTCTCTCAGTGAGTCTGGCCCTACATAATCTGAAATGGTAACAGGGGACAAGGGAGGTTTGTGATTCTGGTGGTCCAGTGACAGGAGTTTTGCTGAAGGTCCTCAAAACATTTACCTTCACTGCCTTACTTCCGTGAAACAAGCATTTCTTTTGCGAATTGATGTTCATTTTTGTATAATTTTGATCTTTGACATAAATATGCATCTTGATAGGAAAGCACATACTTGTCTTGGGGTCTTGCTCTCTAATTTCTATCTTTTGGGGAAAAAAATTAAAGACTACAGGACTACAAAACTAGATGGAAAGAAAGATGCTCTTATGTGTACAAACCTAACCAGGTTGTTTCCCAGAGAAGATTCTAGATCTTTATGAAGCTGTTTATGAGCTCCTTTAAGAACTAAAGGAAACTATATCACCACCATCTTCCATCTCAAAAACAAAGGAATGGCAGTGTGATCTACAGACCAGTGGCAGCAGCAGCAGTCCTTGGGGCTTCTTTCTAGATCAGGCCTGGGCAGGCTTTTTCAGGCAAGGGCTACTTCTCCAAGTGTCACAGTGCACTAGCTATTTATTTTATTACTCAGGTGGTCACCCCAAAGTTGTTTGGTGGTCCACAGGTGGACCATGATCGACGTCTTGCTCAGTGCTAATGTGGATCTACTGAACCAGAATCTGAGTTTATATTTGTATGCACAGTAAAATACAAGACACACTTATTTCTAGGACTTTACTTATGGGGCAGTCTCAGGTATTTTTTTAAACAAGGCCCACTTGCCTCACTGCCACACTCCATTGGATGAGTTTCCTGCGCTGGTCTTCCCAGCCCTCTATCCTTCCACACAGGCTCCTGTAGAGATTCACTTCCTGGTTAATCTCGGCAGGTTGAAAACACGTAGTTCTCCTCATAAGTCAAGGGGGAACTGAAAATAGATAGAGTGCCAAGCCAACCTTCAAAATTTAATTTTTAACAGTCTCACTGACTATACCTTCAATATCTGCAGCATATATTTCTAAAGATAATTATAAAATACTTGATTTTAATGTATCTGTTCGTAAAGTAACAAAAAATTACACATACATGCATATCTGGATATATAGCATAAGTGTGTGTATATGTATATATTTATATATCATATACATGATAAAATGCATATGCTTCACACTATTGTGATTTTAAGTATTTTAAATTTGAGGTATTGAAATTTTATTTATTTCACAAGTCTGACTCTATTTGATATTTGAAGGATATCATAATACCTTTTATGGTGATGACATTTTTCCATTTAAATGTAAATGTGCCTAATAAGTGTTAGCTGTAAGAAACATAGTATCTAAATTTAAGATAATGAAAATGTTAAGTTTTCAAAAACTTGGGCATTCTGTCCCCCATGTTTGTTTGTACATTAAGGGGGAAAATAGGAAACAATACAAAAGATGTGATTACCTGGCAGTAAAATGTAAAAATTGTGTGTAAATTTCAAGGGAAAAAGGGGCTCCCCTTATATAAGGCATCTGGACCACCTACATTAGGAAGGTGTCAGCACTCAAACTCCTGACACAATATATGGTTTTCTGTCACATATAATTCACTATTGAAGAGCAGACTTTGTGGGCATGTGACTATATGCCAAACTTGTGATAGTTATAAGTGTTTTTTTTCCTCTTAAATCATTAAAGGTAATCAAAAGTTATTGGTTATTATTGATACTTTAAGAACCATCCATTGTCCATAAAATTCTTTATTAAATATATTTGGTAAATAATGGACTATAGCACACTGTGTATTATTTAGGAATATGGCATATTTTATATATATGTATGTTTTTAAAGGATGGTTGTGTGAATTATATCACTTGTTGTCATTTATAGCCAGAGAAACACAGGAGGATAGTGTCATGTGACAGTACACATTGTGGTAATTTGTGTACGTATAAGAACAAAACACATAAGTGCGCGCGCGCGTGCGCGCACACACACACACACACACACACACACACACACCCCACGTATTAAGGAGATTTTTCTGTTCTACGTAATTTGACTTTGAATGAATTATTTGTAAAATTGTAAACAACCAAAAGTGACTGACTCTACTAATTCGGTTGGTAAGGGTGAAACATTTGTGTTTCTTGAAGCTGGTTCCGCATAATAGCAAACTCAGGTTAAAAAAGGATTAGTACATTTTGCTCTGGTCTCTGAGAGTTCCCTGGACAAACGTCTGTGACTCACCTGATAGGAGGTTGCCTGAATGTGTGCTGGTCCTGCTCACTGTCATTACCTGAGCTTTAGAGAGCTCTTCCCTTCAGGCCATTAATAAGTGCTTACAGCCATTTGCCTGTTCTTTTCTCAATGTCCTGCCTGTTAATTTGAAAGACTCGGAAAACGTGGGCTCTAATTTTGGATCTATCCTTGCATGCTACATGACTTTGAGCAAATCCCTTAAATATTTTGAGCTTCGTTTTCATTTATAAAATGCTGAAACTATCTATTTTTGTTCCTCTGTGGAAGCTTACTCTACTTTAAGGAAGCTCAGAAGAGGGAAAGTAGGAAACTTTGTTGAATTGTAAACTGCTACACAAGCATAAAGTATTAGTGGTTTTCCAGCTGTATGCAGTCAGTGGTTCAGACTTTAGGCAGCTCTTTTTTTAAGACAGATGTTTCTCAAACTTGAAGGTGTATCAACTGTTACAAAACAGATTGCTTGGTCCCTACTTTCAGAGTTTCTGATTCATTAGGTCTCTGGTAGGGGCTGTGAGATTTGCATTTCTAAAACGTTCTCAGGTGGTCCTGGTACTGCAGGACTGGGCCGCACATTGAGAACTACAGGCTCTTGCTACAAAGCCTGTTCTGCAGATGAGCATCTTCAGTATCTTATAGTTCCTTGTTAAAGTCCAAAATTACAGAATCTATTCCAGACCTACTGAATCAGAATCTGCATTTCACCCAGATTCCCAAACGAATCATAGGTATAAAAAAGTCAAAGCAGCACTACTTCAGAGGCATTTCAAAACCCTGGTTGTACATTCCAGTCCACTGAGGATCTTTTAAAAAGTACTGAAGCCACATAGTCTCTACTCTCAGAAATTCTGATTTAATTAGTTTGGGGGAGGGCCTGGGCATATGTATTTTTTAAAAAATTATTCTGCTACTTACACAGAGATGAGAACCACTCCTTTGTTGGTTGAGGAATCTCTTTTACAAATCATGTCTTGGAGCAGCATTTAATAGATATGCAGAGTTATGTTATATGGCTTGAGGAATATGTCAAGAGCAAAGATGTGAAAATTCAATATGGAGAGAGAAAAAAGCTCGTCATAGATCCATTTCTTTACCACATGATCTCATAACTACAATGTCATGGAAAATGGAGTGACTTTTATTTTAATATGGATCCAATTTACATGATCTCTATTGAAATAACATTAGGCTTGATTTTTTTTAAAACTGTTGTCTTGTTTTTGTCTTTCGTTTATATCAGGCAAGGCTCAAAACAGTTCTAGGTTTTTTAAATTAAATTTTTTATTTTTAATCTTTAAGAAAGAAAAGAGACACTATTTGGGCAAGACAAGTATCTTTAGTGTTAATTTATCCAAATGTGATTGTGTGCACTTTTGTTTTCATATGCATAAATTTATGATTTATAAGATAGTTGTTAGATATTTGTAGAATTCATTTCAACTTTTATATGGTAATCAGTCTTTAGCTGAAATTTATAGCAAGTCTTTGTGCCATAGGTAAAAACTTCCATTAAGAATATGATAAGTTCAGAATGCTCAACAAGTAGTCCAATACCAGGATCTAAATAGCTTGAAATAGTCAGATCTATTAAATGAGGGTAATTGATGATTGCTTGGCTTACTGCATAAGCTATTTTTATATCAAATGAGATACTATGTATCCAACTGTTTCGTAAATTGTGAAGTGGTATGAAATATAAGCTCTTAATGAGATTATTACCAATATATTCATAATAGGATGTAACTTTTAGAAAATTAGAAAACTTAATAAAATGAACTTTTAACTTTTATTTCTATGGTGAATGTTGGTGATTTGCTCAAGGTGTTTGTAGCATTTCATTTCAAGTCCTTTAAAGTCACATGCATCTTAGAATATAGTTGAGTTTCTTATCAGAAATGCAGGACAAATGAACACTTTTTTTGTAGTCACCTATAATCAAAACATAATCTCAAAGTATTGAGTGATTAACCTTCACACACACACACACACACACACACACACACACAATACCACACACACACTTTGCCTCAGATTTTGTTAATTGCTGTAGAATAAACTTGTAGAAATTTAGAGTGGGAAAGGCCTTGGAGATTAGGCAGTCTGCCATCTCCGTTTTAAAGTGATATGACTGAGAAGAGAAAAATTGAGTTGGTTGTCCGAAGATTTGAGTGACCATTTTAGAATTGGAATTCGTGTCTCCTAATTCTCATTCAGAACTGTGAAATTATTTTCTTGGTCTCCATGTTATCCCATGTGATGCAGTTTTTAACTGAAAACCATGCTAAATATGTTTCTCTCTCTTCTCTTTCTTCCTCTCCCTTCCCCTTCCTTCTTTTCTCCTCTTCTCATCATTCTCCTCCCCTCCTCTCTTTTCACCTTTCTCTCTCCTTCTCTCTCCTTCTCTCCCCTCTTGCCCTTTCATCTCTCTCATCTCTCTGCCTCTTCCTTCTTCTTCCTCTCCTCTCTTCTCTCTCTCATCCCGGTAAATCAAAGCTGCACTTAATTTGTGGGAATGCATCTAGTTAATGTGGCCAAGAAGGAGGTTTGCAGGAAATGCTTCACTTTTACATGTCCACTATCTGTCTTAACCAAGTGGGCTTTCCTTTTGTCACAGGCACCCTTCATGTTATCATATCCTCAAAGCCATGTTTGCATTTGACAGAACCAATACAACCTTTTAATTTATTTTTAATTTTTCTTTCTTTCCTTCTTGCTTCTGGTACTCTGCCTGTTTCTCAGTTTTCTTATCTGAATTCATACCCACCTTGCCCCAGTATTTCACTTGGGGGTGCTAAACCCTATTACCTTCTTATTGTCACTTATGACTTTCTGCCTGGATAAGTCCCCTACTAGCCCATATTAGAGACCCAATTAGGATGGATGCAGTGAGATGACAGTCCTGGTTTCTGCTTGCAGATGGCAGCCTATCCTTTGCATAATCCCAAGGGTTGCTCTATACTTGTAGTCATTGTAGATTGTAGTCAGAATGCTTTGAGGAAGGTAGAATTATTATTTTTTTCCTAATTTGTACAAAATTTACTTTGGGCTAATAATCAGCTAATGATGGTAAACTGGGAGGAACTGGATATAGATCTAGACCAGTCTCCTGGGGTGGTAGAGGACTGTGTGATAGGACTTTCTGCAGGTACTGAGGGGTTTCTGGTATGGCATGAAGAACAAGGTCTCGTGCAGCTCTGTTAGAAGGTGAACGCTGGAGCCAAGGGAGGTCCGACATGTCTCACTAAGAAGAGGGTAGAGCACAGTAGGGAGATAACAGGTCAGCATCTCTCAGTCATCCCCACAGGGAGGCAGGTTGGTGTCACAGGGAGGACTGTCAGCTCCTAGTGGAGACTCAGTCATAAGGCTGAGGCTCAGAGAAGGAGTAAGGGACTTATCCCCCAGACATATTATTAAAAAGTTGGTCACGGATAAAATGAAGCTCTGAATCAAAGCTGTTTTTTAACTAAGGGGTGATGTAAAGACGAGACTCAGAGTACGGAGCTCCATCTTTTAGAACTCTTGCTTTATAAGTTTTTCAGGATTATAAAACCTGGTCCAGCTAGGTGGGGGAAAAGATGGAGGCAAAGGTCTGAAGTGAAATAAGAATTGGGGCTATTTGACCCTCCTACCTTAGAGAACTTTATTGGATTACATCTTTAGTCTATTTAGAACTTCCAAGACTCTAGTGACAGCAGAACCATGGGCCTGACTATCCCAGCCTCTTGTTTCCTAATATCAGTCTAGAAATGGCACCAGATGTTTCAAAGTCTTCTCATCATTCACAGCATGAAGTCAAAGCTCCTTATAGTGGCTACCTCTCCATGACCTGCTACCTCAAGGCGTCCATGAATTCCAAACCATGTACTGTCTGTGCTCATGAGCATGTAAATGTGTGAACACACACACTGCTGGTTCTTAACCTCTGTCTGGAACTTTCCTTCTTCCCTCTCTGCCCTGTCCCACCATGCTTCTTTGCTAGGTCACCTCTCTGTTGTTCATTTCAGACTCAAGGATAGTTCTGGTGCTGTCTGATTCAGGAAATCTATCCTAATTCTCCCAGACTGGGTTAAGTACTCTATTATTGCTGCATATCCCCCTGCCAGCTTTATTGAGGTATAATTCACTAATAAAATTTTATACATTTAAGGTATACAGTGTGATTATTTGATATACATGTACATGATGAAATGATTACTACCATCAAGTTAACACATCCATCACTTCTGATAGCTACTGTGTATGTGTGTGTGTGTGTGTGTGTGTGTGTGTGTGTGTGTGGTGAGAACCTTCAATATTCCCTGTCATAGCAACTTCAAGCATACAGCTCAGTGTTATTATCTATAGTTACCATGCTGTATATTAAATCTCTAGAATCATCTTAATACTGAAAATTTATATCCTTTGACCGACACCTTTCCATTCCTGCCACCCTTCAGCCCCTGGCAGCCACCATTCTACTGTTTCTATGACCTTGACTTTTTAGAATTCCATATAGAAGTGAGATCCTACAGTGTTTGTCTTTCTTTACTTAGCTTTTTTCACTTAGCAGAATGCCCTCCAGGTTCATCCACATGGTTGCAAATGGCAAGAATTCCTTAATTTTTTTTTTTTGTCTGAGTAATATTCTGTTGTCTGTTTCTAGGTGGTTACTAGGATAGATAGATAGATAGATAGATATAGAGATATAGCTCACATTTCTTTATTCATTTATTCACTGGTGAATGCTCAGTTTGTTTCCATATCTTGGCTATTGTGAATAATGCTACAGTGAACATTGAAGTACAGCTATATTTTTTTTTTTTTGAGATACTGATTTAGTTTCACACAGATACATACCCAGAAGTGGGAGTGCTAGATCATATACATATCTCAATTTAGCATTTACTACACTCTTGTCTTTCCTCAAACGTACTATCAGCCCTTCAAAGGCAAGCATCTCATCTACTTTACCTTTTTCATCTCAGAATTTAGCTTAGGACCTGTAGGTGCTCAGAGAATTATTTGCTCACTGAATTGAACAGGGAGGGTAGTCATACTGACCAGAAATTGGTTTATAAAAGAGGAAACAAGTTAGAAGAAGATGGGGATGCAACAAGGTATGTTAGTGGTAAAATTGACAATCATTGGAGTAATTGTGGGTGTGTGGTTGAAACAGTTAAAGTAGGAAAATCATAGATGGATTCTTTTTTGAACATCGGTGGGGACATCAGGGTTTTGGCTAGACCTGCTTTCAACATATTCACTGCAGCTACTCTTTGTAAGCACGGATTTTTAGAGGATGAGAAAGGCAAATGGGATTGTTTTAGAGGGATCCCAAAGCTTCAGTCACAGATGCCCAGACAAAGTGTGGTCCATCCTCTGATGGGTTAACTTCTGACAAAACTAGGGGTCACTCAGTGCACCTGCAGTGAGGCATATCCAATGTCTGTGAAGAGTTCAGCCTCCCAGATAGCTGTATAGCGTTTCTCAACCTGTGGGTCGCGACCCCTTTCACAGGGTCGCCTAAGACCATCGGAAAACACATATCAGATATTTACATTACGATTCATAACAGTAGCAAAATCACAGTTATGAAGTAGCAACGAAAATAATTTTATGGGGTCACCACAACACGAGGAACTGTGTTAAAGGGTCCCGGCGATAGGCAGGTTGAGAACCACTCTGCTAAGATAAGGAAAAGACCGTCTGGGAGCTGCAGAGATTTTCTCCCTCTAGTGGTGGCTGTGAACTTGCAGGGACTAAATTAACAGATTTGAGTTACACAAGGTGTCAGGATTGTTGTATAGTAGGTTATTTTCAATTCATCTGTTCTACTTTCTTATGATGTAAGGCAAAGTCAGATCACTGATTTGACTCAAAGCATTTATTCATACTAAACTATGATACCTACTTGGGTTTTGCAGTATAGAGCTCATGACTTATTCCTGGAGAAATTTAAATTTGAATGTGCAGTAGACTTTGTAAAGATCCCAGATCCCCTTCCGTATGTCTTACCATACAAAGCATTGTTTATATGAGGTCAGAGGAAAAGCCTGTGACTGAGGAAAAATACAACCCAGCCTCTCATATAATAATGCATTACTATTTATTCCAAGTTTTTGATGATGCATTTCTATATTGAATTTCCATACTTTGAAGTTATCTACAGTTAACAATATCCTTCCTAAAGTTGTACTTTAGTCACGATATTATTTGTCACACTAACCTGTAAGGAACAAAAGATAAACATGAAAGTAATGTAATTCACCTCTAAGTTATACATAGCCAAATGTCTACATGTGAACACATGGATTGCAAAAATTAATTGGTTTCCTGATTTCTAATTTTTATGCTTCTTCAGTTGTACTTCATTCTAGCACGTCTATGTCAAGCCTGTTTGAGTCATTTTTGGTTGCCAGTTTGTAACTGATCTTCACCTTGAGATAACCAAAGATTGCTATAATCTTATGCATGTTCATGATGTAATTGTTTTAGTGTATCTTAAGATCTGCATTTTAAATTGCTGAATCATTAACTCAGCAGATGAATGGATTTTTGTTTGACTCTTTGACCTCTATTCTTCTATCTCTTGATACTCTAATATGATGAAATAAAGTCTAATATCATCACCAGAGAAGGAAGTTCCTAGTCTATATCACTAGATTGGATAAACTTCTAGATTGAACACTAATGAATTTAGACTTTGCTTCCACCAAAACTATTAACTGTGTAAACTTGGGAATTATCTTCTGCTATTCTAACTCCAAAATGAGTATAATTCTTGCCTCTTAAACAAAGATGTCGGTTTGAAGTGCCATATGTTTGCATATGGTTGAGTGCATCAGAAGAAATGCATGATGTTATAAATGGAATAATGATAGGCTCAAAGTTAAAACAAACAAGCAAAAACTCCTATATTACCTTATAAAAGTCATGTTATAGAAAGCTTAAAATATTTTTGCATTATTGATTTAAACCATGTATAAAAATAAGACAGTTGAAAATCTAGTTCTTCAAAAAATAAGAATATGTATTTATATAGAATCTGCCATGATGTGTAAACAATTTGTCATGAATATACTTAATTTATATTGTATGAATATGTTTGAACACAAGATTTTTAATTTAAATTTTTTGCATATGTTTGTAATTATATATAAAAATAATATGTGTTTTTATATATACATAAAATTACACAAAATATGAATGGTAATATTATGAACTTGCGTCACAACACACTTTAATAGTAATCTAATCAATCTGATGTACCAATGATGAAGTTTATTGCAGAAAACTAAATTTTCCAACTAATCAAGGATGTGAAAAGATATAATACATAAGAAGCATCATACAATGGCTTTCTTAATTTGTTTTGATTAACATGTTTTATTTTTAATTAATCATTATGCACGTTCTAAAATAATTTTGTAAAACAAGTCAAGCTTAATGTTTCTTGTTTCTGTTATGTTTTGGCTATCATAGAGCAACTAAAATGTAAAATAAAATCATGACATGTTTTTCTATTCTTATAGGATAGACACTAATGCTATCTTAGCTAAATGAGAAATAACTTTTTAAAAACTGTGAAGTAAATTTTTTATATTTGTGATCTCAATTTTAGGCTAAATTTCAATTTTTTTTTTTTTCATTCTAAGTCACCAAGAGATCTAGTGATTATTAACAGGCATGCTTGTTAAAGATGAGAGACTGGCCACTGAAAGAGAAGAATAAGAATTTTTTAAATTTAAATTTGTTTATCAAGTAAAATAATCATAATTATGCTTTCATGTCCTTTTCAGTATTGAAGACCCAAGGTGTGTGAAGAAATGGTTAAGAATATTTTAAACATGTTTAACTGTAAGATTCATATGCATTATTCCTACGGTACTAAAACAACTTGATAACACGATTGTAGAAACACTGTTGCTAACATTTGAAACCCTGTAGAAAACAGGTGGCATTTTACAGTATTAGTGGCATATAATAATGCTGTAGTTATAAATAAAGGGGGAAAGTAATATGAAATCAACAACAACATCAGCAAAACCCGAAGTACTGGAACATTTTGAAAAGCCAGCAGTGATCACTAGGAGCATGATAAACAGATTTCTTTAAAACAAACAAAATGTCAGACGCGTAGATCAGGGAAATGCCGTTCATTGTATCTGTATTTTGACCAGTTTCTCCTGATAGACTTATGAACAGATTTGGGGTCCAAAATGAGCAAGGTTTTGTTTTTAGTTGATTGCATAATAATGCCAAAGAAATATTGATTGATAATGGTAAAGGATTTTTAGTCTGTCTTTGGGCATGTTCAATATTTGGATAAAAACACAGGAAGCAAATTTTCTGTGATGTGTATGAGACAAAGATAAGAGGTTAGCTTTGTGTCTTATCATGCATATGACACAAAGAAAAAAGGATTCTGTTTGTTGACAGAATTACAAGGTAAAATGGATGAAATCTATAGGGGGCGAATTATAGCCCTATATAAAAAATGTTATTCATATTTTATAAGTATGTGTGTTTCTACTACATCTCATTAAAAGGAAGAAAAGAAGACAGAAAGCAAGCAAAAGCAAAACAACTCAAAAGAATATAAGGTAGTTTATAATTTAAATAAAACAATTTAAATAAGGAAATCACAATGAATTATTTTGAAAGTGAACATTTAATAGCTTTATGGCATAATGAAAATAACACAGCTTCTGAGCTAGGAGTCACAGCTCCAAGTAACACCTCTGCCAATTCCCAGCTTTGTAAAAATGGGCAAGTCACTTATCCCTGCTTAGGTCCTTTATTTACAAAATGAGTATGATAATATTCACCCTCTCACCTCAGAAGGTTAGCATGAAATAAGAAACACACACACACACACACACACACACACACACACACACACACACAGATACATGTGGTTATAGGCATATTTCTTTTATAAATTCATTTGCTATTCTGCCAAGTGGCATAGGTTTCATTATAAAGAAATAAATTTTTAGTCATTTTAGTATTTATGCAGAGGTCAGGTAACCACTATTAGGAAATGTTATTAAAAAACAAAACCAAAAAGCAAACCCTTTATGTAGTAGAAGGTGGACATGAATGATTTCTCATATCTCTACTACTACTAATATTCTTCTATTCTGTGATATTCTGAATTTTTTATTTTTGCTGGCATCCCATTATAACTTTGCTTATGAAGAATGCCATTCAGAAATATGTTCTCTAATCATTTTTTCAGTGGGTGTTAGTATTCATACCTCTACTACTTATTTCCCACTGGAGAATTCACTAACATGTCAAGAGAGAGGGACTGTGTTTTATTAAAATGGTCTGTTTAGGCCTTTCATCTTTCTATGTAGAACAATATCAAGACAAATCTGATCTCTGAAGGTACTTTTATATTAATCTATTTTCATAGACATAAATAAAACATTGATCAGATCAAATGGTGACTTCATCTATTACATCTTCTAACTCTCTCTATTACTTCAGCTTGCATGTTACTATAATTTTGCCTGAAATTCACTTTGTTATGGTTCTGTATCCCATTGATATTCGTCAATAACTGAACATCCTGTTGCCATCTAAATTTGTAAGTTATGAAAACAAGATTTCTTTTGTTAACCCTTAATTCTTCACCCTATCTCAACCTTTTGGTCAACATAACTCAAGTTGTTGTCTCGCTTACTCTATCAGAGTAAAACATGATACTTCCTCCAAATCCATGCTTTCTATTATCTACTTTTCTATTCTGATGCTTTAGATATCCTAGACTTTGACCCTCTCGGGTCCTGTAGGTAAATCTGTATTCCTAATTTGGGGAGTGCTTTGTTTGTATCACTTACTTAATTTTTATATCAAGTGCCTTCTCCAGAAATAATGAAACAAAAGAACTTGAATTTCAGGTAACCTCTGTGGCCATTACATATTAGATCAACAGATGGCATCCATAGGTAAACCGTATTTCCACTTCCTCCTGAACCCAGTCTCTTTCATCAACTTCAGCATTTTTGATTTCTTGTATTTTATTTACTTATCTCTTTTTGTAAAATGACTTTAATTTACCTAAAAGTTCAACTGTTAAAAAAGTTATAACAGGGGTTCCTTGGTGGTGTAGTGGCTAGGCTTCAGCACTCTCAATGCTGTGGCCTGGGTTTGATTCCCAGCCAGGAAACCACTCAAAAAATAAAATAAAACAAAATGTTATAACAGAGTAATCAGATTATGAAACTAGTCTCTTGCCTGTTGACAGATACTTAGCCAATTAATTATATTGTCATTGCCTTAGCTGAATTTATGATGAAGAAAGCATTGGTGCAGTTTTGTCTGTGGAACCAAATGACTTTTAAATACATAATGTGGCATTTTGTGTAGTAGTTTTGAAAGAGCTCAAAAAGATCAAGCAAACAAAAGTGGGGATTTAAAGGAAGAAATGCAATGACAGAGACAGACTAGGAGCAAGCAGATTAGGGAAGGATCAGGTGTCTGAATTTCAGTAAAACACAGATAGTCCTATTCCAAAGTGGGTTATCTGTGAGTAAAGCTGAAAATATTCCCAAGAATGTCACAGTTTCCCAGTGGAAATCTGTGGATGCTAAAATAAAAAATGGAGCTTGTTAAAAGATAATGACAAGGGATCCTAAGAATTATCTAACAAAGTCCTAAATATGTCAGAGTCAATTCCTTGTGGATAAGGTCTCAGTTTCATTCCATCTTAGACCCAAGAGAAAAGGTTTGGGCAGTTAGTTCCCAAGGCCTAGTTTCCTGCAGCTACAGAATTATTGAAAGGATAGAAGGGCTGTCCAGAAAAAAATCCAACCATAAATGCCTCTATTTTTCATATTGCATGGCTGGATGCTTTACAGACAGCCCTCATATATCTAAAACATGAATGAACTATTGTCTTTCAAATATATGTGGGTTTATTACAATGAAATTACATTAATTTTTTTTCTGAATTTATGGTAGTTGGTTATGTTTTCTTTTTTCCTTTTTCCTAAAGATTTCCTCAGTTACAAAGAGGTAAAAAAATTTGTTTGATGATTCTCTCATTTAGAAAGTTTGCAGACCATTCTGGACTAGATAAGGACAGGTCCAAATCAAGTATAGATATTAAAATATAGATAGGGAATGGAGATGAGAAGGCTGCCAGAGTGATAGAGTTATGAAATGAAATAAAGTTCCAAAGTAAGATTCATTTATTAGGCTATATTGCGTTTGAGGGGCCATCAGGTATTCAGGGAGAATTGTCCATTGATGAGTGAATCTGAGGAACTGGTGTTTAGAAAAATATCTGAGTTACTTAGTATCATCAACTATTTTCCCATTAGGCGATAGTTTAAACTATAGTTGAATATGCCAAGGGGAAGAGCAACATATATAGTTAATATGCATGACCTTGTGCTGGATATTCTGTGAGGATTAAATGAATCTCCAACAGATGTAGATTTACGGTGAAGCTTTAGCTTCACTTACATGGGCCATCTACTCCAGAAACTTGTCTCTCATTTTTAATTTACCATTTTGTATTATTTTTAAAGAAAGACTCCAGACTGTAGAACGTTTAGTCCCCCCTTTCCTAAATCTGGATCCATTGTGTTCTAGTCCCTCAAGGAGCTGGTAAAAATGGAAACAGCGTATTCCTAACAATGGTTCAGGTGGCTTTTCAAAAAAATGCTCTGGGCTGATGTGTTAGTATGGACATTTTTGATGAAAGAGCTGAGTGTTAAGGGTTGTGGTGAAACTTGAATGGGAATGGAGAGAGGAAAATAGAAAGGCAGGCATTTCAGTAAAGAAGTGCGGGCACAGTAAATAAATAAACTAACCTTAGGTTCTGTGCTACCAGAAAAGCCCCAGGAGATCTTTGTTTTCAGTCTTCTTGGCACACTTCTTTACCTCTAAGCAGATTAGTAATTATAATCACACCCCACAGTACTTTTGACTACTTTGGCTCATCATTCCTTACCATAAGAAATGGCCTTACCATGCTGTTGACAGCTCTGTGATGCTTCCGGTAGGAAATACGGTGATGACCGACAGCTCTAGGGTTCCGTGTGATGAGGAAAGACACAGGGCAATCACAGAAGATACATTCACATTGCAGATTTGGTTTTCAGTTGTGCTGCAGTGCTGTTCCAGTTTATTATTACTATTATCATCATCGTCTTGCTTTTATTTTTCTTTATACTTGATGAATTTAATGAGCTGTCTCTAAGAAATGGAACTCTTTTATTCCTACTGCTGGCACTCTATTCCAAACCCCTATCAATAAATGGCTGACTTCCCGCCTTCCCATGTATTGAGTTCTTACTTTCTGCTAGACCCTGGGTTGAGCACTGGCAACCAGCAGGGAACAATATGGAGCTTATAGTCTAACCATCTGGATTTTTACCTCTGTTTGGATACTTTTTCAAACACAGCTTTTCATCAGTCCCTTTTCTTGCTGAATAAACTAGAGTCAAGCTCAAGTCTATGTCCCATCAGCCTCAGTTTCAAAGCATCATTAGGCCCTAGTATATCTTCCTGTAATCCTCATCCTCTTTTTGTCAAAAATGTTTCCTGATACCCGCTGCCTATATTTACCTTTTATTCATATTAATTTTTTATTTCCTTCAGGAAGTGTGGTTGCTTCTCCCCCTCCATCTACCTAAATTCTACTTACCTTAAGCCCTTCCTTCCATAAGAAATCATTAATTACTCCATCCTCGATGTCTAATGTTTTTCTTTCTTTTTTTGATTATTTTTTGACTTCTAGGAAGTACCAAACAATTTAATGCCTAAGGGTTTGCTAATGGTTTTGTCTATTTTAGCTTTATATACTCAACTATAATGCAAACTCCCTAAATCATAGAATCAAGGAAGGTTTGAGACCACATGAGTATCTTTGTCTGGTAACCTCTCTATCAATAATTGTATTGATGTACTTACTCAAATATGTCCCATTTGCTGCATTTTAAAGAAGAGGAAATAAATCTCTAGGGAAAATCAATGACTTTTCCACTTGTCAGACAACTAGTTCTTAGCAGATCCCAGTCTAGCATCACTGCTGTTTTTATAAGCCATATCTTCTATGTCCCACATAATGCCTAGAACAGAGCTGGTCAGGTAGCAGGTACTCATTAATTTCTTTTTAAGGGTAGGTACAGAGTGGAATATATTTGTTACTCTGCTCTATTCTATGGATCATATTCTATGGCCAAAGGTATGGAGTGACAGTAGGACATGTTTTTCCCTTGTCATAAGTAAATAGGGTATTGAAACTTGTATGGACAATGGAAATACCAAAGGTGAGAAGTTATTTTGAAATTGTTTTCATGCTGATTTGGGGTGATAATTTTGCATTCTCAGACTTGATGACTTGGCAAAAGCTTTGTGACTTAGACATCTAGTGTCACCACCAGATCAAAGTGCCCAGCCCCCATAGTAGGCAATTTATTTGGCTTGGCAAACTTGACTTGCTTTTTCATTAGTGAGGATGGCCCCTTGGGGAATGGCATTTTCAAAAGTAATGCAAATACCTCTTTTCCTATCAATAAAGCTGTGATTTACAGTATTTAATCTAGTTGAAAAGCAAGAAAAATGGGAGTCTGCATAGAGGAGAAGTGAAATTAGGATAAAATGGCTCACTCCCCAAAGTTTTCTTAATATGTAGAGTATTAACCTGGCACCCTGCCTCATTTGCTGCATAGAGAGCTCCATCAATCAGAAGAATGGAAAGCTTGGCTTTCCAAGATTCTTATTAGGGCATTGGACTCACTAGGTTCTATTGATTTTATTGGGTAAATAAGATTTTTAATCCCCAATATCTCCTCTTTTGTCCTGTGTAAGACTGAGTCTCTATGTAAAACCTAGAGATATTTTTTAAAATTTGTCCTGTACTTATCTGAATTCCACCTTTCACCCACACACTGCTATCCTCTGCATCATCCTATGACCCTCACTTCATTAGAAAACATTCAGTTTTCAATAGTAAGAGCTTTCTGTCCCCCCCTCCTGCTGCCACCACCACCACCACCACCGATAATTATCCCTTGGAGAAGGCAGGGCTATGGAAAATTAGTAGTATTTTGTTACTAGGTTAGAAATGCTGGAGTGAAATTTAAATATTTCCCCAATTAACTATAAACCGCTTTCTCTAGCTCAGCCTCAAAACTGGAGTGTGACCAACAATGTACTGCCACTTTGAAGAAGCCTTCTGTTTACCTAGCTCTCTAAAGGTCTTGGGACATGTCATAGACTCTGCCTGATTATTTCTCACCAGACCCTACTGAAGAAGGACAGGAGGACCTATACCTTATCTCTACTACATACACTGGAAATAAAGCTCAGACTTTTTAACAAGGTGATTGAAGCTGGTGGCCACTGAACGTGGATGGAACACAGCTCCCTGATTCATTCTGAACTAACCAAGAAATGACAGCACTGACTTTTCTCTTCTTTCCCTTTTGAAATCACCTATTTCTCACATTTCGTTTTGACCCTAGTTTATTCTCATCTAAGTTTTTAAGAAGATGGATTCTTTTTTATCTGGCTGTATTCTTCTCCCCTTTGTTCAGTATTGTTAGCAGTCCATTCCTCTTTCCCTTTCCTCTTTCACTTCTGATTGCACTGAAATCCATTATTGTGGGAGACATCACAAGAGGGAATGATGGTGAAGACATTAAGATTTGTTCTCCTCTCTCTTTCTCCCTCCCTCCCTCCCTCTCCCATCCTTTCTGGTGCTGTGTTCAGTGCAGGCTCTCTTTTCTCATTGAGGCTGCAGCTTCTTTGCTGAATCACTGCTTTGTATTCAGCCAGAGACCATGGAGTATTCCCAGTGTATTTATTTGCTGCTCTGAGCAGAATGCTGGGTGCTTCTTTCTCCTAATGCCTTCTGCAAAGGAGTTCAGGAGGTGGGGGATGGAGGTGGGGAAGGAGGGAGGAGGGGATAGGAATGCCAATAAAGCTTTCTCTATCCCCTAGAGGAATGTACGCAAACGCCTTTAACATTGCTTCACTCAATGTTCTCCTCTCTGCTGCCCTTGCTCTTAATTGGATCTAGACCCTAGAGAAAATCACTTTGTTAATAGGATAGTTAAAGAAAAAGAGAGGTGGAAGTTGGCCGTGCTCAGTTCTGGCACCTAGTCCTCTTTGGGAATAACAGTCTCGGATGCTGGATCTGGGGAAGGGATTCTGTGTTCCTGATCGTGAGGAAATACCACTTCCCTCCTGTTGCATTTCCCCCCATCTCAAACGGAAGATTATTCTCTGTGTCTCCTAAAAATACGTAATTTGCTTAAAAAATATGGGACGTCCATTTACTCGTCCATTTATCTATTTATCCATCTGTTCATGTATTTGACAAATGACTGTGAAACTGTTTTTGTGCCAGGTACTGTGCTAAGTTGTAGAATACAGTGGTAATGAGAGAAATAAAGTAACTGCCCTCATGGGGCTTACATTCTAATTGAGGAGAAAGACAACAAACAGGTACAGTACGTAAATAAGAGTTATAGGTTGTAATACTGCTATGCTATAATTGAAAATTAATAACAGAAACTATGAAGGGGATACTTTAGGTAAAGTTTCCAGATAATGTCCCTCTGAAGGAGGGATATGGTAGCTGAGACATAAA
The DNA here is from genome assembly GCA_004026885.1 of Lyroderma lyra. Lineage (NCBI taxonomy): Eukaryota > Metazoa > Chordata > Mammalia > Chiroptera > Megadermatidae > Lyroderma > Lyroderma lyra. The sequence continues at coordinate 362,371 of PVJL010000264.1, read as the reverse complement.
AGCTGCATATGCAAGCTTATCAGCACTATTTATTTAGTTTTGGCAGTTTTAATGAGGTGTAACTTATATGTCATAAAATTCATCTATCTAAAATATTTGGTTCAATGATTATTAGTAAATGTACAGAGTTGTGCAACCATCAGCCCAATCTATAATAGTTTTAGAATATTTCCATCATTCCCAAACTATCCCCCATGTCTATCAGTCAATTCTGGTTCCCACTCCAGAGTCTGGACGATGATTAGTCTTCTTTCTGTCTCTCTGTATTTGCTTTTCCTGGACATTTCACATATTAATACATGGAATTGTACAATATGTGGTCTTTTACTTCTGGCTTGTTTCACTTAGCATAATGTTTTAAGTTCGTCCATATTGTAGCATGCATCAGAAATTTGTTCTTTTTAATGCTAGCATAGTATTTCATTATATGGATATACCATATTATGTTTAATCATTTAGCAGTTGATTGGCACTGTGGGCTATTATGAACAATGTTGCTGTGAACATTTGTGAAGCAGTCATTATTTTAACATACATTTTCATTTATCTTTTGTAGATACTTAGGATTGGAATTCCTAGATTATATGGGAAATTTAACTTTTTAAAAATTACAGTACTGTCTTTCAATGTAGCTGCACCATTTTGGATTCTCACCAACAATGTATAACAGTTTCAGTTTCTTCACACCCTTTCCCAATTTATTGATGTTTGTCTTTTTGGGTATGTAATGGTATTTTATTGTGATTTTAATTTGTAATTGCCTAATACCTAATGTTGAGTATATAGTGCTTATCAGACATTTGTATATCTTTTTTGTTATCATTCATATGTTCGGCCCCGTTTCTTTATTGAGATGTTCGTCTTATTATTAAATTGTAAGAACTTTATATATTCTGTATACAAGTCCTTTATCAGATATATGAATTTATAAATATTTTCTTACAATCAATGACTTATTTTTTAATTTTATTTTGAAGTATGAAAGTTTTTAATTATAATGAAGTCCAATTTATCGAGCTTGACTGTTATGAATTGTGGTTTTGGTATCAGCTCTTAAGAACTACCTAGCTCAATGTAACAAAAATTTACTTCAAGGTTGTTTCCAAAATTTTTAGTTTTAGCTCTTATATTTAAGTCTGTGATTCATTTTCATTCATTTATGTGTATGGTGTTAGGACATAGGTTTCAGACGTACAATTCTACAATACATCATCAGTGTGTTGTGTTATGTGTTCATCACCCAGAGTCAGTTCTCTTTCCATCACCATGTATTTGAGACCCTGTCCCTTCTCTTCCACCCCTCTCCCCCGCTCCCCTTAGATAACCACTAATCACTAAACTGTTGATTGTGTCCATGAGTTTTTGTTTCTTTGTTGCTCTCAGCTTTGTGTTCCACAAACAAGTGAAATCATATGGATCTTGATATTTTTTTGTCTGGCTTATTTTGCTTTGCATGATGGTCTCAAGGTCCATCCATGTTATCATAAGTGGCCCTTTTTCATCTTTTTTTATGGCTCAGTAATACTGCATTGTGTAAATGTACCACAGCTTCTTTCCAGTCATTTATCAAAGGACACTTCAGTTGTTTCCATGTCTTGGCCACTGTGAATAGTGCTGTGATGAACATTGGAGTACTATATCTTTGTGGACTAACATTTTCAATTTTTTTTTGTTTGTTTTTTGTTTTCAAATTTTTTAGGTAGATATTCAGAAGTAGAATTGCTAGGACATACAGTAACTCTTTTGTTACCATTCTTTGATGAACCCCCCATACCGTCCTTCATAGCGGTTGTACCAGTTTGCACTCCACCAGCAGTGTACCAGAGTTCCTTTCTCTCCACATCCTCTCCAGCACTTGTTATTCCTTGTCTTGTTGATAACAGCCATTCTCACAGGTGTGAGGTGGTATCTCAGTGTGGTTTTGATTTGCATTTCCCTGACAGCTAGTGAAGTTGAGCATTTTTTCATATATCTGTTCGCCATTTGTATGCCTTCCTAGGAGAAGTGTCTGTTCAGGAACTCTGCCCATTTTTTAATTAGATTGTTTGGTTTTTTGTTGTTGAGTTCTACAAGGTCTTTATATATTTTAGATATTAGCCCCTTATTAGAGGAATCAGTTGCAAATATTTTCTCCCATTCAGTTGGTGGTCCCTTTGCTTTGTTGATGGTTTCTTGTGCTGTGCAGAAGCCTTTTAGTTTGTATAGTCCCATTCATTTATTTTTGTTTTTACTTCCCTTACCTTTGAGGTCAGGTTCATGAAGTTTTCCTTGAGCTCAAGGTCAATAAATTTAGTACCAGTGTTTTCTTCAATATCGTTTATTGTTTCAGGTCTTATGTGGAGGTCTTTAATCCATTTTGAGTTAATTTTGGTATATGGTGACAGTTCGCAGTTCACATTCATTCTTCTGTTTGTGTTTTTTCAATTTACCCAACACCATTTACTGAGGAAGCTTTCTTTTCCCCATTGAACCACCAAAGACCCCAAATCGCCAAAGCAATCCTGCATAAAAAGAATAAGGCTGGAGGCATCACACTCCCCGATTTGTCTGTACTACAAAGCGTCAGTAATCAAGACAGCTTGGTACTGGCAGGAAAACAGGCACACAGACCAATGAAACAGAATAGAAAATCCAGAAATAAACCCACAAATATATGGACGGATAATTCTTGAAAAGATTATCTTTTCCTTATATATTGAATTGGCATCTTTACCAATCTATTTACTTTAAATCAATTTATTTTAGCAGGGAATAATGGCCCATGAGGGTGAAATCTGTTAATATCATTTATTTTTTTATTTTAAATTAATTTAATTTTCATTTATTTTTTTATTGTTAAATTTATTGAGGTGACATTGATTAGTAAAAATGACATAGGTTCCAGGGATACAGTTCTACAATACCTCATGTATGTGTTGTGTTATATGGTCATCACCCAGAATCTGTCCTCTTTCCAGTATCATATATCTGAGACCCTGTCCCTTCTCTCCCACCCCTGCTATACCCTCAGATAAATAAGTCTGTTAGCATTCTTTCATCAGTAATTGTCATAAGATACCTGAAATAAGTAGTACTCCTTTCCTGTTACTGCGTAGTTTTCTAAAAGATGTACAAGTTATGGTTCTTTGAGTATCTGTTGTATTAGTCACTGAGAGACATGAGGACCTTCTTTTCTTCCAAAACTTTTTAAATATAGGAGTGATATATATTCCTTAGCATACATATCAACAAAAGTAAGTACAGTGCTACTTTTAGATGTTATAAAAGAACAAAATGAAAGAAAGTCAGAACTTTAAGTAAAAATATGAAAGCTGACATATGAGAGTTATTTTAACAAAAATACTATGGTTCTTTTAGTAAGAAGCACTATAGTTTTTGATTGCATATCCATATGCTTTGCTTTAATATTTTAAATGGCCAAAACAAGTAGATGAATACTGAGTTATATCCATCTCGATGTAAGCAACTTAACTTATCTTTTCTGGTCCAAATTGGTTCATTTTGCCTTTATGTTGTTTTCCCCGACCCTGTTATCAATAATTTGTATACTAGGGTTTCCACTAGTCTGCCTTGTTCCTGTCGATGCCTGTTTTAGATTACTGTTTTCTTTCCAAATAAGTATATTTGAGATCTTACTTGTCTTCATACTTGAATACCAGGTTTAGGAGTCCGAATTTAATTTTAATTTTTACAGGCAAGGGGAAGTGCTTTAGTAACTCAAATTGCTATAGCTTTGGCCTATGAAATAGTTTGAAGGTGAGGAAAGGCTGGCAAAAGGGGCATCATCTAAAAGCATTTTTCAGTAGTATGTGTTTGATGGCAGAAAGATAAGCTAGAGTAGTGAGTGTGGTACTGAAATACATGAAGAGACATGAGGACTATCTTGAAGAAATGATCAATAAGCATTTGTGGTTGGTTGACTTAACATGGCAAGAGTTGAGTGAGGAGTCAAAGACATCACTGAAGTTTCAAGCTTGCAAATAATAAAATTAAGAAAAGGGTGCATTTTGGTGAGGAAAGGTTGATGAATTGGGTTTTTAGAGCTGCTGAATTTGAGATGACATTATCTATGGGACTTTTCTGCTAGTTCATTAAGATAAATGACTAAATCTCATTAGTGAGATCAATGCTGAAAATCGGATTGGGAAGCTTTATAGGGTAGTGGAAGAAAGAGTAGTGCTTTAAAACAAACATTAATGGCATAAAAATGTATTGACTTCCCTGTGGTGGTACAGGTACGAGAGAGACAGAGAATAGACATAGAGAGAGAGAGATGTGTTAGAGATAGATAGATAGATAGATAGCTAGATAGATAATAAACACATATTTATGAAACAAAGGTGGCACAGCTTTTCAAGACTGCACCAGTGACATATCAAGGGAGTTTAGGTTATTAAAGCCATTGTGATTAGTCTCAAACCTGTCACTTCTGGGGAGTTCCCTGGTGTAGTGGCTAAGACTTTGGTGCTGTCAAAGCTGTGGCCTGGGTTCGATTCCCAGCCAGGGACCTACCCACATAAAGAAAAGAAAAAAGAAAACAGCTTTGGGAGTTCCCTGGTGGTGTAGTGGCTAGGCTTCAGTGCTCTTAACACGGTGGCCTGGGTTCGATTCCCAGCCGGGGAGCTGCCCTCCCAAAACAAACAAACAAACAAAAAACCTATCACTTCTGTCTTTCTAGGATGTCTTATTTTCCTCTCCAGTGTACAGATGCACCATAGGTTGTTGCTGTGGCACTCCAGCAGGGAACCCACAAGACCTATGGGACTTGGGTCCTGGTACTTAGAGACAAAGAACAAAACTTTCTCACTAATAAGAGTCTCAAAGAAATATGAAAGAGTTGTGTTAACCTTTTGTCCTAATTTGTTTATTATAATGAAGACTGACAAATGAAACAAAGAGACATTCCCATAATACAACAGGAAACCAAGCCAGTTGATTAAAAAGAAAACCAAACCCCCAAAAAGGACAAGCTATAAGCCAAACTCTCTTTTCCTTTTTTTTTTTTTCATCCCCTGTCCTATTTCTGATTTGTGTTTTCTTGTCAGCATTTTCTCCAACGGATCGATTCTTCTTCTGCTAGTCCCAGTGATTTTTTAAGCAGAGAGAAGCTTACTCTTTTCAGGTGAGAGATAATCAAATTGAATATTACACAGCCCTTGAAGTGCAGGCAGCTGATAACAAGAGCCAAACTCAATATCCTGACAGATGTTGTCTTGGATTGATTAATCTCTGCTCTCACGCTGGTGTAGCCACCCTCCAACGTGGACAGCACAAGCCAGCTCCTTGGCCCCATCCCAAGTGGGTTTCTGCATGGCTGGGGCTGGTTCACAGGAACAACCCTGTTAAGAGCACAATAAAATCCCTTCCTTTTGAGGAGAGGGAAATTAAATCCCAGTTTGCCTACCTCTGTTTTGCTGTTTTGAAACCCACTGTCATGGAAGGCCAGATTCTGGGCTTTGTTTGTGGTGCTCAGAGTAAAGTAATAAAGATGTCTGTCCTCCAAGTTTTCTATTGAGCCAAACAAACAAGCAAACAAACAAACAAACAGACAAACCCTTTCCTCCTGAACTTTATGCACTAAGAGATGGACATTTTTTGTGGTGGAAAAAAGTAGTATGGGAAATTAGAACGAATACGGTTTTAGAAAGTGAAACTAGAAAAGTAATTGTGTAAGATTGCTTCCAAATGTGAGGGAGGAGAAAAGATTCCTTCATTCTTCTACTTTGCTTCTTGCTTTTTCTCCCTTCTTTTCGTTTTTCCCTTCCCCTTCCTCCTTCCTCACTGCCTGCCTCTTCTTCTTTCTTTCTAATCTCCTTCTTTGATTCTGTTTAACAATATATATACTCGTGCAGGGTGGCCCGAAAGTAGTGTAGTTTTTATTTTGTTGTGTGTCAGTGTGTATGTTTACCCATATAATCTGTTGTGATGAATTTCATTGATTCAACTATGTACCTACTTTGGGGCTGCCCTGCATTATTTATTATCAATATACTCTTTAAATGTTGGGGACACAAAGTGGGCAAAAACAAGTCTCTGTCCTCATGAACATGCCTTCAACCTAATAGGGACCAGGGAGGTCAATACATCACTGACAGCAATGTGAGAATCCGTAGCACAGTGCTGTGGGGGCAAGAAGAAACCATGGGAGTCTTCATGTAAGAGGGCAGGTTTGTCCTGGGCCTTAACAGATGGCTATTTATGGACTAAAAGGTCAAGGGTCGGAGCATTTCAAAGAGAAGAAAGCAGGTGCTGAAAGAACGTGGTGAAATAGAGGTGTGTCAGCCCCATTCCAGTCACACTGAGCCTCAAAGTCAGCACACACTCCACCTTAGAAACCTCAGCAGAGTCAGCACCACTGGCCTTAATGCAACCGATCTCTCTTTTTATTTCAATATATATTTTTAACTTATTTATCAAATTCATTAGGGTGACATCAGTAGCAAAATTATATACATTTCAAATGTAGTTCTGTAATACATCATCTATGTGTTGCATTATGTGCTCACCACCCAGAGTCAGTTCTTCCGTCACTGTGTATTTGAGACCCCTGTTCTTCACCACCCCGCTCTTCCCTTCCATTCTGGTAACCTCTAAACTATTGTATGAACTTCTGTTTCTTTGTATGTCTGTCTTCTTCCTTTGTTGCTTTCAGTTTTATATCCCATGTGTAAGTGAGGTCATATGGTTCTTGACTTTTTCTGTCTGACTTATTTCACCTAGCATGATGTTCTCACGATCCGTCCATGTTGTTGTAAATGATCCAACTTTGGAGTTCCAGCCCCAGCACAGTTCCTGGCACATAGAAATATTTGATTAGTGCTTGTTGAATCAATTATTTCAATAACTCTGACTGAAAGCAAATGACCCAGAACCATTTCCCATGCTACCTTGGTTTTACAGAATAAAGTTTTAATCTATGGAAATAAAACCCAAGTGAATATAACTTTCTTTGAATTTATGTATGATTTCTTTGCTTAGAATTGCAAGAATATACAGTGAAGCCTTTGTGAATGTCATCGCTTTAAGGAAAGTATTTGAATTTGAATAAACATTTTATTTCAGAGTTTACAAAATTTACAGAATACATTTGCCCCAGCCTGCTCCTTTCACCCCGTGCCCCACTAGACCGCCTGCTTTCTCCCTCTGGCTACTTCTCACACCATCCTTTGCCCAAAACCCTGTTCACATATTCCAGTCTCTCATTTGCATTCTCTGCCAGGGCCTATGTTAATTTGACATCGGCAGCATTACAATGCAGCATGACGGGTAAAGCACTGTTATTATTTATTATGATGCTTTGAGTTTACACTTTACCTGTGGGAACTTTCAAGTGCCTGCATCATGCCAGCCTGCAGTAATCATCTACACACATAATTTGAGGGCATGTCAGCTCTTTCTCCAACACAGAATAAGAAATCCAAGTCAACCTGGATAACTCTTCCTGCCACAGTTCCAAAGTGAACAATTCCCTACCCTGATCATTTTGTTATGCATATTGGAAAGCACAAAGGAACCTATTTCTTGGTTCCCAGCTCATTGACCTACCTACATTTATTATGACAGATTTAACTCTGTCCTGTGGTCTTTTCTGGTTGGGCTGATGTTATCTTTAGCTGTCCCTCAGCAATATTGTAAAGGAGGAAATATTTGGCAATCATTTTTTTGGACACATCTCTTTGTAAATCCTTACTTTATCATTTATGACCTCGGACAGCCATTATATGGCCTCAGGCCACTTCTCTGAACTTACTTTCTTCATCTGTAAAATGGTCATCCTAGGAACTGCTGTGAAAAATACATCTGGACTTACAGAGAGACTTTAATTAGAAAACAAACTGTTGCAATAGGGACAACACTCTGGTCTCAGAGATCTGTAAGTGTCTCAAAATCAAACAAAAAGGTTTTCTTTTATAGGGTAAAGGATGGGCAAGCAGAGAGAAGCAGAATCTTCAGAGGGGAATCTGGACAACAAAAAGGAAATGACCATAGGGGTCTGTCAGGGAAGTATTTCTTTGTGGCCGATTTCCGGAAGACACTGATGTGGGGATAAGGTTTATATTTTTAGTGCTTACTCAGGCTGGCGGGTATGCGGAGTTCAAGGATCTGTGGGCAGGAGAGAAGCTTGACTAAAGTTTGGTCAGAAAAAGATAAAACGGTAAGAAATGGGCATTGTAACCACTCGATCACTACTGTAGAGGATTATTGTGGGAATTAAAAGTTGAGCATGGTGATTGCAGCAGATTGTATAGAACAGTACTCACAGAACTCAGTGCAGTTCTATGAACAAATAGAGACAGTATTCAGCAATACTGGTTTGATTCCTTCCAGACTCCAATTCCTGTTCATACCTTAGGGCACGTTAAAGAGTCTAGTCATCGCTTCTTGTGAATAAGATGAGTTTTAGCTGAAATATAATTTCCACTGAAATGAGATGGACCCAAAGTTGGATGATTGCGCTGTCTGCTCCAAATTGTTTTAAGATCTTTGAGGTCACACATGTGTTTTTAACACATGTCTGATGAATGAATGAATGAACAAATGAACAAACAAACTAGCTAGAAGGCACAGGGCAGGCAGCATTGTGATATGCTATAAAAACCGTGCAGTAAACCATAGAGGATGGATGCATTATTGAAATCCACCGTACTGCAGGGTAGATCATTTTGAGAAACAACTACTGAAGGAGTAGGGATATTTTAGAGAAAGATAAAGATTTCCATTGACTTTTTTTTTCTGTAGTAAATACTTCTGCCACTTCTGCTTTTATTGTGCCCATATTTAATAGTGTGGCAATCCCCAGATGAACTATAAAATTCACCCTCCCAAAAATATACATTCCCCAAAATGAAGATTGGTATGATGATCTGACAGTGTACAACAGTCAGTTTAAAATGAGGAAAGTTCTCTTTAAAAAGAATAATGTACATTCCTTTTATTGGACATTTTTTACTCCAGTGCTTTTCCCTACCTCCTTCCCTTTCCATGCCCTTAAAATTGATTAAATATTACAGACATGCTTGTAGTATAGAGGAACAAAAAGGACTAATTTCTAAAACCAGTTTCCTATGTTTATTTTATTTTATTTTTTATTTTCTGTGAAATTATTAAGTAACTGTTTTCACAAAGCGCTCCTGTCCTTCCCACAGGCTGACTAGAACCATGGGTTACTTTGCTAGGCTTTGGCATCTTTCACTGAATATTCTTTCTCTTGTAATTTTCTCTGTGTTTACTTACCCACGGTACTCTGAATCACAATTGATGACTGAGACTTTCTGTAGATAATTTGTGCCACCATTCTTTGGTACATGCTACATCACCATGAGGAGCAGTGGAGGAGAAAGTATAAGATATTGGTGTTTATCCAACTTAAAATACAAGAGCTGTCCAGAAAGTATCCAGCCAGATAATATGAAAAATAGAGGCATTTATGGCTGGATTTTTTTCCAACAGTCCTTGTGTAGTGACCTTAGTCATGGGAACCAAATTATTTGGTTCAATGAATGTCTAATTTATAAACAATCAGATTAAATCTGTTTATCCTACTTGGCAAGCAAATAAGAGGTACATCAACAACTGGGGAGAGCATTTGAATATCCTAGGCAAGTATTTTAAGGATTATATAGAATATCTGTAAAGAATAGGACTGTGCCCAACACAAAATAGGTGCTCAATAAATGAGGAAGTTTCTTTGTTTCTTAATGTTACTTTATTAAGTAGTAGTTTTCAGGATTTTAAAGTCAGTCATTTATTTTTGGAAGAACCTAATTTATTATAAATAAAATAGGGAAATTTTAATGTTTAACATTATGATATAGAATGTGTGTATGTGTGTGTGTATGTGTGTGTGTATATGTTTATATGACCTAAAGTATACTTTTTCTCCCTACAGAAAACGTGATTAATTTCAGATCAGTTAACTTTTTTTTTAGTAATTTGTAATTATAATGGGATAGTCCTAGAGTGATTGAATTCACTATAAACCAGTTAATTCTCAGACTTTAGCCTATATCACAATCACCTGGAGGATGTTAACCACATTACTGGGCTACCCTCTCCGTGTTTCTGATTCCTTAACTGTGGGTGGAGCCCAGTTTGCATTTCTCACAAGTTTCCAGGTGAACCTGCTGCAGCTGGTCCAGGGTACCACTTTTGAGAATCACTGCTGTAGTCAGCTGCTAATGGTGAATAACCAACCCCTCAGTGTTCAGCTATTAATACTTTGATTTTTCGTATTTGATACATAAAAAAAAAATTAGTATTAACTTCAAGGAGTGAATTTCTACTTCCACATGGACACTTTGTTAAAGGTGCCTGCACCTCAGATTTATTTCCTGTTTGTCCTATCTTGTTGAGAAGAATAAAAGACTTTTATTTTTTCTTTGATTTTTAGGTTTATCTCAGTTTCTGTAGTATTTAGAAAGTTATCAGCTTATAACAATATTAGATAATACTGTAAGTTACTTGCCAATTACATCTCAATTAAACCAGATAAAAAAATAATGTTAATAAAATTTCCTGTGCTTTTTAAAAATTAAAACTAAAATTTTAATATGATAAGGTACTAATATTTTCTTAGATTTTTAAAAAATGACTTTTGTTTAACAGGAGAAAATAAAATTTTAATACATGCACATGGGGAATTCACATAAGCATGAAAATTCTGAAGACCGTGAGGCAACATTGGGCATGCAAGACTTTTTTGGACAGAGGTGTAAATGGAGGTGGGATGGGTGGGTATTAGATGTCAGAAGTGAGAATGGGGGATTTACAAGTAGTGGTTTTTCTCAGGTTCTTGATAGCTAACTGCTTCTTTGGACTCAAGCCCAAATTGTGATATAATAAATGGTTTCTTCTTCTTTTTTTTTTTTTACTCAATTCATTTTTTTATTGCATAAATGTTACACACAGAGAAAATGGAAATTTGCCTTTGTGTCTTCATTCCTGTTAAAATATGTGGTCTTCATAACAGGTTAAGAAGTACTGTAGTAGCACTGTCTTTCATAGCCTCTATAAAACAAGTTAATGGATTATATGTATAAGATGTGGAGAAATGAAAGTAGAATTATGTTAAATTGGCCTCTAAATAGACTGCAAAAATTTTAAGTAATTAATGAGCTCTATAGAAGCTACTAAACTAGAAACTTGCTGTCAGTGCTTGTTTAATTCTTGCTTGGTAGTAGAGTACATTCTCATTCAAAACCTGTTTCTAATTGAAGCAGATCCTTGGTTTCCCATTTTCTATAAAGGAGGAAGAGAGTTAAAGTGAATTACCAGAGATGTAGAAACAGTCATCAATAAAGCAAGTATTTGCCATGCCCTTCATGTAGGAGCCTGCACTGTTTGGACTGTATGTCCTAAGGGCGTTCCAGCAAGCAGTGCCAAGAGGATCCTCTATGACTTTTCCTCAAGAGTGGATCTCTTTAATGTAACATCATCTACTGCATTGCCTCCTTGTTTTGGCTGCTGTGTAGTATAATCAAGTGAAAAATTAGGATTTCTAGCTGTGTCCATCCAAGACCCTCCACAGGAGTAGCTCCAGGAGAACCAATGTCCTGGTAATAATAGTCTCAGAAATATAACCTTACAGACAACCACTTATGACCTGGAGGGATGGAGCTGCTCTAGGGGGAGGAGGACCACAGCAAGAAGGAAGGCCCTGTGATAAATTGAGGAAGTCATTTTACAAGGACAACATTTGCTGCTCATGCTCAGAAGCACAAGTTAGACCACAGAAGGAGATGCTTGAGAAAACCCCATCTCACCTTGCGGGGCTACCGAGCTGGGAGCGGGTGGGCAGGGAGTGAAGGGAGGCAAGCCCGTGCAGATAGCAAGTTGGCACAGCATTCCCGTGACGGACTGCCTGAGAACCATTTTGCACTTGTCTGATCATGTGTCATTTAACTGTGACCTGAATTTTGCTATGAAGAGTTTTGGTCTAAAAAGTAGTTAAGGAGGGTGTTTCAAAACAAAAGCTAGAAATAGAAGAAAGCAAAGGAAATTTTTGCCAAGATCAGAAAAATTGACTAATTTGTTAATCCTATGTAGAATTTACAAACCAGCAGTTTTAGAGATGAGATCCAGCAGGTGATGGAGGAATATTGAAAGAGCTTCCTCTAACACTCAGCCTTCTGCTCTGTGGTGTCCTGCAGCTTCGCCAGAGTTCGCTAAAATAATGTGACACTGGAGGCCTTTATGAGCTCCTCTTGGCACTTTAATATTTTAACTAAGCCTCCATTGGTGGGGGCCAAAAATCAAGGGTCTTATAAAAACAATTCTGTTCTTCCCTTCAGTATAACAGTCTATTAAGAGTGCTAAGAATCCTATTATGTGGAGTTCTGATTTAGGTGCTATATGGAGATTTAGCAACAGAAGCAGAAGAAATTGACTTAATGTGATAAAAATAGCACACTAAAAATGAGAACTCAGGAAGGAATGGAAAGTGAGATTTGCCTGAGGTCCACTACAGAGACTGCTTTTGAGTGAGACCATATAAAGAATCCATGAGTCCCTCTTAACCCTGGAGCCAGCTGCAGTGAGAAATGTCCTGGCAGAGAAGGCAGTTAGGAATCTGAGCAGATACCTACTGTGAGAGCTGGCCCTAAACACACCAATAACTTTCATTTACTGTAGGTCTGTAAATAAGTGTCTTTCTCCTTCCATTCAGCTCCTCCAAAGCATTTATAGCTCCTTAATTAGACATATATCTGCTATTTATTACCTTTTAAAAGGGCAAGCAGTTAATATCCCACTGCTGAAAATTCCTAGTAATTAATAATTAACATAATAAGCACAGCTCCTTCTCTACCTGCCTCATCTTTGGTTGTCTCCTTGTGCTTATACATTAATATGGAGTAATTAAGTAATGGCAGGAGTGCTTCAGAGTTGCCCAGTGGTATCAGCATCGCAATGGATGTATTGCTCACCCTTACAGTCTTTATTAGTGCTATTTCTAAAAGGATAGGATGGAGGGGGCTGATTCCACCTGTTGCTTTTTCTTCTTCAGATTATGAGAGTCGGTATAAATTGGAGCAGGTGACTTTAACTTTCGTTTTGGAAAGGGAGATGTGGTGAGCAAAAACTACAGACTCCAGTATGCAAAGCAGCTTCCTAGCATGATCAAAAAAGGTAAAAGAAGAAAAACTACATACAGAGATGTTTCATCTTCCTGAGATATTGCTCATCAGTAAAAGGGAAGATGACCGAAGTCACTTTGATGTGCCTTTGCACCAAATTTGGCCTGAAAAAGTACGTTTTGTCCACACCTGTCTTACATTGTACCTGAGGGATCCAGAGGGAAAATGCTTAAACAAACAGCTGGTGGTTAAGCTCTTAATTGTGTCTCCAGACAATACCATTGATAACCTAGAGCTTTGTACTTAAAACATCTTTCATCTAAGAAAGTTGAAGAGATTTACACATGTTAACTCATTAGAGCTCCCAACATCCCTCCTAAGTAACTACAAGGCAGATAAGATCTCAGGAGTACAGATGGGGAAACTGATGTGGAAGGAGGGCAAAATGCTTTTTCATTTTTGCACACTGACTCAGCAGCAGTTATGGAACTAGAAAGTATGTCTCCTAATTACAGTCCCTCTGGGTAGGCACTGGACCACATACTTAATGAGGAAATCTCCATGAGAAAGACTGTTTGCAACTAAAGCAAAGAAGCAGTCACTTTTATAGTCATTGTGTATCTGAGAATCAGTAGGTTAACTGGTTTTTAAACTGCCAGTTGTTAATCTTTTCTGCAGTTATTATACTCACGGTATGACGGAAAGACCATAGACTTGGGAATCAGATAGATTCAGCCACTTAACTACTGTGAGACATTGGGCAATCTCTCTGACCTCTCTGAGCCTGTAAAATGGAGAAAATAATATCTATCATGCATGTTGGCTACGAGGATTACATGCCTATTTTTACTCTGCCATACTCATAGATAAGATGTTTCTCAATGTGTTGAAAATAAATGTAAAATTTGTACCAGTCATTCAGGTGTGATTAAATTCCTAGGCAGGAAAACTCAATTTAATACCCACTGCTTCTTCTCAATATAGAATACCACATATAGAAGGATGCTAAATATCCTTGCCCACTCAGATTTCATTTCTGGAAGTTACACACTGTAGATTTGTCTAGTTCAAAGAAATTCTCTAGTTTAGTGAATTTCTCCTAAGGAAGAAAATAAACATTCTTTCTGCACTTGAAGAACAAACACATAGTATTGATAAATGTCTCAATCATTCATTTATTTATTACACTATCTTTTACCTCTTTACAAGTGTAACTTTTATATAAATCATTTTCTGATTATAAACAATGTGCATTCATTATATAAAATTTAAATGACACAGATATGTGTAAAGAGGAAAACGTTAATACTATTTGGTGTATTTTCTGTTACATTTCTTCCAAGAACATATTTCTCAGAGTCCACATTTTGTCTCTAATTAGTTTATAAGAAGTATTATGATAAGTAGTTTGTGAGATGGTTACCTCAAAGGCTACTCCCTAATGAATTTACATCAGACTCTGATGTTTACCTTTTTATCCACCATAGTTTATTATATAATAGTATATTTTAATACTACATAAAATGTAACAAAACTTGTTTAGAGTCTAATTTTGTTCTAGAAGCATATGCCTTGGCAGAGTGTAATAACCAGAATGGGTCCCCTTGCCAAATGATAGTTGGACCTGGAGTTAAGAACAAATATCATCTATTTCTACCAGGTAAGTTGAGTTTAGTAGACACTGGCCTTTGGATTGCTCCTGTCATACTCGATTTACAGAGCCTAGCATGCAAATTCATCATTTTTCCTGACAAGGCAAATCAGGCATACAAATCATACACCACAGTCATGAAGAGTGCACATGAACAATAAACAACAATAACCTAAGATTGAACAAGTCCAGGCATGCTTCCATAACTCACCATTTACTTTTCTGCAAATCCTCGGGCTGTACATACACCTTTCTTGTAACTTAAGCATTCATTGCAAAAGTAAAGATAGGGAATGTAATCTTGCTGTATTCTTCCTGAAAAAAGAAATGAAACAAAATGGAACTAAGTGGCATAGGGGTTCCTCAAAGGCTTGCTACCATTGTGAATGATATTATTTAAGATTTAAAATATGTAATCCTTGCTAACAGATGTCACCCCAATAAGTCTAACAATAAAAATGAATTAAAAAAAAAAAAAACCTATTTAAAGAGAAAAAAAAATCAGAATTGAGATTCCACTAAAGGCCATCAGTTGCTACTGACTAAAGTCTTTTAAATTTGACTTTAATTACTTTCACATTTATATATCAAATAGCAAAACTATCTCTGCTTTGTTCAAACTAGTGTCCCCTCTGTATCTGCTTCACATAGGTGTTTAATAGATGCATGGCTAGAAAAACACATACATAAATAATACACTGGTACAGACAAGTAGATGGGAAGTTTAATAGAGAGAGGGATATATGAATTGATGAGTAACTGATGACAAGGTACTGTGTGTCTTCTTCACCGACAGATATACTTTGCTAATTTTTATCAGTCTTCCTAAATAACTTGAAGTTTAAATTTAAAGAAAAATCCAATTACTGAAGGGAGAATGTTAAATTTCCTTCGTAGTCTCCTAGCAGATGCCTTGAACATCAAAGACAGGTGGCCTAAGAATTATTAAAAAGAGCCATCACTTGTCTTTTTCTTTTACTACATCCTTTTCTTTTCATAATTTTCCTAACTTTGTTTTCATCTTTTTTACCTCTTTCTATCCCTGTTTTTTTTATACTTATATATTTAACTGCTCTATTTGCTAATCTTTACTTTCAGTCTCCCTGTTTCTGTCTTTATTTTTCTCCTATTGTCTGTCAAAAAATGACCACCTATTTTAGTTTTTTTTTTATTTTTATTATGGGGGTGCAGAGTGGAAGGAGGACAGGAGGAAGTAGGCCTTTAGAGAAGAAATAGGAGTGCTTTTCAAATTCCTGTCTCTCAATAATGACCATGTTCTACCCAACTCCTAATTAAAGAATGGCAAGATACAGAGAAATGGAAAATTAAAGTGGAATTATTTGATTTAAACATTAATAAAAATTAGGAAAGATAGGAAGTAAATATATGCCAGCAGAGTAATAGACGGGGTTCAGAGAGACATAATCAAGAAGGAAATAGCCAAAAAAGAACTCATAACATCATCATTTGTCCAAGAGTATAAAGCTGATAAATCTCTGAAGCCATTTTCTGATTCTAGGTTGTACTCTATATTGTAAACTTTAACCTGTATTTATAGTGTGATTTCCAAGGCACACAAAGAGTTGGCTGTTTGGGTACAGCTCTTTGTATGTTAACTTACTCAACTTGGTATTCATGGCCTGTATTGCTTCATGTAGTACATCCCCAGAGTCCCCGAAACCTCAAATAAATGATTATTTCAAGTAGGAAAGAATTTTGGATACTATGCTGTTTGTTACCCTTTCATTTTGGGGGGCAGATCTATGCTTCCAGATTTTAACTGGAACTAAAAAAGGGTGTAAAAAGATAGAAATTTAACTGCCATGAGAAAATTGCATCATTTGGATTTGTAGCAAAATGAACATAGTGGAAATCTAGAATTCTAATGAAGTTCTTGCCTGAGAATCCAGATAGTTTTCTAGGCTCCGGTGGCAATAATAAACTCAGTTTTACTTGTTTCTAGTTTTTGCAATGAATATAGTTTTTTTTTTTTCTGTTCTCCCAACTAAGGTTCACATATAGTACAACCTTACTGACAGATCAGAAGGGTGGGTTGTACTTCTCAGTTATTAGCCCACTGTATGGTCTCGTGCATATTTCCACATCTGTGGATTCAGAATCTGTACCACCTCTAGGGAGACTTACAGATCTAAATATTTGAAGCTCATTAAAAAATTATCTTATTTCATACTTAGCTCTCTTGTTGATCACAAAAAGTGCTCGTTTGAATGGGTTTGTTGACTTGTTCGTATGAAGTCGAGGTACAATGTCTCCTCCCCAATTATTTATCATTGGAACATTTTATATTGCTAATGTGTTTGTTACTATCAGTGTGTCAGTCAAATAGAACATCTCAAAGAGTGGCATTTTTGCAACCCAGACAGAGAAGTCCCCACCACTCTGTCTCCCAGACAGTCCCCCATCTATCTTCTGCCCGTATCAGGAAGATAAGTAAATGGCTCATCTTCCCCATACAAATAATTTAGTAGCTTGTCTGTCTAGAAGGGAATGGCACAGCATCTGCAATTCCTACAATTTTGATAGGGTAATATAATAGCATATAAGACACCCCCAAACTGAACCCAGACAGCTCTGTTGTTCAGAGTGGTAAATTACTCTGGCCTCCTGCTCACAGAAATATTACAGTCAGCATCACTCATTGATGCCTGTTCTTGAGTCTTCTTGAGCTGCCTCTCTCTGGGAAGTACATACATTATTCTTTTTTACTATCTATCCTGTAAATAGTCCAATTTGAGTAAAAACTCTTGGCCTCTGAACATACTCATTTAAGGTACTTTTTATTACCATTTCTCATTGATTTATCTCTTTTCAGTAAATCCCTGTTTGTACAATGTTAACATATCCAAAATCCTGAGTTGTGTTATTATACCAACCTCAGATACTATTAATAGAAAAGAAGACATTTAGAGGAAGAGAAACAGAATTGCCATATGTTTGAATACCATATATAAGACAAGAAGAATATTTCTTCTTGCAAAAGGTATGATCTATATTTCTCCTATAAATTTTGAGCATGGTTTTTGATATTTAACCCAACAAAGACAATCTTGCCTTCTTTCTTGTAATCATGCCATCTGTCTGAGGTCATCTGATAAGAAGAAAAAAATATATTTTATTCAACTGAATTGGAGTAGTGTTTTGTGATCAATAGAGGTACAAAGTTGTGTTCACAATCATTATCTTCATCCTTGTCATCATCAGTATCATTTTAAAAATAATCAGAGCATGTCTTCCTTTGAGTGTACAACTTACTTGCATTAATCTACCCATTGCCCACTCATCCATGCATCCATCCATTGGTTACTTTTACATATGTTTTCTGTACATGCACTCTATGTAAGGCACAATGCAAGGAACCAAGAACTGACATGAAGTAGTTTACAATGACTACCAATCCAATTAGGTCTAGTTATAACTGGGCATATTATTACTTTATTAGAAACTCAAACAAGGCAGGCATGCATTAATATTGCCTGAGACATTAAAAATAAATGGAATTCTGGTTTTCACATTAGATCATATGAACTAGACACTTAAATTTGATTTTATAAGAGCCAAATAAAAAACTTGCAATCAATATAATCATGGAACAGATGGAATATTCATACCCATTCTTGTTTAAAAATCCACAGTTACATTTTATTCAAATGGTGAATTATTTTACCATATATATTCTTTCCTTATTTCTTTAACTGTGAATTAAAACTCTGGGAGAAAAATCGCTTTTCTCTTAACTCTCTTATTTTTAATATGTAAATGATCCTAAGCCAAACTTAAATTATGAAACTTTTCATGCGGTTAATCAATCATGTATGACAGGCATTCACTGTAAAAATCTTGAGGGAATGTGTAAAATAACAAACCCATATGTATTCAACCCATAAATTTTTGAGAGCATGCAGAATCATTTCAATTAGACTTTTGTATAATTTTATTAATGTGGACTTGTTTAATGCATACTCTCCAAGTTGTAGATTGATTAGATTTGTACCAAGGGATCTTTCTATTTTTTTAATAGCCTTTGAAAATAAACAGAATATTTCCCAGGTTATTTTAGCATCAGTGGTGGATATTTAAGTGTTCAATAAACAAGAATTGTAAAAGCAGACTTAAGGGTGAATATTTGGGTGTCCAACGCATTTATAGTGATTTCTGTGGAAGTAGAAATCCACTGTTCATCATTTCCAGGTCTTAAGCATCTTCTTTATGAATCCCCTATCCCCAGGAGCACAGTACTGGCTCTGAGTGTTTTTCCTTATTCTTTTTGGCTTAGACTTCCTTTTTTTTTTTTCTTTCATTTTTTCATTTTCACTCCCCTTGTTAACTCACCTGACTGCTCCTATTGTTAACTATTCATGCAATGATAGTACTCCAGTCCTTAGTTTTACCTTTCCTGACAGCAGTTATTGTGATGAAATAGTGTCTAGCTTAATGGAGATTCCATTCTATTAGATGATTTACGTCTCTAAGACCTTATGTTGCTATTCCTTAGATGAAATATCTTTCATCTCCCAAATGAGCATCATTACCTCTAGGAGATTGGATGTTCTTGTTATAATTTTATAATGATTCACATATGCATATAGTTAATACTTGTACAAGTATGGGTATTTGAAGGCAATAAAATTTTATAATGAAAATTTACCCATTAGTGAACATGTAAACAAATTATTGGTTAGTTGTCAATTTTTGTCATTACAAAGGAAACTCATTAGAGGCAGGACATGAAGTGCTGAATTTTATTCATTTATGTTATTAATTTTACAAGTATTTATTAAATTTTCATTGAGTAAGGTATAGTGTATCAAAATGTTTTCTTTAAAGGAGATATAATTTTCTTTTAGAATGACGAGTGTAAGCATGATAGGAAAGAATAAAGTTAGAATCTAGAGTAATATACAAGGGATATTACATATATAAAGAGAAATGGAAGCAAAGACAAAGACTTGAGTTATTTTCCTACTTGGAAATACTTTTGGATTCTTGGATAAGCATTTTAACCTGTGAGGCATCAATCTGCTTATCTATATATTAAATAAGGTAGCTGAGCTAGATGGTCTGCAGTTCCTCTTTTATTCACTGTTTTTTAGGTAGCAGAAATAGAACTCTAACTAGCTTAGGACAAAAATAATTGTGTCTAGGGATGTCAGTAAAAATTAGCCTCAGGATGCAGTGTAATATAAGGGGTTTCTAACTTCATGCACTCTCTCTTAATTTCTTTCTATCCACCTCTTATGTGCACTTTTCTTATTTCTGGCTTCTTTCTCTTGTGCTGCTCAATGGCTTTCCCCACATATCAGAGGACTTCAGGGTTGGTGGAAGCACTGAAAAACACCCAGAATTATAGAGAGTTATAACCATAAAGGAAAGGTAACTTCTCATGCCAACTCTAGAAAAATCTCTGGGAAGAGATTTACCATTAGTCTGTATTGTTCAGGACACCATTTGTGAACCTCTTCACCCAGCTAACTGTTAATGACAATCTCTTTCACTCTCAAAAGTCCAATTTGGCCAATAAATTATTCCAACACCCAACCTTGAAGGAGACTAACTTGTTTTAGATTTCATTCCCTATTTGGAGTAATCACTAGGATCAAAGGAATGAGATACAGTTATTGACCATATCTTGATCATACACTAATAGTTAAGGCCAGAGAGTTTGGGGTAATGTGATTGACAGGTTCCACTTGAAACACAGGGGGATGACAAAGGAGCAGTCCCTGAAGGAAAAGTAGTTTCCATCATACTAAAAGCATAAAGAAGTCCTTACTGCACAGGTGAAACACACATATGTTCACTATGTCATGAGAGAGTGCAAGGTATATGTGTATACAAAGAACACTGAATAGAGGAATAATCAACAATGATGGGGTTTTGTAGCATCTAATCTTACATATAAAGTCTGACAATTAAGTTCGTGAACTTGCCACCATACACTTATGTTGACAGCCTTGTATAAACAACTTGGTAAAGTTTCATAGCCTTGGTATATCTGTGTCTCATAGCGAAACGTGCTTCTGTCCTGCTGAGTGGCATTCATTATAGCTGTTGTGTGTTTTTGTGTGTCGTCGTGAGAATGTCAGAGCTTGAATTAGAGCAATGAACAAACATTAAATTTCTTGTTAAACTTGGCGAGAGTGGAATTGAAAGCAGGAACATGTTAGTCTAAGTTTACAGGATAATGCCATGAGGAAAACAGTAGTGTAAAAATGGATTAAACATTTTTCTGAGGGGAAAGAAAGTGTCACTGATGAGCAGAGGTGAGGGTGGCCAATAACAAGCAGAACTGATGAAAACATTGCAAAAATTCATCAAATTGTGCATCAAAATCATTGGCTGACTGTGAGAAGCATAGCATACCAAGTAAACATCAATAGAGAAACAGGAAAATCTTGATGAAAATCTTGGCATGAGAAAGGTGTGTGCAAAAATGGCACCAAAGGAGCTTACCCATGAACAAAAGCAAAGGAGAGTCAGTTTGCCAAGACCTTTGGAGAGGCAAGATGATGTTTGGGGCTGTATTGTCACGGGTGATGAAACACAGGTGTACCGATGCGACCCTGAAACAATGCGTCAAGGTGCACAATCAAAGTCAACCAATTCTCCACAATCAAAAAAGTTGTGTCAGTACAAATCAAGAGTCAAAATGATGATGTTAACCTTTTTTGATATCAGAAGGATTGTTCATTATGAATTTGTACCTACTGGATAAACAGTCAGAAAGTTTACTATTTGGAAGTACTGAAAAGGCTGCATGAGAAAGTTAGATGAAAATGAACTGAACATGATTTTTGCATCATGACAATACACCAGCTCACACAGCACTGTCTGTGAGGTCGTTTTTAGCCAGTACACAAATAACTGTATTGGAACACCCTCCCTACTCTCCTGATCTGACCCCCAGTGACTTTGTTCTTTACCTGAAGATAAAGGAAATATTGAAAGGAAGACATTTTTATGACACTCAGGACATCAAGGGTCATAGGACAAGAGCTCTGATGCCATTTAAGAAAAAGAGTTCCAAAATTGCTTTGAAGGGTGAACTAGGTGCTGGCATTGGTGCATAGCTTCCCAACGTGAGTACTTCGAAGATGATTGTAGTGATATTCAGCAGTGAAGTATGTAGCACTTTTTCTGGAACGAGCTCGCAAACTTAATTGTGACCTTATATAGTAGATTTATCATTTAAAACTAAAGATAATCATAGTGCATACTGTAAATAATTCATCTCAGTCCATTATATATGTTTAATTATGTATGTATATGTGTGTGTGCACACATATATACAATTATATATGATTACATACATGTACATTTACAGGGTGTCCCAAAATATGTATGCACACTTTAACAGCTGATAAGTCACATAATTTTCTCTTTTTTTCAAATTTAACCAGTTTGAAATAATGGGTGAAGTCTGATGAATCCAGAATACCCTCAACATTCACAGACCTCATGCTACTAGACTATTTTTTATGGGAATATAGACTTTATATGAAATATAAAGTTTAGGGGGCAAACCCAGCCGTTGTTAACAAATTGAAGGTAGCCATTGAGTGAGAATATGCGCAAATACAGAAAAAAATGATTCTTTTTTCCAATTTATTTATTTTTTATTGTTAAATTTATTGGGGTGACATTGGTTAGTAAAAATTGTATATGTTCCAGGTGTACAATTCTACAATACATCATTATATATTATTTTATGTGTTTATCACCTAGAGTTAGCTCTCCTTCCATCACCATGTATTTGAGACCCTGTCCCTTCTCCCCACCTCCCCTCCCCCTATACCCTCAGATAACCACTAACCGCTAAACTATTGATCGTGTCCATGAGTTTTTCTTTCTTTGTTACTTTCAGCTTTGTGTTCCACATATTAGTGAATTCATATGGTTCTTGGTTTTTTGTGTCTGGCTTATATCTCTTTGCATGATAGTCTCAAGGTCCAGCCATGTTGTCATAAATGGCCCTATTTCATCTTTTCTTATGGCTGAGTAATATTCCATTTTGTGTAGGTACCACAGCTTCTTTAGCCAATCATCTGTCAGAGGACACTTTAGCTGTTTCCATGACTTGGCAACTGTGAGTGGTGGTACGATGAACATTGGGGTGCATACATCTTTGCGGTCTAAGGTTTTCAAATTTTAGGGGTAGATACCCAGAAGTGAGATTGCTGGTTATATGGTAACTGTATTCTTAGTGTTTTGAGGAAACTCCATACTGGCCTCTATAGTGATTGTGCCAGTTTGCCTTCCCATCAGCAGTGTACCAGAGTTCCTTTTTCTCCACAGCCTCTCCAGCACTTGTTTTTACTTGTCTTATTGATAATAGCCATTTCAGCAGGTGTGAGGTGATATCTTGTTGTGGTTTTGATTTGCATTTCTCTAATAGCTAGTGAAGTTAAAAAATGGGCAGAGGACCTGAACAGACACTTCTCCCAGGAAGACATATAAATGGCCAACAGATAAAAGAAAAAAAAATGAATCTTGATGCTTCCAATTCCACTGCTTTGCGTTGTCAGCAGTGCCTGGACCAGAATAGTCATCACTTTGAAAACCAGTGTTGCTAAAAAAATTACTCATTTCTCTGGATTCTTAATTTTGAAAATAAATTATGTTTATAAACACTGACTTTATAATCATTCAAAGTGTGTTTACATTTTTTGGGACACCCTTTATACAACCTTAATTTGGTTTAATATTCTTAAATAGTAATCTAATTATTACAAAACTAATTTAGGATTATGATTATGTTTATATTTGTATTAGCAACAACAATGACTTTTAAACGAAGATATTAGGGGATTTTCTGCTTGTATTTTAAAATATTTTTTTACTTCTAGTCATTGAGATGTGGAGATAAGCTGTTTTTAAATTGTTGTGGTATAAGTGATATATCATTGCCCATATTTTGCTTTTCCTAGCAGGCCTGTCCTCTATCAGCAGGATGACAATTTTCAGGAACAGTTCAGATCTTTCTTAAATGAAAGTGGTTATTCGTCATAGTAGAATTGCATACTGTACATTAATGAGAGGGTGTGCTAATGTCTATTTGCTATTTATATGTATTAACCTAAATTTGGTTTTTAGCCCTAATATGTGAAATCACAAATAGAATGCATAATTATCACTTTATATCATCACATAAGATGTTTTTATTCTATATTTAGGCTATGAATCACTGAGTGTTTTCTACAAAGAGGGAGTGAAGTATATTATTGAAAAGTGACATGGTTGGATCTTTTATTTTGGTTTTCTATTTGGGCAGTGGAAACATGAACTAAGATTCTTCAAGAAATAGCAAGGGGTTTAATTCATTTCATTAAAAAATGTTAAAACTACCTACCCCACGGCAGGTAGTACTAGGCAGTGAGGATGTAAATATAATGTTTACATCTCAAGATCACAACCTACAGAGTCAGCAGACGTGCACAACTTAATAAATGTGAAAATCAGTGTGTAGATATCTATATGATATTGTATGGCAGAACACATGTAGCCTTGACTTAGCCTATTGTCCATAAATAGTGAATGAATTATTAGTATGAGCTGCTGTAGGAATAGAGAAAGAGAAACCTAATTCTGCACAAAGGAAGAGTTAGGCTGGTTAGATATGATTTTCGAGAGAAGATTACAAGTGATTTTGAAAGGATTACAAGGGATGATTAAGTCAGCAGGGGAGGGTATAGGTTGATATAAAGAAATCATTCCAGATGTAGAATACAGTGCAATACAGTTTTACCTAACTAATCTTTCCTGGATTTTATATGGAACCTCTGAGATGTTCATCATGTGGCAAAGTACAAAGGATATTAATTGAACACTAATTTATTATAAGCCCTTACCTTACTCATTCCCAGATATTCTAAAGGCCAGGATTGGCCCAGAAAAATAGAAGGCTAGAACAGAACTATAAAACTACCAGAAGTGGCCTTTTCTTAGGGATCTGTACCTATGTAAGTCCTTTCTTAATGGATAGGGAAGCATTTTACATATAGGCCCATCCCAAGACCCGTAGTGCATGTATACATAGGTGACTGTAGTGGTAGGATAAAACCATTGCAGAAATCTAAAGAAAAGTAAATAAATTATTAGAAGTCAGAAGTGGAATATGAAAATCATACACACTCAGAAAAAAAAAAGTGACATCTAAAACGAACACCTACAGAAGTGGCTGTAAGTGGCTCTGTTGTTGGGAAGCCAGGTGTGGAAGAGCACCTAACTTTTAGGATGTTCAAGGACAATGCCAAATGTTGACACATCTCTGGTGGTAAACTAAGGCTGTATGAGGAAGGGGAAATCTCCTCAGAAGACAACCTGCCAGCAGTGCAAAGTAAGAACAAAGTAAATTAACCAGATAGTGTATTTGGTAATATATGGAGAGCAAAGAAATTCAAAAGCTCTTTTGCAATTTGTAGAAAGCCTAACTTTAATCTTTAGTCTGCAGATTTCCCCAAGGAGTTCAGAAGGAATGAAGCATAGAAAAATGGCTTAAGTCAGAATTCATCTCTAATACTTTAATTTTGAACTTTTTATTTGTTATTCTTTCTCCTTTCTTCACTTTCAGCCATCAAGGAACACACGTACCTAGCACTGTAAATATAAAGTCTCTGTCGATTTTACCAGTGCTTTCTACATAAACAAGTCCACAACAGTGTTGGGACATAAAGTATGTTGAGATGTCAGTCAGAGTGGGTAATTCACGTAAACGTTAGGCTGCTTATCAGTAGCTTGCTCAGTGAGGTATAAACTTGGGAATCAAAAGAATTGTTTCTCTCCATGATACCACAGAGCATATGACTTCAACCTGCAGTTAGAAGGGAAGATGCATTGTTTTGTTTTTGTTTTTGTTTTTATCACTAGTTATATATTTTCCCTCTTTATTCTCTCACTAGTACTCAACTGGAGTTTTATTGGATTGTCCATTTCTAGTGCTGCTCCTCTCTGTCTGATCCTAACCACTTTACCTCATGACCTTTTCTCTCTTCTCTAATGTTTCCTAGAGTGATTTCCTGCCACTTTCACTTCTTTAACATCTCTCAAATCCATCCTCTTATTTTCTGCTCCTATCAGCATGACCCATACCCAGGCCTATATTTTCTTTTTGCTTGTATCATTGAAAGAGCTTCCAGCTAGCTTCAATTCTCAGCATTGCCCCTCTAAATCTATTCTATATACTGTAGGCAGGTCTTTCTAAATGTGGATTCTGCTTTAATTATATATCATTGCTTTTCTTATAATACTTCAATTGCTCACCATTATTCTTAGAATAAAATTAAAATTTCTTCCGAAGGCGAACAAACGCTTTGTAACTTTGCCCTTACTTATCTACTTACCCAGTCTTATTTTAAATTATTTTCTGCCTACCTTCTCCTCCCTATTCTGCCTTTCCCATACTTTCTAATCCACTTAAAATTCAACTACATTGACTTTCTTCTGTGTTTTCCAAAGTGTCATTTTCTCTTTCATAGTTTTTTTTTTTTAAATTTTAATTTTATTAAATTTATTGGGGTGACATTGGTTAATAAGAATATATGAGGTCTGATAATTAATTTTTCAAACTCATCCTAGAAAAAGTGCTACATAGCTCATTGCTGAATTTCACTATGGTCACCTTTGAAGTACTCCCCTTGGGTAGCTATGCACCGACGCCAGCACCTAGTCCACCCTTTAAAGCAATTTTGGAACTCTTTTTCTGCATGGCCATCAGAGCTGTCATTGTAGCCAAAATCTGACAATTAAGTTCACAGACTTGCAAAGGTTATGACACCTTACTGAATTGTTTGTACAGTCTTGCCAATGTAAACGCATGGTGGCAAGTTTGCAAACTTGATTTGTGAGATTTTGGGTATAATGACAGCTCTGATAGCCATTCCAGAAAGAGTTCCAAAATTGCTCTGAAGGGTGAACTTGGTGCTGGTGTTGGTGCATAGCTTCCCAAGGGGAGTACTTCGAAGGTGACCATGGTGATATGCAGCAATGAGGTATGTAGTACTTTTTCTAGGATGAGTTCACAAAATTTGTCTGACATGTGAATTTTAAATGTACAGTTCTATAATACAACATCTGTATATTGAGTCATGTGTTCACAAGCCAAAGTTAAGTCTCCTTCTGTTACCATATATTTGACCTTTACCTTCTTCTACCTCCTCCCACCCCTCTTGCTCTCTGGTAACCACCCTATTATTGTCTGTGTCTGTGAGTTTTTTCTTATTTGTCATGTTCATTCATTGCTTTCAGTATTATATCACACATATAAGTGAAATCGTGTGGTTCTTGACTTTTTCTGAATTACTTCACTTTGCATAATAATCTCAAGATCCATTCATGTTGGCACAAATGGGAGTGTTTCATCTTTTTTTATGGATTGATAGTAGTTCCTTGTATATATGTACCACATCTTCTTTATTCAATCATCCATCAAAGGACAGTTAGGTTGTTTCTGTGTCTCAGCCACCATCTTTCACAGTTCTTTTTCCAACCCTTCTTCTGTGTAACTTCAGCTGTTCCTTCAGTCTTTATCTCAGTTTTCATTTTCTCTGGGAACCCTTCCCTGACCCACAGGTAGTCTTGGTTAGGTAACCCTTATAAACTCAACCTTCTGTTGCAGGGGTGTCCAACATTTTGGCTGTCCTGGGCAACATTGGAAGAAGAATTGTGTTGGGCCACACATAAAATACACAAACACTAACAATAGCTGATGAGCTACAAAGAAAATCACAAAGCAATCTCATAATGTTTTAAGAAAGTTTATGAATTTGTGTTGGGCCACTTTCAAAGCCATCCTGGGCCACATGCAACCCACAGGCCACAGATTGGACATGGTTGGTCTATTGGATTCATTTATTTCATTATTGTTTCTCCCTCCTAAGATTGCCACTTTCTTGAGAACAGTCACATTTTATTCATCTCCATCCTGCATCTCGTTAAGAGGCTAGTGCATTTAGGTATTTAAAACATGGACAGACCTTTTATACTGAAATAATATTAGAGATGTTTAACTTATAAATTAAAGGCCTCCCCCTCCTCTATGATTCAAGCAGTTATCAAATATTCTTCACCTCATTAAATACACACTTAAAAAACTTTTTCAGTTACATTAATCTTTGGGTGATTATTCCATGTAATCTAAGAATTACATAGTCCAAGGACCACCTCTTTTTTTCATTAAAATAAACAAAAAAATAAATAAAACATTTCACCTTTAATGGAGATAATGAGTAAACTCAGTAAGAGACAATGTCCCTGGTCCTCCTTTAGCATCTTTTCTCTCCTCATTTCTCCCCTCTTCAGTGAGTCCTTTTTTTTTTTTTTTTTTTAAATCAGTGTTGCTTAGTGAACATCTATTGAGCAGATTCTGTGAACTAGGCAGTGTTATATTGATATAATTGCCAAGCTTACAATTTTAACACAATATTTTAAAGGCTAATTATATCTTCATTTTGTTTTAAATTTATGGATCACAGTTCTTTACTTGTCTTTTCTGCATTGAAGTGTGAACTTCACAGTAACAGAGATTACCGTATTTACCAATCTTGTCTCTTCAGTCCACTGTTGGATACAGAATGCTATGTAAAAGAGATAAGTCAACTCTGTTTTAGAAGTTAGCTAGTCACAGAGAAGACGGCATGAGAAAAATTTACTAAATAGTATGTAAAGCACTCAGGTCAATAGTAGGCATCATGACAAATTTACAGATGTATGCCCAAGGTGAGAAGAGTTTCCGGCCTTTCCTGAGATTTGTAGGTAACCAGTGGCTGAATTTGGCCTGGAGCCTTCACCTCCTGGACATGGTGGGACACATACAGCTATCCATGCCAGAGGAGATATGTGCTTTTGTAGAGTAGTGCCTTTCTCTGAGATATTTTCAGAGCAATTCCTATTTATTTATACTATACTCATTTAAGAAGAGCTTAGGCATATAGAAAGAATATATTGCCTGCCTGTTTGTTCATTCGTTCATTCATTCATTCATTCATTCATGTATTCATGAAAATAATATTCAGCATTCACTTTTTGCCTGGCAATATTCTAGCACTGGGCAATAAAGCAGTGAACAAAACACACAGAAATGTTTACCCTCAGGAAGCTTACATTCTAGTAAGGGGAGACACACAATAATAGAAGTAAGTAAACATTTCAAGATGTTAGCTGATGATTAATACCATGGAGAACAAAAATTAAGTGGAAAGGGTATGTGTGAGTATAATTTAAATGAAGAAAAATACTCCAGACTGAATAAAGAGCAAGTGAAAAGGCCCTGGGGCTGGAACTTGATTCCCATATTCTAGGAATGGCAAGGAGGCCAGTGTGCTAGAGTAGACTTGAGTGGTAGAAAGATGAGGTCAAAGAGATAATAGAATGCCAGGTCTGTAGGGCTTTATGGGTCACTATTAAGACTTTTAACACTTAACTCTAAGAATTTGGCACTAACTCTGAAATGCGAGGGATTTGGAAAGATGAGTGACATGATCTGACATAAGTTTTCCAAATACTTCCTGGCTCCTTTGTTGAGAATGGATTGTAGGATTCAGGGTAGAAGCAAGGAGACCAATTAGTATTTTGCAATAGTATTGTAATAAAAGAGAGATTATGATGGCTTAGCAAGAATGATAGCAGTCGAATTTGAAGAAGTGATCATGGTTTGGATTTGTTTTGGTGTTAGAAGTGATGATTTCATGATGGATGAGACATGGAGTATGACAGAAAGATGAATTCAAAGTATGGACTACCAGAAGTATGGACCTTCCAAAAAATTGAGATAGGAAAAAGATGTGAGGAGCAGAATTGAGGGAGAAAAGACTGAGAATTTTGTTTTGGATAATCTAAGTTTGACATGTCTAGTAGACTACCCAGGGGAGATGGTGAGTAGACAGGCGGATAAACAAATCTAGAATCCAGGGAGAGATCCCAGATGGATATCTCTTTTATGTGATGGAGATAGGTTGGATGTAACTGGATGGGCATGATGGACACATGAAAGCAGTAACAAGTGATGCAAAGCAGTACATACAGTATATTTACAAAGTATGTGTGTACCAAAATGAATGCTGGAGAAAATAGGTGCAGTAACACCAGAGAAGGAAGATGTACATTCTGGAAAGTGTATAGAGAAAGGGCATGGTTTGAAGTGGCTTAGAGACATATGTTGAATTTCAGTAGTTACAAAGGAGAGAGTACCCCAGGCCGAGAGTGAGAACAACACAAAAATTTTCAAACACAGATGAGACCTTCCTCCATGTCTAGGAATGTATTTATGGAAGTCCCAAGTTAGATTATAAAGGATGGAGTTGTGTAAGAAATGATGTGACCTTGATCGGTAAAAAGTATCCCTGGAGATTTTTGTTAGTGAGTAACATATTTAATACATCGTTTTTACTGAATGAGTATTGTCCATCAGATCCCCAAAGCCTAATGGATAATGAAAAAAAGTCTAATTCCATAGCTTTGAAGTACTTCTACTGTTTTAAAATACAAATAGACCTAATAAAGATATGTGAAGACTATTTAAATGAAATTTCATACTTGTGACCATTATGAAGCAGTATTTTTGGTATTAATGTTGTGAATTTGCATAGTCTGAGGCAGTATATATTGTTTTTGCTCTAGACAGGTTGTCTTTCAGACCTGTAAGAAAATAGGCAATTTTCTTCTGGTTGGGATAACTACCCTATCGAAGAGGAAGGTGACAATAGGACCTAAAGAGATTGAAATACTTTAAAACTCTGAACATGTTCTTCTTCCCTGAAGTGGCTGTACTTGCACTGTTCAAGTCACCCCTTAGTTTTCCAAGCAGACTATATAATCTGAGTCCTTCTCTGGAGATAATACAGGATGCAGGCCCCTTCAAAGAAGGGATTTGTGCTTGCTGGTAGCTCCTGGAGCTCTGTTCTGTCTTGTTGTTAAGATCTCCAGAGTGGCTTATGGGCTTTGTGTAATTTCTATCTGCACCCAGATAGCCAGACTTCATTTTGTTTTATTTGCATTTAATAATAAGCTGCCTTTCCTTAGCTGTTAATTTGTGAATTACCAAATACTATCAAATCCTCCTTCCCATATTCTGACTTCACTTCCTTTGAAACAGATCTATTGGTTACATGCTGCTTCCAGGGAAAAGCTGGGGTTCGTGCCATGTATTTCAGGGTGGGAACTACTCTGATACATTTCTTTTTGGGGAAAAATATGCCATTTCTGACCTAATGTGAAGAACTGGGAACGGCAGAGCGAGCTTTGTAGTGGATTCATCTTTAATTATTAAAACAGGAAAGTCCATTCATGCTTCTTTGAAGTTCTTATTTTATTTTCAGGAAAGGAAATGAATGTATACCTTACTACATGTGAAGCAGGGTAGATAGTGAGGGGAAAAAGAAAAATGAAAGGAACATAATGACAGAAAGAATTGAAAATAGTCGGGCATGGTGATGACAAAGTGGAAGGGAACTGTAGAAATGAGAACAATGGACAGAGGTGGCCTGCTTTGTAGGAAGCTGTTGCATAGCTCTCAATAATATTTGTAAGTAAGTGGATTTGAGATCTTTTTTGCTCAGTCATTGTCAGTCAATATAAATGCAACTGTGTGTTGGCAGCCACTGGGTTTATGAGACCTAAGAAGGAAAGAAAGGATGAGGAAGGATGGGGGAAATCTTTTATATATTAAAACTTGCTGATGGATTGTATCCTTCTGCTATGGATTGGGGAAGAAAATATTTATTAGTTTAAAAATGTTGAAGCTGGAATGCAGTGAGGAGCAGTGAGGAAGAATCACAACCAGAATAAAAAGTCATTCAATATCAAGCATCCAAGATTGTGTGTGTGTGTGTGTGTGTGTGTGTGTGTGTTTCTGTCTAAAATTTTCCAGTCCTAGTAATTGCAGAGTATAATGAGGAGGCTGGTCTGAGTCACGCTTTAATTAGTCAGAATTACAGCAGGCTGACATCCATCATACAGAAGCACTTGTGTGTATGTCTGTGTCGTTTTTTAGGGTGGGGGGAAGCATCACTAAAGCTCAAGGTGTGTTGATGGAATTTGTCATGGGCCTAGACTGGGAGCACACAATTTAAGGGCATTAATAGACTCTATGATTGTTATTCTCAATGTTATTATAGTCATGGGTAAGATGTACATATATCAAAATCTAATTATCATTTACTTGCCCCTTGTGCTTTGATGAACCTGAGCCTCTTCTGGTGAAATAACCATAAAATGAAGAGTGGGTTGGAGAGATGCTGATATACAAAGAAGCTGGGTGTTGGCTATGTAATAAATTTCCCCAGTATTTGAATATCCTCTAACCTGACATATGTGGGGTTAAAGTGAACTTTCCCCAATAAAGAAAGAAATGCAGAAAGGAAACAAAAACATTTGCAAAACCAAAGTCTTAGATACATACAGCCCTAAGCACCTGGAGTCAGGGGATCAGATTCTCTAGTCCTCCATACATGATATCATCACTTCCCACCCAGGGCAAGTCCATGAAACAGTGCTCCAATGCCAATGAAATAACCAGAGCACATATATAACTGTATAATCTCATTTATTCTAATGTCACTGACCTTGCAGTGCACTAAAAGCTAATGAGAAGCAGATTTTTCATTTCATCATGGCTTTATAGTTAGTCTATCAATGAAACATTTTCTGTACAGACTCACTTTAATAGTTCACAGTAACTGTAAGTTGAAAGGGTATCTTAGATTGGAATCCCTAAAAAGTAGATCCTGAAATGAAAAATTGAGTCAAAGTGATTTGTCAGGAATTATTTCCAGGAAAGACCAGTAAAGGAGTGGGAAAGTGGGTATTGAAGTGGGGAAGAACTGCAAGTGAGAGTGTAATATTATATGAAATACCACAGTGGGTAAGGCATACCTTAATGTTTTCCTAACTGGAGGAAGAGAGCCTGTGTGTTTATTTCCCAGAACCTAGAATCATTGGGGAATATAAATTCCTGGACATTTCAGGAGCTCCATATGTTTTGGCAAAACAAACTCTTGGACAGCCCACTAACAAAGAGACTCACGTGCTGGCTCTTCTGAATGAACTCACTGGGAGACAGTATACTTGAAAATGGTAGGGAATTAGAGAGGATATGGCAGAACATATGGTACTTCATAGTCTCCTTACTGCTTGTAAAATATGGATATTGTTATTACTTCTTAGTATGGTCTTTGCTTTTTCTTCCATTGCCCTCCCCCATTCCTTTCCAGCTTTACAGAACTGCTTCTGTCATGTCAAATGTAATGTTCTGGGTTCCCCTGCCTTTGTTCATGGCTTTCCCTCCCTGAATGCCCTTAACCAAACCTCTTCCCTCGGATGGGCTGATAAACTCTTGCCTCATCCTTGAAAACCCAACTCAAGCATTGCCTTCTATGTGAACTCTTCTCTAACTGAACCTTGAAGAAGTGACACTTACTTCATCATAAAACTATAGCCCCTTAGACTATAACATAGGATACATCCCACTGGATTTTAATTTTCAATTTGTGACTGCTTAGTTTGGTTATGATGTCTGTGTTTTTATTAGAAAACTTAGAACCCTTGATCCATTTTTGGCACGTGATCAGAATCAGTATA
Organism: Lyroderma lyra; assembly: GCA_004026885.1. Classification (NCBI taxonomy): domain Eukaryota; kingdom Metazoa; phylum Chordata; class Mammalia; order Chiroptera; family Megadermatidae; genus Lyroderma; species Lyroderma lyra. The sequence continues at coordinate 329,059 of PVJL010000264.1, read as the reverse complement.
TGTTGCTGAATGTAACTAACTGTATCAAAAAGAATTTGAATATAAGAGACACTGAATTTCTTACATGGAAGTCTCTTTTGAGATAATCAAGTCCAAGCTCCCACACAGTGCAGAAATCTCTATCAATTGCATCCAGAACCAATGGATATCTGGTCTGTTTATTTAAAATAATGTTCCAGCTACAACTCTCATCTTTTGCTCAACTAGACAGGATATAGCTCTATTAATCAGCTGTGGGGGTGCTTGCTCCTTGGGCCAAAACCTCCACATTCTTCTCTTAGTAACTAGAGTTAATATGTGCTTTTTAAATTCCTTTTTTTTTTTTTTTGGAGCATTTTAAATAACATTATCATAGGATTAGTAATAGTTATATTGTTGAGATATCACCAGTATAAACAGATGATTTATTAATGTTACAGTGAAAGTGGACACTACCCCCACCACTGGACATTTCATGGACATTCATTCCTGCTTATATGTGTCCCACCTGATTATATCATGTGAAGGCTTTCCTCTTGCTAAGATTCGTTGTGTGACTCTGCCATATATTTGTAAATCAAGTGACCAAACTTGAGCAATACAGTTGCTGGTTTTCAAGTAGTGCAATGTGAAGAGGAAATAAAAAATAATAACTGATTATAAATAATATCCTTTTGTTATCATCAAAAGGATAAAGAAGGTAGGATCTGGGCAAGTTCCAGGCTTGTTTTAAAAGCAGAAATCATGATTGATTCAAGAGTTATGAGGTATAACTGACATAAAACTGATTGCAATGTGAAATTATACAGCATCACTGTAACCAGAGCAGACCCTCTCTGCCTCTTATCCTTTTCTGTTAGAACAAATCTTTTCTGCTCTTCACACACAACTCTCCACCATCCATTAGGACCTTTATCAGCCTTTGCTTATCCTACCACAGCTGGAAGTTGGCTAGTTTTTGGAATAGACACTTCTACAGAGTGTGTGTTTGCATTTTTTCCTGTATGCCATCTGTTCACAGAATGGATTATAGTTGCTTCCAGTTAAAAAAACAGATTGTCTTGGCCCAAGGTCAGGTGAGAAGACTTAGCATCCTGTTTGACTGTTCAAAGCCTCTTCCCCCATCCCTTCAAGATAGAAATGCATAATAACATCTGCAGTTAGACTGTGGGTCCCGTGACTGGTTCCTCTGGCCATTGCTTAGCAATCCTGTATTGAAAATTCACAAAAGCACCTCCTCTTTTTTTTTTCTAGCCTGGCCTTCTATTTCTTCATCTCAAGGTGTTTTCTATTATTTATGCTTATCTTTAAAATAAATAAAATAATCAAACAAACAAACTAAAGAGGACCCCTGCTGTCAGCGTTGATTTAACTTTAAATGTGCTTGTGCTTACAACTCACAGAGCGATGGTCCCAGTGAATATTAGGACTGGTAAAAAGACCTATAGATCCCGTTTGTCATTCACTTTGGGACAACTTTTTGTATCTTTCCATCTCTTTACTTTGTTTACTGGCGATCAGGAGCAGAGAAAGAGAGAAGGCGGTGAAGCTGAAAATTAAAATCTGTCCCAGGTTGCAGGGCTACCACTTTACAAGAGAGGTAAAAAGGTGTTATTTATATAGATAGTCTATCTGCCTCCTCTTCTCCAGAACTTTCTGTTGGCATCTAGTAAAAAAATGTTCTGTCTCTCAGAGCCCGTATATTTAAAAAGATTTACAAAAGGAGAAAAGTCCTTTTGTTAGATCCAACCAATTGCAGAGTCACATGCCTTCCGAGCATCAGAGACAGCTGTGGATAGAAAATGTCCAGAGATGTAAAATGGCAAAGGTAAATGAGAATCCAAGCTAAAGGAAGAAATACTCAACACCTGTCCCTTCACCTTTACCTTCAGGTGAATGGCCCAAAAGATGACTTGAAATTCTGACTAGGAGGGCCAGTATACGCATTTTCCTAATGACTTCCTAGTGGCTTAGTCAAGTGGCCTGACTTGTTTCTTAGTGCTTCTGCAGTATCTGCTCTGCTACATCATCCTCTTTTTCATATCTGTTCTTCTCAGATGTTTACCCACCTTCCTCCCAACATCCAGCCTCCACTTGTCCAAATTCTAGTCATCCTTCAAGGTCCAGTCTCAATGTCAGGTCTTCCACTAAGACTTTGCTGATCATATTAGCTGAAGACTCCAGGGTGGAAGATGGCATTTTAGGTACTTGGAAAAGAATACGTATCATATGACCGTACTAGGAATACTGTGGAGGGTTAGAGGGCCTTAGGACTGGCAACACAGATTATAAACAGATGGCGGGGTACCTGGAATGTCTAGAATATCTAAGATGGTTGAATTTAGTAGGTAAGAGATATATTTTCATGAAGATTTTTTTTTTTTTTTAAAGTGCAACAGAACTTTAGGAAAATTAGCTCTGAGGCTGAGTGTAAGAGCTATTGGAAAAAAGCCTCTCAGATACCCCTTTTTCTCTAAGTCCTATCGTACCGTCTAGGCCATTACTAACTACTCTGTTACTGGCACTTAGCTACTCATAGGTGGTGGGGCTCCAGGGTGTTCAAACAGATCTGAGCTATAAACCTGCCTCTACTGGTGACCCTGGACCTGAGTTAGTTTTCTTATCTATCAAATGAGGAAAATGATAACAATTTCATAAAGTTGTTTTGAGGATTAAAGGAGATAATACACATGTGGTAGTTAGTACATTTCCCAGCCTATGCTAAATACTGGTATAGTGCAGTGACTGGTATCTATTTGTAGCAGTATTAGTATTAATATCAGTAATAATTACTATGCCTTATTTGATTTTTTAAATTCACATTGCCACAAGATCAGTATACACATGCCTACTAAAATCACCCATGGCTAAGTTTCTTTTCTCATACAAAACACTCCCTGTCATGGGCTAAATTGTGCCTGCCCACACAGAAAATTCATATGGTGAAGGCCTAATCCCCAGTACTTTAGAATGTTACCTTATTTGAAGATTGGGTCTTTACAGAGACAGTGAGATTAAAATGTAATCATATGTGTGGACACTAATATAATATGAGTGGTATCCTTGTAAAAGAGGAAATTTGGATATAGATATGTGTACAGATATACATATAGAAGGAAGATGATATGAAGACAGAGGAAGCAGATGACTATGTATAAGCCAAGGAAAGAGCTGTAGAAGAGATCCTTTCTTCTCAGCCCTCAGAAGAACCAACCCTATGGGCACCTTGATCTCAGACTTGTAGCCTCCAGTACTGTGAGAAAATATATTTCTGTTGTTTAAGCCAACCGATTTGTGGTACTTTGTTATCGCAGCCCTAGTAAACTAATACACTCTCCCGAAAAGTCCCCAAGGCATTTGTTACCTTTAAACAACTTACTCATTTCAGTGCTCCAAATAATAACTAGACAAGGTAGATAATTAAAAATACACAGGCCACCATATTAAGTAAAAGCATTAACAATCATGAGAGACAGTCTGAGATCCTTGTGAACCTTAAATTTGTAAAAACAGTGGAATGCCCCAATAATGTAGAGGCTGAAAAGGCTTAAAGTTGCCCTACACCACAGCCTCTTAAACTTGGCTGGGACCAAGTTATGTTTTATATTCCTTGTACCTTTAAGAGTACTCTAAAGTAGTGGGAACTGTAAAAATAAATCCTTGAATCCCAAAGATCTACCTTACATTTCTGAAGTCAGTTTATGTATATCCTACTGTTTGGAACTCTAAGAAGTCATCTCATAGAATCGTAACACTTTACTTCTTGCTAAGAATTAAAAAGAATTTTAATCAACTTATTTATGTAATGTGGAAACTGAACCTAGAAGATGAGAAATAGTTTGGCTAAGGTTGCACAGCTAATTTTAATTCTCCCTAATTTTATAGTCTTCCCTTTTAGACTCTTAGAGAGAGAATTATATAAACATAGCATTCCCCCCTCATTTTCTTTCTCTTTGGTTTTTTTCTTTTATTATTACCTCTTCTTGAGTTTTTAATGGAAATAAAAGGAGATAGATTCTTACCCTGTGACTGAGTGGAGCTCAGTAACTTCCATGCACCCCTGCTTGTCCTATAGTCCACCCGGCCTCAGAGACTGCTTAGCTCCTAGCATCTTAGTAATTCATTTCACGTATTCTAGATGGTGTTGTTTTGACATAAAGCTTTTGAAAATAAAGGGAGGGAAAAGAGAGAGTAAAGGGAATTTTGCTCTGGGTATCTGTGCTGGGCTTCTTTGAATTAGGAAAACATAATTACTCATGAGATAGTATGAGATAATTGTACCTTCTAAAATATATGACTCAAAATTAAATGTATTTTCTGTGTGGGTGGACACGTTGTGATATGCAAATATAAGGGGAAAAATTGCAAAACACCCCTTCAAAGTTACCTTTTTTCTGCTTAGGATTTTTAGCTTGTTCACATGTGCAGAGAACAATGTGCCATCTGTGATCAATATTGGGAATCCTCCAACTGATTGGTTAACTTCATCATTCTATTTATCCCACATCACCTGGTACTAGGTTAATGAACCTAAATATATATTGGAAAATGCAGTAATTCCCAGCCCCCACTATGAATCAAACTCATCTCTGAGCTTAACACAAGTAAACCAACACAGATGCTCAGATTCCACTTCCAGAAATTCTGAATCATTTGGGCTGGGTTGAGCACCATACATCAGTATTTCTTTGAAATCTTTCCAGTGATTCTAACATTGAGACTGTTGAGAACTGTAATTTATGGCTTTATAAATGAAAGCAACTGAGGACTGAGATGGATGAAATATAAGAATATTCCCCAGAATAAAGACAATAAAGTGAGAGGCAGCCTCTTCTTGAATTGTGAGACGTGCAGTAGCAGTAGCCTAAGAAGTAACCAGAAGATACTGCTATGGTTTTTTGTTCATTCCAAAATGCAATATGTATGATAAGCCATTTTAATCAGAGAAAGATGGTAGATTACTGTGTATTGTTGAGTCAGAATGGGTCATATAATTCTCTGGCTTGATAAATAAATTTCTTCCTAAGAAAGTGAAATGGATTTGTACTTATTTAATATAATAAAGTCCCTTTACATGGCTTGATCAGAGCTTTGCAGGTTTAGATCTCAGAAGAAGGGGACAAGTGCCAGTTAGAGAGCAGCTGTGAGACACCAGTGCACTGAAGAACCGACTATGGCATGTAATCAATGTGTGAAAAATGGAGAATTCTCACTAATGCCCTGCTAACGTCCTCATAATGATTTGTCAAAGTACTAGAGCTAATTATTAGCATGCAGTGTGGTCCAGGTTCACTGGGATAGCCCTGGCAGTGGTGCATACGAATATGCGTTGCCAGTTTGTCACCCACCTTGAGTGGTTTTTCCAATTTCTTCTCACATAGAGATCCCTTATGTCGTTTTCCATATACTTACATACTTCATTTTCTTGCTTATTAAGCTCCATGTTTTATATTTTCTCCCTATTTCCATTTTCTTTTTATGACAAAGAACACTGGATGGAAACTCAAGCGCCTTAATATCTAATCCTGGTTCTACTATAAAGGCAAATCATTTAATCTCTCTTGAGTTTGTTTTCTTAAGTATAGGAATAAAGGAAGTAGGTACACACCATAATGCCCCCTTTTTGCTTTATAATAATTGAATTCCAGATTTTCCTTGCATGTCTGCTCTGTTTGTGTACATAGCTCATTTTTTATCAAGTTTATTTATCACATGATGACTCATTTTTGAGCCATGGGACATACGAGCAGAGTGCTTACTAGTAATCAGTGGCACAGGAAGTGAAGTGCTATAGAGATGTAGAGAACAGAGGAGAGAATGGAGCCTATAGACACGAAAACACACTTCAAAGAACAAAGCAAGGTGACAATGCCACCTTTAAACTTTGTCTTAGTGTAGTTATGCTTGTGGAAGAATTTTTCATTAATTATCTCTTAAATAACAAATCATCATAGCAATGCCTTGGAGAAGTATAGCATCTAGTGAAGGGCTCAGATCTATCCTCATCTCAGTTTACAGCATACCTGTGAGATAGTTGGGGCAAGTAATAATCATTCCTTCTTTGTTGATAGAAAGCATGCTAGCAAAGGGGGATTAATAGCATTTATAGACAGAGTATATTTGTATTATGCATTTTCTTTCTTCAGTCTTTCCTTCAAGAGTGATCTGTTGTGTGTGTGTGTGTGTGTGTGTGTGTGTGTGTGTTTGTTTACTTTTTAAGCAAATGCTGTTCAGCATAGTAAGGTACTTTGCCCCTTTTCACTTGGAGTCAAATCGAAAAAAGTACATGTTTTACTCACAGAATAGACAAAAGCTGAAACAAATAACAAATTTGGGAATTTTTAAGATTTTTTTGTTTATGTTTAAGCACTACTTTAAAGCAGAGATCAGCCAGCTTTTTCTGTAAAGGGATAGACAGTAAGTAAATATTTTAGATTTTGTAGGCTGCAAAGATTCTGTCATATGATAGATTTTTATTGCAACACTTTACAAATGTAAAAAAACATTATTTTTCTTGAAGACCATAAAAAATAGGTGATGTGCCAAATTTTGTCTTTGGGCCATAGTGTGCCAATCCCTCCCTGCCTTATGGTCCTAAGATACTTCAGCCAACAGGAACACTGATTTTCACATGCAGGTGCTCATAACAGGGGACATTAGCATATCAAGATGCATTAAACTGACATTTAAGAGGTGGTCTTTATGCTAGTCAACTTGACAGCCATTGAAAGCAAGACTCATTTCTTGCAAGAGGTAAACTCTTTAATAAGCAACATGAAATCTTGAATATACGATTTCCAAATTCTGTCAAATACTCATCAGGGCTTCAGATAAAGGTGGCTGTCCAGGCTGTCTTCAGCATATACAACTGATGTGATTCTGAAATTGAAAATTTGTGAAGTCAATCTTTTTGTCCTTTTCTTTCTCATGTAACTTCAGTGATGGCTGCCTTCCCCTGGAAAAATATTTTATTGTGAGACATAATGAAGAGTGTGCTCTTTATGGTACTAATATTTCCTTTATTTTTAGCAAATAACAGTTTGTATTCACTTTATTTTTCCATACAACCCTCAATGAGAAAAGTTAATCAAGAGATAGCAAATATACACAATCTTTCATATACATATACAAGGGCTTTCTGGAAAAAATTCAGCCATAAATACCTCTATTTTTCATATTACATGGCTGGATACTTTCCAACAACCCTTATAATGCATACATACATATGTATATACACACAAACACAGTGGTAGTAGGTATGTCAAGTAGTTAATACCTAGTTCATTGGGTATTCCTAATGATCCAGAGGGCTTATATATCTGCAATAGAGAATTCTCAATTGAAATAGACAAATGGAAGTACTTTCTAGGAAAGACCCCACCATTTAAAAAATACCCCTCACTCATTTATATCTGAATAACAAAAAATGAGTAAGTATCTCTTTTAAAATAAAGCAAACATCTCTTTCTATATGAGTGCTAATGAAGACTGAAAACCTGGTCCATTTTGTCAAAACTAAGTTCAATATGTGCATATTATACCCATGTGCAATCATGAATATAAGGTAGATAGCAGCCTTTGATAGCATTCTAATTTTCATGAATTAATCCTATCACTCTTGAGCATATAAGTCCACATTATGTTTGCTATAACAATAGTTTTCACATTTAGGAACAGAAAACAAACCTATCATTAATCCAAATATCATCAACAGAAGAATGCTTGAACAAATTAAGATATATACATATTATGACATATTTTGCAGTCATTGATAAAATGAATTAGATCTGAATCTATTAATGTGGAAGAATGTCCATGGTACATTGTTTAGTCATAGAGTCATTTATAAAGTGTGACTCCTACTTTGTAAATGTAACCCCCATAATATGTGTATAGATTTATATGAGCATGGAGAAATATGAGAGCCAACATACATTTAGTCTTGTTAAAGTTGATTGCCCTAGGAGGGTACCAATGGAGGACACAGGCAAAGATGAGTAGATATAGTGAAACTTTTCTTTATTCATCAAGTTAGCAAAGGAAATAAAAATAGGGAGAAGCACATAGATAAGGCAAATATAGACCTTAATTTTATGAATATACATTAGTCTTAAATAGATACCAATTAATTATGTATAAATCAATTATATGCAAACATGTAAGAAAACATTAATTAATAATCACTGACTTTTAGAATTTTAATCTGAAATATAACTAATAATATTCATAATACCTAAGGTAACTTTATATGGTCCAAGTACTATGCTCAACACTTTTTATGGATTATTCTTTTTGCCACCCACAGCAACCCTAAGTGGTAGCTACTACTAATAACAGCGTTTTAGCAATGAGAAGAAATGGATCAGTGAGGTTGAATCAGTTGCTTATACTCATATGATCTGAAAGAGGTTGCATTGGATTTTAAACTATAATCTAAGTCTAAAGTCTTTATTCTCTGCAAATTGTCACTGTCACACAAAGTGTGACAAAGCCTTAAAAAGGCTCTGAGTTATAGAGTTTTTTACACATAGGAAAGAGATTTTAGAATGCAGAATCAGAAATTCTAAATGTAGAAGGAATCTAGGTGAGACCCACAGTTTATGACAATAACTAAGTTTCCATCTTTCAGTCTCACATTTCCCTGCATGTGAGTGTCTTCCATTATGACATTATATCAAGTTATGCATGTAAGACTATTTTCTTTGCTTGTCAAAATTATTTCTCTAATCCCTCATTTTCCTGTTTACCACAAATCTTGATTATGCTCATTGCTATACCTTTTACTTCTGGTCAGAGATTTTTTTTTTTCCTTCTGTACCCTCTGATGTCCTATAAAGGATTCTTAAAAATCATTTCCAGTTGGATCAACTGTTATTTCCATTCCACGTGTTCACTTGATTCCGAGAGACTGATCTGAACAATCTTCTAAAAATGTAAGTCAAATCATGTCACTTTTCTGCGTAGGACTCTTTTAAGTCTTTGCAGAGCTTTTAAAATGAAACTCAAATTTCTGTTTCAGCCAACAAAGGCCCCACATGATGTCCTTTTTCTAATTTCTGATAACTTATATACTACTCTCTGTGATTCAGACTAGTTGTACTCTATTGTTGCATTACAATCCTGGATCTCAGAGTCTGGGTTCTTCCTGTCTTTCTCACCCTGTCAGAAAGGTTGCTCTGGCCACCTAATCACTGTCTGTCCTAACAGACAGCTTTAATTCTCAGCACAGCACTGAGAACATATAAGGGTATATCCTTGGTTAAATCAATTAACAATGATTATCTTTATCAATGAAATGTATAGTCAGTAATACAATTCAATTGTTCACTGATGGTGACTTTTATGTTTTTAAAATATACCTTAAATAATAACAGCATTCAGAAAACCTGCAGATACATCAGTGCTCTTTGCAATAAGAATGGATTTATTTATATCATGGTAGAGCTCATTGTTCTTTTGCTCTAACAATTACTGATAGTAAAAACAACACACCAAACATAAGTCCTGTTACATATGTTACTTCTGCCACTATGTAGGTTGACCAGATGTACTGTTGGATTTAGCCCAGTGAGATGAGGCTGACCATATATATGGACAGGACCGTTGTTTTCTGTCCCGTTTAAAACTGTGCACATGGTCAGCTTACCACTATGTGACCTAGGATAAGGTCAGTTTAATTTGTCAAGTTCAATTCAATCACCTCTAAACTTAAATTGTTACTATATATCTTATAGTCATATCTACTATACAGACTGTAGACAGTACCATATATGAAGGAGTTTTTAGCCAGTACACAAATAACTGTAATGGAACACCCTCCCTACTCACCTAATCTGGCCCCCAATGATTTTTTTTCTTTACCTGAAGATAAAGGAAATTCTGAAAGGAAGACATTTTGATAACATTCAGGACATCAAGGGTCATGTGATGAAAGCTCTGATGGCCATTCCAGAAAGAGTTCCAAAATTGTTTTGAAGGGTGGACTAGGTGCTGGTGTCACTGCATAGCTTTCCAAAGGGAGTATTTCAAAGGTGACTGTAGTGATATTCAGCGATGAGGTATGTAGCACTTTTTCTAGGATTAGTTCACAAACTTAGTTGTCAGACCTCATATACTCATAGAAATGTGCTAAATGGTGTTACTGGCTCTAATTCTGGCTCCCAGTTAACTGGTTATTTTTTAAGCCAAACGCATTCTTTGTTTTCTTATTGTTTAAGGGGTACTGATGATGTTCCTCTAAAACAAGCTTGTCCAACCTGAGGCTCACGGGCCTCATGCAGCCCAGGCCATCTTTGAATGCAGCCCAACACAAATTCATGAACTTTCTTAAACATTATGAAAATTATGCACAGACCTTTTTTTTTTTTTTTTTTAGCTTATCAGCTGTTGTTAGTGTGTTTTATATTTGGTCCAAGACAGTTCTTCTTCCAGGGAACCCAAAAGGTTGGACACCCCTGCTCTAAAATATCTTTCAGTATAGTGTGTGTGTGTGTGTGTGTGTGTGTTAGCACATATATTCTTTATGAAATACAAAGCATTCTATAGAATTAAAATATTAGCAATCATGATAATCCTGAAAATAATAGAGGTGAATGGGTTATAACTTTGAAGAAAATGCAGGATATTGGTCAATAAATTCAATAGTGAGGTTTTATGTGGTAGAGGAAATATTATAGTATTTGAACTGGTAGGATGGAGAAAGGAAATGATATAAGGTATCATCTATATAAGGCGATAAAAGGAGTGAAATTATTTGTCCTAGAAATAGTACAAATAGATAAGACAATTCTGTTGATAGCTGTCTTAAAATACAGCACTGAAGAGTGAGGTTTTGTTTAATATCTGTGGGGAGGTTATAGACCATGGAACTGATTGACAAAAGAAATATTTTAGAAAGATTGATTTGGCATTAAGTGATGGATCATATAAATATTTATGGGTGCTAATTGACCCCATAGGGCTGTCTATGAAACATGTTCTTCTTCAACTTTCTGTGTTTTGGCATCAGTAAAAATACCTAATCTGGAGATACCTGGATATATAAATCAAAATGCTTGTGTTAGTTAAATGTAAAAATTGCACCAAGTAAAACATGCTTTAATACAGACTGACTAATAGTACAGAAATGTTCTTTCTTTGGATAAATGCAAAGAACCATTACCAGCAAAAATTAAACTATGGCTTTCAACATATGTTCATGTAGTCATCAAGGATAAAACTCCAATACCACTATAATCCCCTGATGTAAGAAGTGCTGCTGTTGTTTGTTTTCTTTTCTTTTGAAACATCAGGTCAAGCCCCAGTGTGGCCTGTGAGAATAAAATGTTTTGTTATTGTAATAAGAAGGAACTTCTTTTTCATCACACATTATATTCAAAATGAGAGACATAAGGTTTTGTATTTGAGAAATAGTAATTAGATGCAAGAATACTCCATCATCAATGTTTAAAATTAATCCACCCACTGGGTGTTTTACCTTATTATGATTGTATTTATCAGAATTCAAAGAGTAGTTCTTATAAGGAATTGATAAGGCACAACATTTAATTGCAGCAGTTATCCAGATTACAGATTGTGTTCCAAAAGTTTGTTGGTAAGCATTCTTCTTACTAATTATTTGAAAGTTCTGAAGAGTAAATCTTGCTGTTACCAGCAAAACTCCCTGAATATTAATGAACTTAGTGCATTGTTGGAGTCAAATAAAAATTATACAAAGTAAGTTATATACATAGTAAAAATATGCATAATAGTTATTATCTTACAAAGAAAGTAGTCTTAAATGATAAGCAGTGCACATAAATGTCTACATTTTGAAGTATTTTTTATTCAAAATGAGGCTTTAGTGTATAGAAAAGTGTGCTGGGATTCTAATCCTGAAAACACTAGAGGATTCAATGACTGAAATAATAATCTGGAATGCTCTTATAGTAAATTTGTTGATTATGTTCAATTTCTTTTCAATACTTTATTTCAGATGATCTTATGATCCTCAACTATAAAAGTTAAGGCAATGCTTTATAGGTATTGTAAATGAAATCCACCATTAAGCACTGTTGTTATTATAAATAACAAATCCTTGTGTTAAAAATAATGAAAAGAAAAAAAGGGAAGATGCAACATTTTGGGTATACTATGATAGTCACAGTATAAAACAAAAACCAAACCCATGCATAGAAAAAAAAAAATCCATTTTAGTAGTAATCATCATTAGATGGTGGAACTAAGAGCTTTTATTTTCCTACTTTTATTTTTTAGGTATTTTCTAAATTTATTGAATGCATTTGTTTTTAAATGTTAAATTTTTTTAATTACGATAATTAAAAAAAAATTTTTTTTTTTCAAATACTGTCCCAGCAACAAATGGTGGCCCACGCAGGTGAGAGTACTTTTCCCTGAGAGGGACTGAAATAGCCTCCCTTTCTCCCCTCAGTAATAATGTAATGATTATAATAGTGATGATAGATAAAGAAGACAAAGTAGCATGTATTTGAAAAGCATAACGTGCATTTCAAAGCAATTTTCACATAGATTCACGCATTCGTTTCTCATGATAGTAGGGGACTTATTTACCAAAGGGAATCAGTCCTCTTTTTGTGAGGCTGGACCCAAGACTAGAGGATTAAAGGAGCTATTCAATGGTCAGGGGAGGCGTCTTGCATTTTGGCTGAATCATTATTTATTCACCTAGGGAATACAAGGGCTGTCTGGAAAAAATCTATCCCTGAATGCTTCTGTTTTTTTCATATTACATGGATGGATACTTTCCGGATAGCCTTGGTATATTCATGGTCATTTCCTCATTCTCAGAGCCTCTATTGGTAGCTGTTTATACTATGGGATCCTAGAAGAACTCAATTTGTGACCTTCCTGTTTTTAAGTCAGGTCAGTTGCATAGCTTGTAAAGAAATATGTAGGCTGATTGTAGTTAGGGTAGCATTAGAAATGCATCAGTAAATGAAGTGTTAACAGTTATATTGGCTGTGAAGTGATTGTCAAGGATTTTCTGATCATCCTATTTGTTTGTTTGTTTGTTTGTTGCTAAAATTCTGTACAATTCAGGGATAATAGAGCAAAATACAACCAGAAATCTAGCAGCTAAGGTGCAGATAAGCAGAGTTTGGTTTTTGTATCTGGAGTTGATTTGTTTGGGGATACGAAGTCAGACACTACCTCATTGTACCTCAATTCATCTCCAGTAAAATACATTTAATATTGTAATAATACTTGTCCAGCTTCTTACAGCTCTTAGAAGGTAGGTACTAAGTGTCAAGTGACATTATACCCACACAATGACAAATGCCTACCAGTTTTCTTCAAAGCTTTTTATGAAAATCAAGTATCTCTATGCAAAAAAATAAGTCTTCTCTTAAATGCATTATACAACATAATGGGGCTTTATTGTTGCTATCCTCAGGAGAATAGAGAAATTTTCATTGTCCTGCAAGTCATTAATTATGTTTTCTTAAGTGATCATAAATGAATTCTATAGTTCAATCTTTTTACTGCTGACCTGTTCCACATATGAGGGCTTTCCAGAAAAAATCCAGCCATAAATGCCTCCATTTTTCATCTTGACCTCATAAGTTCTATGTGTTATTTGCTAGGACCACCATAACAAAATGTCATAGCTAGGTAGATTAAACAACTGAAGTTATTTTCTCATAGTTCTGGAGACTTGGAAGTCCAAGATGAAGGTGCTCACAGGGTTGGGTTTTCTGAGGCCTCTCTCCTTGGTCTGCTCATCAGTACCTTCTTGCTGCCTTGCTGTCCCTCTGTGCACATGCCCCTGGTGTCTCTTCCTTTTCTTAAGGACCACGGTCATATTGGTTTAGGGACACACTCTAAAAGCTTTATTTCAATATAATCACCTCTTTAAAACTTTTATTCCAGAATCATTACACCTGTGGATTTTTGGTGGACACAGTTCAAACCACGACAGTCTGTTTTCCCTGAGACCATAAACGACGTTGACGTTCCTCATATGACCCCTTTCCTCCTCTTTGCCAGATCCCTGTGCCACTCCCTAAAACCACTTCATTCTAGAGCTGCTAGAGGGCAAGCCCACATTCTTTTGCTTCATTACCTGTTGGTGTACCTTCTCTAGGATAAACCTACCAGGGTGGGGGAGGGAAAACAACCAAAAAGTTCCAGAAAGATGTTTCCCAGAAGGTAAGAGCAATTCTCTCCTTGAAAAGAATGCTTCTATCACTGTAGCTCCAATTACAGCCAGTATTATAAAGAACATTTTTCCTCTGACTGTATGCACATCACATTCCACCTTTTATTAAAAAACTATTTGCTGCATCTGTTTCAACCTGTAGGTAGTGAGGTCTTTGTGGGCAGAAGCTATGACTTATTTATTGTCATATTCCTCACAGCCTCTATGTGAAAACCTTCATATCATAGAATCTATCTTATTTTTTCTAGTTTTCTTCTTTATGCTGATGGAGGAATTGTGAATTTCCTTCAGTGTTATACATCTAATAAAATTATTTCTTCTTTAAAACTTCAGGCTAAACTTTTATACATTAGCTCTTAAGCTTTGTTATTGAATTCGTTTTTAAACCCTACCTATGCACTTTGAATAGCACACCGTACCTTGTACCAGTTCTGGAATATTTGTTTGTTAATCTCATAGCTACCCAGGTTTATAAAAAAATAAGCATTCTTTTCCAATGAGGTGAATTTCTAGTTTATTGGCCATAAATTTCTGTTTCATCTTTTAAAATGCTGCCTGATTTTGGAATTTTATATAGGGAAGATTCACAGCTAAACTTGGGTGTTTTTTTTTTAATTTAAATCATGTATGTATATGTGTGTGTGTGTGTGTGTATATATATATATATATATATACACACACACATATACACACAAACATACATGTGTATGCATATATACATGTATATGTGTATATACATATATACAATTATGTATACATATTATATATATACCTTACAAATACAAATAAGCTTTGTAGGAATAATTTTAGTTATATATTGACTTCTGTCTGTAGTGATGGAGGCATTCCTCATGTGTCTGAAAATTAAGTCCGCAATTAATGGAAGTACTGACCCTTATTATAGCTCCTTTTGGTGAAGCATTCAGTCACTAATTGTTCTTTCACCATGTCATACTCATGGATAGCAAATCCTATCAAAAGTGCCCCATGTAATTGTAGACATTGTTTTTCTTTCCTTTGGATTTTGCAGCTAAGAAGCCCAGTTGGCTAGAACCAGCATATTTAAACTAGTTATCTTTTAGAGGAAGCTTATAACATAGACTTAGAACCAGGCTTCTCCAAATACTGTTCACCTAACCTGGGCATTTTTTAATGAAGAATCTAATTTATTTTTTCTTCAGTTGGTCTCTTTGTTTAGTATCTAGATCAGGGCTGTCCAATCTTTTGGCTTCCCTGGGCCATATTGGAAAAAGACTTGTCTTGGGCCACACATAAAATGCACTAACACTAATGATAGCTGATGAGCTAAAAAAAAAAAAAAATAGCAAAACAAAAATCTCATGTTTTAAGAAGTTTATGAATTTGCGTTGGGCTGCATTCAAAGCCTTCCCGAGCCACATGTGGCCTTCAGGCCGAGCTTGATCATGTACTGTCAGTTATTGTTATAACATTCCACTCAATCTTTTTTCTGTATTTAAATATATATACAGTAGACTCTCCATTAACTGGAACTCAAGCCACCGGCACTCTCAAGCAACCTGCAAAATGTTTTCTGGCTGCTTAAGATTTTGCGGGTTGCTTGAGGGTGCTGGTGGCTTGAGTTCCAGTTAATAGAGAGTTGTGCACATTTATCTGGGATCTACCAATCCCCAAAGGTGCCAGTTAACTGAGAGTCTACTGTATGTCTTCTGAGATATAGGTGGGCTACATAGGTATTAACAAAAGTGTTATTGGGGCTTGTAGAGGAGTCAGTGTGACGCTGCCCCACTCTTGGCAATCACCTCTTCTGGAATTATGAGTGCACGGCTGCCTTCTGTCCTGTTGCACTGTCTGTTGGCATGGTTTAAACCTTCCAGGAAACATTCTCCAGCTCCTCCGTACACCACTGCAAAGGAACACTGCATGTGTCCCTCTCAGTTTTTACCAGTGTTCTTGTCACACTATTTAATTAAATGAAAATTATTATTATAGGATTTAAAATAATCTTTCAGGAAGCTACCATTTTCCGCCCACCTCCATTTACCAGGAGCAGTTTTGCTCCCACTCACTCACCTGCCACTCATGTCCGTCCTTAGGGAAAGAGACTTTTTGGTTGTGCTTGCAGACCAGCACATTGTGAGATGGCTTATAGTCAGTCATTAGACCTGGAAGGAATGTGTGGGGAAATAAAGATAAGAGAAACAGTGAATAATTGCTCTTGCTTGTAAGCAGTGGGTTTTCTGTGAAATGAAAGGCATGGCAAGAAAATGAATTAATGTAAAAATGAGAAAGAAATAACATAATTAGAGATGAAAAAACCTAGGTCAGAAAGAAGTACATTTGATAGGAAGTGAAGCAATAAAGGAGATACAAAAACACACAATATATTTAAGTCCTAATATCTTTGTAATTGATGGCTGCTTTATTTCTCTTTTTATGTTTTATGAAGTTTCTAGCATACTCATACTCCATGCCCTACTTAAGAAATGGATCAGTGTTATTGTTTTGAAGATGCTAGTAGCTGTGATTTCTCTAATTTAAGTCCTCAGATACACATATTCAAGAAATATAGGATCTTATTAAGCTATGTCCATACCTTTGACTCTTCTAATGAAAGGATCCAATTATCTTAACACTAATCTAATCAATTGCTATTGAACAGGTTGTTAATGTCTAATGTGCCAATAGTAAGTATTTAGGTAAGGCATAGGAGTAATTGTTTCACATACAAGATCTTCCCTCCACCTTATTCCCAATGACTGGCAAATCAAAATCAATCCTCCCCTTCTCCCGTCATTTGTATTTTGTGAAGGGCTAGGCAGTGTAGATGGCTATAAAGTGACTCAGGAAGACAAGGTAGCGTGCGTGTGTGTGTGTGTGTGTGTGTGTGTGTGTGTGTGATTGATACGGAAGATTCAGAAAAGACTATGATATGGCAAAATAAATAGGTCTTCGATATGGTACTTAGAATCATTCCCTAATCCCAGCACCATTATTAAGGCAAAGCAGAGACAATAATCCTTAAAAGCATGGAATTGACTTACCATTTCTGAATTCCCAGCCCACAGAATCAAGTGATTTTTCTAAATCAACAAAATGAGCAAATGCATTGCTTCTCAGGTATGTCATTTATCCCTTTGAGGGAACCATATACCTGGACTTCTTTGGTCCTTTGAAGCTTTCCTACATTGCTTGAAACTTTTAAATTCACTTATGTAAAAATATGTGTGGGGAGAATTCTGAATGACAGTTATATTCGCAGACAAATAAGAATGGCCATTTAAAGACATAAAACAGTGATGAGTAGTCTGAGCAGTCAGTGCCAAAAGCTATCACTAGGAATCGAAAAATACATTGACTCTCATTGCTTATCAATCCTGGTATGCCCCTTCATGCAAAGTTGATGAGTCTTGGAAAGAGACACTGTTGATACAAGTAAGATATTGCCCTCAGGGAAATCTTGTTTTTCCTGGCCCACTCCTCTAGAAAACCAAAAAGAAAAGGTTTACTTCAAATAAATTGAAGTTTATTGTCCAGAATATTGTCTTGGAATCCCATCCTAAAGATTAAACCTAAGGAGACTCTGCTTGAGCTTTTGCCTTATAGCTCTCTTTCCTGGTGTTTAGCTTGGCTAAGGCCTGAGTGTTCAGGTCCTCCCAAAAAGCTGCTTAATGGCATAGATTATGTATGCAGCGTAGTAGGTACTTGGAGCCAGGTTGACTTCTGACACCTGTGTTACCAAGATGACGTGGTCAGTGTGATACAGAGTGATTCCACAGTGCTACGAGGGTCGGCTGATAAATTTTGCCTCCACCGTAGTATTTTTTATTTATTTTTTGTTAGATTAGACATATCTGGATATAACTGGTTCTGTATAGTCATGTGATACCTGCCTTCCATCATTCTTGACCTTGCACACACAGATGCTTACATTTTTCACCCAGTGTATTTCAAAATGGAAATGTTCACATGTTTGGTTCAAACAGTGTGCTATTACTGAATACTTAACAGCAGGAAAATTTCTTCCCATTGAAATTCATGAATGAATGCAAGTCATTTATGATCAGTGTGTTGATGTGAGCACAGTAAGACACTGGTGAAGCAATCAAGGATGAGGAAGTAGAGCAAGTAGATTTGAGTGACAAACCATAAAGTGAAAGGCCCGTGACTGTAAGTGATCAGCTTCATCAAGATTGTGAATGTGTGTTAAAGTATGTGGTGATTTTGTAGGAAAATAATAATGCAGATTTGAAAATAAGTGAGGTTGGTATATTTCTTTTTTATTTCATTAAGATGTCTTTCCCCATTCATTTTCTGTTTAAGTGGAGGCAAAATTTATCAGCCTACCTTCATGTGTTGAAGTGAGGCCAAGTCTATGCCTTCACTATCTGGACATTTGAAAATCCTCAGCATCTTGATCCTGTTTGTTTATATCACACCAGAAAATTTAATTCTTCGTTTTTCTTTTCAGAACCTACTGATTCGATGAGAAGTAATCTTTACACTTTGATGGATTAATTAATTAATTGAAATATACATATACAATAACTAAATTAAAAAGTAACACATAGTCTCTAGTCTCAATTAGTTTATGATACTTTAAAGTAATCACAATGAAAAGGCTCAGATAAACTGAATTTTCTTTCAAAGAAAGTAGTTTTATTCCCTTTAATTTAGTATTGCAAAAGAGATTGTATACATGGTAAAGATAGCAAAAAGAGATAGGCAAATATTTAAATAACGTTCACAGTTTATAAGTGAACTATTTATTTATTTCTATGGTATGTGAACTCCAAAATGCTCTTTGGTGGAGAATAATGATTACTAAATACATTCTCAAACCTGTATTTGTTCTGTTAACAATTCTTGGCTTTTTATTTGTACCTATTACTATTTTTGTACATTTTGTTAAAACCAGTAGCACTTATCTTTAAAATATAATGTTTGGACATCTCACATTTTTATTTCATAGTAGGCACTTAGAGTCAGTAGAAAGAAACAGGTGTGTATAAAGACAGAATGTCTTTCATCTAATACATCACTCACATTAAAGTTATAAAAAACATTGTGACTGGTGAATTTATTATTGTATTCTAATAATGAGCATATCTAATGGGTTTCAATTTTTAATTTTTTATTCCATCAGAAGTAACTTGGATAGCAAAGCTTTTCTTTCTTACAAATATGGGGAGGGTCCTAGGCTTCTATATGATTTCCTCTTGTGTGCCCTTGTAACTGTGGTTTATGCCTTGTCCCCAATGCATCTAGACTTGTCATCCGACAACTCTCTGATATTTATATATCCTCACACGTTAGCTCACTACTGAAGTCCAACAAATGCCTACATTGAATGAAGGGATTTGGCCTGCCAAAATTTCTTTTCTTTTATTCCTATAAAAACTACTAACTTTTCCTTTGGGAAACTGCCACTCCTACGTTCCATCTGGTGCTGTTTGAGCTGTCAACCAGGAAAACCTCCTCCACCTCCATTAGAGGGACTGGTAGACTGAACAGCTCTTACCAGCAGTTTGAATGGAGCATGCTCATGTAAGGGTAGGAAATGTTTGGTACTCATGCCTCCTGAGGATGAAACTCAGGAAGCTTTCCATGAATTCTTGCCTCCAAGATCTCTGAAGCTCTTCTGCTATTTTATTTTCTTAAGGCCTGGATTGTTCGGCTTTCTTTGAGTATTACCTTGTAAGTTCCATTTTTTTTTTTTTTTTTTTTTAAATTATGCTGTTTCTGTGGCTTCAATGAAGAACATGAACTGATGTAAATTCTGTTTAGACTCTGTTTCCAGAATTTATTTATTATTTATTTCTATTAGCTTTGCAACAAGATAATTGGGCCTAATGGTTGTAAACCTTACTTAAAATCCATGCGGCATATGCATAAAGTGGGTCTTGAAACCTTCTAGTTTGCCTATTCAACCATCTCATTGAGGATTATACTCTGTATATGAACATTTATTTTTATTATCTTGTAGTGTACTGGTGAATTATAGTTTCAAATCTCCTAGACCCAGGTTTCTGCGTATGACACGTGGTTTTGCATTATCTACTTTACCTACTCTTTAAACTGATAGGCGTCATTCATTCTCAACATAGGGGGTTATCTCGGAAGGATGCTCATTGTCTTTTTTTGAACTTGAAAAGACTTTGACTCCATAAAGTCACTGGTGATTTCACAAAAAATGTATTTGTCAAAGAAATTGTAGTAATTTACTTTTCAGGGAAAATGTGGAAAATTACTACTTTTTAACAAAACATAACCAACTTTACCTTTTAATTACATAGAAATTAATTAAATGAGTGAAATCTGCTTTATCTTATTATAAAATTAGACTTTTCACCATTGACTCTAAAGAGTAATATTAGGGTAGTAGACCTAATAATTGTTTGGCACTTTGATTATCTTGATGTAAGGTTAAATAAGGGCCTAAATCTTGATTAAGTCTATAATTATAAGAAACTTCTTAAAGAAAACAGTTTTAAAAATATATTTTCATATAGTAGTTTCTAATCAGCGGGAATGCTTATTTAAAAAAATAATTATCTTAAAAGAAAATGCAAAGCAGGCTATATGAATTTGCTTGTTTTTCCTCTAATGCAAATATTACTCATATCTTAAAACTCAGATATATATGCACATATAAATGAGAAAAACAAATATATGTGCTGAACCCAAGTTATTTTTATGTAGTGGATTTCATTTTATAGAGTCAATAGCTAATAGAATTAGCTTCTTATTTGAATTAATATAAAAGACAATTGTGTATTATCATATGAGAAACAAACAACATCTGTAGAGGGATGCTGGAGAATTAGTCATGCCATTTAGATGTGTTGTGTGCATTTTCTCAGTCTTCTGAATCCTCTCTTTCTCAAGGAAATATCACACACACACACACACAAAGGGCACTTTTTCTGCAGCCTTACAGGCTTTTGATGGCTTTCTCCATCTTCCCTTATAGAATTATAAAAACACTGATGATGCCCTCAGTATCTACCTGGTCCAATTTCCTTTGAGAAGGCACGGATATTAGACATTCAGGGGCTGTTTGGAAAGTATCTGACTGTGTAATATGAAAAGTAGAAGCATTTATGGCTAGATTTTTTTCTGGACAGCCCTCATATGTTTGGACTCTCCTGTTGCAGACTCTTTAAGACAACCTGCCATAAAATACGTATTTACATACAACAGCCAATTCAGCTTTAAACTTGAAAGATTTCTTCAGTCCCTCTGAGCTCTAAAATTTTTATGATTCTGTGATTCTAGGTATCAGAAAGTATTTAAGCTCCCTCATTGTCAAGTGAAAGCCACCAGAGCTATGAGTCTATTAATTCAACGAAGACTAATGCATAGCAAGATTTTTGATAATGGCAGAGCCATGGCTCAGATAGTGGAGTCAAGCCTGAAACAGCTAAGCCTGGTGGTCAAGGTATTTGTGAGATGATGGCTATAAAAAAGAACAGGCACAGAGGCCAGTGGCATCAGGAAGGTCTGCAGTTGGCATAGAAGTATCTGATCCTGGGAATGCCTGCTTTGGGTTTTGATTCAGGAATGGGCTTAGAAAGTATCAGAGATTTATGGCTGGAAGGGATAGGACAATCATTTATATTCAGGATTTGGGTATGAAGGTGAAGGAAAACTGTTCTGTTAGCTTAGACCCCTTTCAATGTTCCTTATCGGGGTTAAATATAAATATTGGTTTCAGTGGCTCCAACTGCAAAGGCTAGAAGAAGAGAGTGAGTGGTTCTTACAGATCCTGATAATTTTTTTTTCATCTAATCTCCATTAGTGATACCGAAGCTGTGAAGTTCAGAAAAAATTGAATGCAGTTGAGGTATCATAGACGCTCTTCTATTGTGTAATGATTTTCATGAACATTCTTTTACTTATTAGACTCAAATGATTATTTCCTGAAATGGCTTTAATAATGTAGGAGGGCTGTCAGGAAATTATCCAGCCATGTAATATGAAAAATAGAGGCATTCATGGTTGGCTTTATTTCTGGACAGCCCTTGTACATGTAATCTAATGTTTGTGTGAATATGCTCATACCTGTGAACTTTCAGTGGAATTTATATAATGAAAGCATTTCATTATATTAAAATATGGCATGGGATATTAACTGTATGATTTTTATTACGTGATAAGCTGATACCCTTATACTCCTTTCTTCTCCTCCCATTTTTACATTATCACTGAGTTAGATAGTAGTGGAAAGAGATTTGTGCTAATTTTAAAGATTCATACATAACAGTTCAATTCAGTACAGAATTATTGAGTGCCCTGTGCATGTACTGGATTATATGGGGAGCTGTGAAGGAACCCACATTAGGTGGGAAGACTTGTTCCCTGCCTTCAACAAGACTGCAGTCCTATTAAGGAAGTAAGACTTGTGAACATGAAGCAATTAAATAACAATACAAAGACAGTTTGTAATAAAATGCTAAATTAAATATCAAGTACCATAATTATATGATTCAAACTGTAACTCTTATGGGAAGAACTAGCCAGAGTTAATTTATCATTTTGAATAATTCAGCAAGAGTAGAGGAATATAATTTATCTCTGTCTGAATTTTCTCTGTTAGGTCACACAACCCTTTTTATAACTTAGTCACATTTCCAAGCATGTGGTATTATTAACCCTCATTTCCTCTTGGTTTGCCTGCAGCTGCATCTCTGTCTCGTGATTCTTATGTTTTTGCTTTACTGTAATACCCAGGTTAAACAGAGGTCACAGTATAGCTAATCCCTACCATCTAGAATGCATTTGAACATGAGAACAAGTAGAGAAGACTCTGAAGGCACAGAGCCCAGCTGAATGAGTTTTAGAAAAAGGAGTACTACATTCTGACCTATAAAAAGAAGCAAGCATCTCATTATTCAAGCAACTCATGACAAAGGGATGAAACCAAGCAGCCATAAACTTAGGGTGGAGTTCCAGCCATTTCATTTTGTGATCAGTAACCTATGTACATGCACTAAGTGATCCCAGGAAAGTCCTTGTACTGCATTCATTATACAGCACAGTGAAAAAAATGGATGGTTGTTGGAATAGAATATGTATGGATTAAAGAAAATAAGTAATTGATATATTTCATAATTAGTTACAGGAAGAATGGTTAAAATGAAAGCATGTTTGAGAGATTAAAGAGATAACTTTCAGTTATTTGAATAACTTTCAGTTATTTTACTTTGAGGCATACCATGCTCTCTGGAGAGGGGTAAAGGAATTATTACTGTATCTTTATTAACACAATATTTTCCTATTAGAGATCAAAACTTCAAAGGCGATTTATTTAATGACTCATCGTTAGTCTCAGTGCGGTCTCTGGCTCACACTGTAAACAAGGCTGGTTTGCCATTACCCACTCCTGTCTCCACCCGTCATTTCTCTTGCTGCTTCTCAGTCTCTCCTTGTGCTACCCTCCATGTGAGGCCCCTCAGTCCCCACTGAACTACTTACTCCCTTGCAGTTGGCTTGACCAGCAAGTCCCACGCCCTCATCTGTCTCACTTCTCCCAACTGTTTCATCGTATAATTCTCAACCCTGTTCTCTTCTAGATACCTTGATAACCAACCCCACATTAATGTTAAGTGAATATTAATGGAGCGATGTGTGGTTTTTAAAGGTTCCCCTCTGTTGACAATGAACCTTAATTGTGGAAATGTCAGAAAGTCAAGGACAGGTTTTTCAAGATAAGTGGAACTATCTGTTTAAATACAGAAGACTCTCAATTAACCAGAACTCAAGCATCCAGCACTCTCAAGCAACCAGCAAAATTAACGGAGAGTCTACTTACATTTATCTGGCATCTAACAATCCCCATGGGTGCCGGTTAACTAAGAGTCTATTGTATTTAGAGTAGGTGCCTGCTTTCTCTCTTTGTAATGGCAAATCGTGATTAACCTTTTAACTGAATTATAGGGCTAATGAAAAATCATGTTGCAATGACTGAAGGGTTTAGCTAAAATGACCTTTAACATCATCATTGATATTTTCACACTCTGTTAAGCTGAACGAAGATAATACTCACTTTGCTGATATTTGATATATTTATATAAGGAGTTGATTGGTGTTTGTCCCTGAGAAGAAATGAGACAATGCTTTTGTTTGGCTTCTAGTTAATACTATCATTGAACATTTCAAGAGCTCTAAATGTATTCACCCAAATCATGTGTGAGCCAGAGCAGCCAGTGTGAAGGGGAATGGTACTGGAGAGCAGCAATGCCTTTCACATTTTCAGCAGCAATCCAGATAAACAGTCAACAGCTTTTGGGGCTATGCTTTTATTAATTTAATTAGTTCACCACTGCCATTCATCCTGTTGTTTCCAGTGAAGTATTCTAATCATTAGAAAGACTCTGTGTAGTCTGGGCTGAGAAGCGTGGACTCTATTCTGTTGAGAAAGGACCTCATCACATGTAATGTGAGAACTAAGGATGAATGGCTTACATATGTGGATATGCTGCTGACTGTGGAAAATTCTTCAGCATCCTTTCCCAACATAGCAAAGGCCAACCCCTGTTAGGCGCTAAAGCCACTTTTCCATTATTCAGGGACCGATGCTGTGAAGTGTCATTCTGTTTCTTCTCCCTTCAGATGTTTAGCTTTTGATCATTTTCCTGTTTAACAGCAGCTCCACCAGAAGGGAGGTTATAGGAAAGAAACAAAGGAAAATTCAAACCAGTCAGTTGTATTCGGTGGAGAACAAGGTGGGTATGCTACTTTCACAGTCGGCAATGCCGGTCCTCCTTATACTCTCCTCGCCCAAACCTGAACTCCCAAATCCCGCCTTCATTATGTGAGTGGCTTCAGTGGATTCTCAGGCAGTCCGCAGGGTCACAAGAGGAAATTTCTTTACAAAAAGTAATGAGGGTGCTCTATAGGTAAATTCCCTGGAGATAAATAAATTGGTATAGAGTACATAGTGTCAGCAAGTAAAACGTGTGTGTGTCCTTAACTAATGTTTAACCTCTGCAGACCTCAGTTACCTTACCTGCCAAATCCTGAAGGATACTGAATGGTACAAAGACACATAGTATTTCAATTCCATCAGTATATATTGAGCAGGCTACACCTCTCCTAACCATACAATTTAAAATTGGGATTCCTCCCAACCACCATTGCCTCCTTCCCTTGTGCAACTGCATTCCTTGATTTTTTTTCCTATAGTACTTATCACCATCAGACCCACTGTATATGTTACTTAATCTTTTTGTGGGTTCCTGCCCTCTAGGATATAACTAAGCTCCTTGAGGGCCAAATTTTGTATTGAGAGGGAGAGAGAGAGAGAGAAAGAGAGAGAGAGAGAAGGGAGGATAGCTAGCTAGCTATTAATAGATAGAGAACATTTCTTTGGTAGTAGTTACTTTGTTTTTTAAAAAGTGGGATGATGTCGAACAAATAAGTCTAAAGTTTCTTTTTGATACTGAACAACCCAAACAAGGACTATAAAATATTTGTAAGTATATGGTATTTCAGAGTATAGATTATAGTACATATAACCATTTTCATCTTGATGGACATCCAGTTGTTTCCATTTTTTTTCCATTGGAAAACAATATAATACACTTTTAATATTATCCTTATGTGCTGTTGCTTTTCTAAAACAGCAGTGATAGCTATGCAATTTATTGATTGCTTTTAGGCCAGAACTTTTCCAAGCATGTTACATCTATTAATTTATTTAATTTTCCCCACAGTCCTTTATAGTAGGTGTAGTTTTTATCTCTATGCAGTGGGTACAGTGGAGGGAACTGAGGTACAGGGAGTTTAAGTAACTTATCCAAAGTCACACTTCTGCTTAGAGCCTGAGCCAGGATGGGAGCCTGGGTCCAGAGGTCCACAGTCTTCTCTCTTAACCATTATGCTAATTCCAGAGTAGGATTGGCTGATTATAAAAGTGGAATGGCCTTGTCAAAAGTAATGCCTGTTTTAAATGCCAGGTAATTTCCAAACAGGTTTTAGAGTCCATGGTGTCACCAGCAAGAATAAGAATGTCTGTTTCCCACCTCATCAATATGTTTTTGATGTTTTCATGTCACTTTATAAATTTTGGAGAAGTAATGGATTAAAAGGAAAGCTGTATTTAAAATAGTTTCTAGTGAGGATTAATCTGGTGATTGAGAGGAATACAGTTATGGTTATATTGATTTGTTAGTAGTAAATGCCTATAACTAATATCTTCAATGAAATGGGAGTGAAGGCTAATTGCTGGTGGTTAGTAATATGTAGTCATGTACCCTTAATTTGCTATTATGGATACATGGACTAGGGAATGCCTATTCCTAGCAGTGGAACTATTGCTCACTGCTACTGCCCTTTCCTTTACATAGGACAAGATGAACCAAACTTTGGATATCAGGTGCCTTCTTAAAGAGAAAGACAGGTGAATGCAGGACAGTGGAGTCATAATACCAAGTATACTTGAGTTGTTGGTGTGTTAGAGATTTACTTAGTCCACCATCAAGAAGTCTCCAGAAATGCAATTGTGGCTGAGTTTATTCTGACTGAAATCAAATTCATTATATTTAGCCATAAGGAGAATATGATCCTTTAGTAAATGGGTCTCCATTGAAAACAATTGGCTATGAATGAAAAATGAGATAAATTTTGTTCACTTGTAGAATTGCCAAACTATTATAACTTTTATCCTTAGGGTGACAGTATACTTTACTGTTTGAACTGTGAAACAATTGAAACTGGAATGATTGCTCCCAATAATTACGCAGTTGTAACAGGTGTAAACACAGACTTTTCCAAGTAAGTTGAGACATATGACCACTGTATATATCCTAGACTTTGATTTTCTACTTCTCCCACATAAGGCCCTCAAAGTCTCCTTGCAAAAAATATTGAGTAAGTGGTGGACAGTAAAATTTTCTATCCCTCTGTCATTCATTCTCTGTCCCTCTTTCCTTTTTTCATGACATTGCCACACTCTTCCATCCTCAGGATATGATATTTCTATCTCTGATTCTTAAATTATAAATAGTAGATAAAGATCACCTGAAGTCCACTGTAAATTTTTGGGTTCTAGAGTGGATGGGTCATAGAGCTGTGGTCCAGTTCTCTTGGTTTTGACTATGCCTCCCCCTTTTTATAAAATTATTTTTTAAAATTCATTTTTATTGTTAGACTTATTGGGATAGGTTTCAGGCATACAATTCTACAGTGCATTGTCAACTTGATGTATAATAATTTCACCCCCTAATGTGACTTCTCTTTCCATCACCTTATATTTAGCTTCCCCCACTCCTCTCCCACCCTGCCTCCCCTTTTAGTACTGTCTCTTTACCTGCAATTTTTGTTCTTAAAATTTATACTATGGGTTATTTTTTCAATAGAAACTTACAATCTATGGAAACCAATATATCTAAAATTTTAAAGGCAGAGAGCGAGAGAGCGAGAGCGAGAGAGAGAGAGAGAGAGAGAGAGAGAAGCTAACTATCCATAGATACTACAGTGAGAGCAGAAAGGGTGGCAAGGCGATCCTGATGTAAGTGACCAAACCCTTCCACCACAGTAAGTGTCATTTCTCTGTACACACATTGTTACTGCCTGACCATATTAAACTAGACCTAAATGCGTTTGTCTGTAAGTCTAACGAGAGCCAATACTTGTTTTCAGAAGCAGTTATTTGACTGACCTACCAACTGTGAACATGCTTTTTCAAGTTAAGGGCGTGCATAGGAAAGAAGAGTTAAGTTCTGAATACAGCAGCAAAAGATTGACCTTCATCATTACAGCTCATTTCATGAACAGTGAATAGAAGGAAGGATTGTTGTTATGACTTTGTTCTCTCTTGTAAGCACAAAATTATCAGCACTTTAGTCCTCAATGCATAGCTCTAGGCAAAATTAGAAAATGTACTTGCTCTGCACTCTTCAGCAATAACCTGGATTTTCCTGCCTTTGTGGGGAACTGATTTTCTGTGTTACTGTTTCAACATAAATAAGAGCACTACTTGGATATTTTTTCAAAATTGTTTATAAATAGATCATTTTTGTTAGTTTACTTACCAGGTCCAGAAACTGATTTCAGGGGTAGAGGGATTTGTTGTATAATCCAATCTTGCACTGGTGAGTAAGTGACCATACAGATTTATAGGTAAGGGAGAGAGAAAGAGAAACTTGAGAATATGTTGTGAGACCACTGTTCTAGGATACGTATGGACACCAAACCAACACATAGTAGGTACTTAATACATGTTTGTTGCATGAATTCTCAGGTCTGCCTGAAATACCTGTGTGACATGTGGCAACAAGTATAGCCTTTCTGATTCTCAGTATCTTTCTCTGCAAAATGAAAGTGTCGGACAATCGTCTGTGTGGATTGTTTTCATCTCTAAAATGCTGTTGTTTCTAGTGATAATTAACAACAATGAAAATAATAATAGGAATTAGCTCCAAAGGCTTATAGATACTCAAGCAAACTATAGACAGACATTAAAACTCTATCTAATATAATAAAATACAATTAATGCTACAAAAATAATCTGTTCTGGTTCTAGGGGGAAAAACTCATTGGGCATACATGTGCACATAAATTCAGAAATCTTATTAATAGGACATTTAACAATGCAAAGTACCACCTGTCTTCATGAGATGCTTATCTTTGATGATATGCTTATTTGCAATTAAAAGGTAATTTTCTTTTTGATAAGTTTTGACTGAGGTTCCAGAGTCTAACCCTTTTAGGATGTTAACTTTAATAATTTTCACTCAGACTTTTTAATTCGTAAAATACTTTCTGGTTTCTTTCTTCATCTCATTTTAAAATGCATTCTCCCTTTAGATTATGTGCATGGCATAATGTATTTATTCACCATGTATGGCATTCATTGTACTTGAATACTCCAGTAGGAAGCAATCAATAGTTATTACCATGCCCAGTCCTGTTTCCTGCTTCTCTGTTTTGTTTTGCCTTTTTTTTTTTTTTTTTTTTTTCAATCACATAGTTATACCAGCTCTTCAAGGCTTCATAGCTGGATCAGCAACTAACTCTGCCATGCTGAATTTTAGGGAAAAACTTGCTAGTCTTCCTGGGCTAGGTATCTAGGTATTATCAATGCACTTTTTTTCTCTTTCAAATCAGTTAAAGGAAAAAAATATCCCCAAAACTGAAGTTCTAAAAAGTAATATTATTTAGAAATTAGGGGAAAATAAAAATATAAAAATAGGAAGTATGGAAATTAATGATATTGTGAGCATATTTTTATTAGTGAATGTAACTAAGTATCCATCGCAGGTTGCCTGTTCCTCGAAGTAACTGGAGACGTTCCATTTTAATGAATGTCATTCAGATAAGGTAGTTATTGCTCTGTTCATTTATAGAAAAGAGATGATTGATGTACCCCAAATCCTGAATCTTAGGACAGGTATCTAGTTCCTGTCATTTTTCCAGATGTGATTCCTGTTTGCTCTGTCGACAGCCCCTTAGTGCTCTTAGAATTCTAATTTCTGCAATTGTACAATAATAGTTATTTCATAACTATAGTAGTGATGATGATGATGACAGCAATAGTATCAGAAAGTTGATCTCTTATATACGTACATACTTCCCGTTATAAATCACTGGGAATCAACCTTCTCCATATTTAATGCACCAACCGCTCTTTGGTTTTAAATAACTTCACCTCATCAAGCCTAGCAGGCAGATAGATGGCCGTCTTCCTGAGAGTAGAGACCATGTCTATTGCTTTATCCATAGTACTTAGCACAGTGTTATGTCATCAGTAGATATTTGTTAAACAAATAAAATATGTCCATGCATATGTGTGTGAACATACACACAGTTATCAAAATCTATTTGCTTATAGTCTAAAAGAAATTAAAACAACTTTTAAGGAGTGCCTGCAAGGAATGTAATAAAAATCAGAGAGTAGGGTCTACATGAATTTAAGGAAACCTATATAACTCTTTTTCATTGCTTGTATACTAGAAACTTTTTGAGTTAGCAAGACCTGGCTTTGAACCTTAAGAGATAAATAAACTGTATAAATATGTGTCCTAGTTTCCTCTTCTTTAACACCAGAATAATACACTTACCTTTGAGGGTTGTTGTATAAATTGAATATACCTCTGAGGCCCCTGACACATTTTGTGTCTAGATAAATAGTCATTATTCAATTGTTAATGGAGAGGGTAGGAGAATTATAGTTGGGGTCATCTGGGTTGGGTTTTCTGGATGTTGGCATTAGGTGTGTTTCAGATATGACAGTTATAGGAGGTACAATGGAAGAGACTGGAGGGAGACAGTTCTTCACTAAATATGGTATGGTTAATGTAGGACTATGGGTATAATGAAATCTGTGTTGAAGATTTTCTCAAATTTCTTCCCAAGTCTGCAGTGAGTTGCAGTGTAATGCATCTCTCCCGCTAGTTCACTTTGGCTATCAATCTGTTATTCTGCTTTGCATTTGGATTTATCTTGTTCCACAAGCCATAAGTTGCCAGGGAAATTCCGGGTTATTTGCTTTTCCTTTTACAATTTTGCAGTCTTTCTTTCACTCAGGTATTGTTGCTTGTCTCCTGTCTGTATCTATGAGGTCACAGCTGAGTTGGACTAAAAGCACAAGTCCAGTGCACTCATGACCTAATACTTGTAGCCAATCCAGATAGCACAGCTGCCTGAGATGCTATCAGAGGAGCCTGACAATTTTTTGTTTGCTTGTTTTTGGTAATAAGCAAATACATAATAAGCTCATCACTTTATAATTCAAATCCCTGTATTTCTTGAAATGTTGCTTTTTGCACATCTGTTACCTTAAAGGAGATTTCCACAGAGGATTTAGCTTCTCTCTTACTGATATATAATAAATTTACATTCTCACAGTGTTCATACAGTGTGTGATGCTATAACTGAAACTATTGGGGTTTGTTTGAAGGAATCAGGGGGCTGAAGAATCCCTTACCTGAATGTGGTTGAAACCAAAACAGACTCTGCAAGCTGGTTCATCCTGCCTGTCTATACAGGTCTCAGTGACCCACATTCTGTCTTTGCTTTGGTTGTGTTGACTCAGTCTGTACCTCTTGGAAGCTGAATAAATTTATGAGATAATGGCTTATGCTTCATCAGTAACAACCAGCACAGAGAGCCATGCTATCAGTAAACCCTGAGTGACCTGAATCTATCATAAGGACTGCCTATGGCCAGCAGTATAGGACATTTTATGCCCAGCATGATGAATTTTGCTGACTGGGTTTGGTTAAACTGGCTGCCTAAGGTGACTATCTTGTTTCCATTAAAGCACTTGTATTAGGAAATTACCTGAAATTTAGGCTCTTTTCTTTATTATTAAAATATCAATAACCAATGGACCTCAGTGATTATTACATTGTTTTCGTATTTCCCATTTATCTCTTCAGGCCAGTCATGGCAAATCTAGGGTGGATGTTTGCTCTGCCTGTATTACATACTTTCAGGGTCACAAACTGGTCCTCTCTCTAACTTAGGGGCTCTTTAGTGACCCATGTTTCACTATGTTTGCTCTATAACAGATGTCTGACTCTTTAAAGTTTCCCCTGAGCAAGAT
This sequence comes from Lyroderma lyra, assembly GCA_004026885.1. Taxonomy (NCBI): domain Eukaryota; kingdom Metazoa; phylum Chordata; class Mammalia; order Chiroptera; family Megadermatidae; genus Lyroderma; species Lyroderma lyra. Next base: position 297,371 of record PVJL010000264.1, on the reverse strand, counting down.
ATCCTGTCTTTACAAATAGATCACAAGTAGGTTGCAGGAATTTCACATTTTCTTCCCTTTCACTCCAGGAATTGGTGATGTATAGTCACTGCAGTTTGGTTTGATTTTCTTTTTCTTCTTCTTTCGTTTGCTAACCTCATATACTTTGTTCCCAAATTGTGTGTCCCTGGTATTGTAAATACTTAACACATAATGGACAGCTTTTCATCTCTTTTTGATTTAATCACATTTTCACTTTGGAAAGAATCTATCAGTATTGACTCTTGAATCATGAAAATGATCCTACAGTTACTGAATTACAGAGTCATAGAATGTTAGTATGGGAAGAGAGCTATATTATATTTCTCTTGCATCCATGCTTTCAATAGAGTATGCCCTGGCATGTTGCAGCTGCATGGAAATTTCCTCCTCACAGCTTCATATGCTATAAAGCTTGTCACTTGCTCTTAGAGTTTGGGATTTCACATTAAAACCCCAAGTCAGCCCATTCAAACTTTAGGACTATGCTGCAGCTGTTTGAGAAGCTCCAAATGGTACGAGGACACTTCCAAATATTAGCATTTGGCACTTGAACATTAGAGAATGTGATTTGAAGGACATAGGAGATGGTCCATATCAATCATATTTCTCATCTACTAACACCTCTTTGTGGGATAAAAGGTATTGTCTCTTATGCATATATTTGAGAAGTATACTAAACCGTTATCTTACAGACTAGTACCTTGGTATAAATTGTTTCAGATCATCCATTTTTTTTCCTCTATTGTTTCACTCAGAAGGAGAAAGTTCTTAGAGATGGATAATCAAAACCAAGATTTAATGTGGGTTCTGGAAACAACATGAAGAAATTAAATTTTGACTTAAGAGCAGAGTAATGGGGACCAGTGTTAAGAAAGGCACTAAAACCACATTACGCAAAATTTAATTGTTCCCACTAACAACTCCCAGCCGCTCAAGTTTCTCTACCATGAGATTAGCAAGAGGACCTGTCCAGTCCTCTCTAACATCGACATGACAACTGTAAAGACTATTGTTAGTACAGCTGATGTCAGGAAGTGGGCTCAATCACTAGTCTTATACTGAGGCTATGCCATCATCTCTTAGACATTTTTCATGGCTTTTTAATTCTGTCGCAGTTATTTCACATTTATATAGCCCTTACCCTGAGGAAAATTAAACCTTTCAAATGTTGACTTAGTACTATCCTAGCTCTGTTTGTCATTGCTTATCCAGCCAATACATGTTTTGCTCCTTTCTTCTTTGCGCATAAATACATCATTCCATGTCTTTAATCATTTCAATGCCATCTTCTGTACTCAGTCCAATTTCTCAACACGTTTTGAATGTTGAGAGGCCTGATGCTATAGTTTAACCTAACCAGAATCAAGGAAGGTGGGATTTATTTCTCTATATTTTTGCTCTCCCCCAATGTAATGGATGATTATATTCAATTCAAAATAGCATTAGCCCCTTTGGCAGCCATATCACATAGAAAACTGATATCTAATTTGTCTTCCATTATCAGCTCAGATCTCCTTTAGTGTTACTACTCTCCAGGTTTCTCCCATCCATTGAATTATTTTGTTCAAGATATATTGATTTTCATTTTTCTAAGCTGAATCTCATTTTGTTATTGTTGACTCATATCAGTACCCTCTCTATATTCATTTATATATCATCTTAGAAGCTTCAGTGGTGCCTGCCATATATCTTATCACCTGCAAGTTCCATTAATGAGCTATTTCTACTCTTTGCTTACCCGGGAGATCATTAATGTAATGAACATAATCCTTTCTCCAGGTCATTTTTAAAGAGATTTATTAAGACCTGAGCTAAAAATACTCCAACAAGAAAAATAATTTTTAGCACTATATTCGTACATAACAAAAATATTCCTTTTCCTTTCTATAATAAATTATGAGAGTTAATTCTAATTTTTATCTTAATGGAAATTTTGAGAGTTTGATAATACTTAACGTATTTTCGTGAAGACTGCATTTTACCTATGTATGATTTGGAATTGTTAAAACAAAAATCACTGTTGAAAGTGTTTAAATATTATTTGTGTTACTTGGAGGCCATCTGGATCTCTAAAAGGATCATTTAACATCCCTTTCCTCCCTATGTCACATGAGTAGTCATATCAACTTCTCCTCTTACAGGAGGACTGATAGTGATGTGTACAGAGCTTATCAGAAATATTTCCCTTCTATTAAGTTCAAAGAGCCAAAGGAAATTGCAAAGCACGTTCCTAATAGGGTGTGCATGTGTAGTATCACTTTCGGAGAGTCTAGACATGGAGAATTGAAGAGGAATGTTGACTTGTCATAAAAATACCTAGGTCCTGAGGTTTACTGAGCAGTAAAGACATTATTCTAATTGAGCCTTAGACCTGTATTTGCAGAGTATTGTCTGTAGGCTGTGTGACAGATATATATTGCTACTTTTAATATGTGTATAGAAGTTATGGTTAGTAACAATACTATTTTCTAACATGAATACTAATATCATACAAGTGTCCAGTGGTTGGTTTGTACATTGAAAAAGACCTCACATTGGCAAATGTTGGATTCACTGATCTTGAAGAAATATTTCAACACAGTGTGTCATCTGTATAAGGACTTTGTTGGAAAGGAGGAATTCTGGAATTCTCTTTCCCACTCTAAAATTTACTTGACATAACTTGGAAGCATTCGATTGAATTCCCTGAATCATAAGGGGCAATGTTTTTATCTCCACTGAAATATCTAGGGATCTTTGCTATTTAGGTACAGCCAAGTCAATGATAATAATAATAAAGATAATAGCAATAATTTTACATTCTCACTGTTATGGTCACTGTGCCAGGCACATTCTTACACATTGCCTCTTCTAATGTTTACCATGGTCCTGAGATATTCTTTTCTCTCCATTTTACATATTAGAAATCTGATCTTCTGAGAGCATAAGTAAATTATCCAGATTCACACAGGTTTTAATTGAATTACAAGAATTATTGAATGACAAAGCCAGGGCTGTCAGACTCTATAATCTTTATTTCACCCATAGAGCCTTGCATGATTCCTGGCCATGCTGCATGTTTTATCCCTCAACTTGGTACTGTAAAGCAACCATGTTACTGAGGGTAAGGAATTTGGGCAGGGCTTAGTGAGAACAGCTTGTTTCTGTATCATGATATCTAGAAATTCAACTGAGAAGACCCAAAGCTGGGGGTGACTGATTGGCTTAGAGCGACTCCATAATAAGGAGCTAATAAAATCTGGAGGTATCTTCACTTAGATATATGGTCATTGATGCTGTCTGTTGTCTGGTTTCCCACCTAGGGAAATCAGTAAAAACAGCTACAGTAATGTGTTTGTGGGAAATATGGCAGTCTGAGACTTCTACCGGGTGGGTCAAATCTCCAAAGGCAAGATTCTTGAGAGAAGTAGGCTTAAGCTGTGTCATCTTTTATTGTCACTTTCTCTGTACTCTATTTGTCACATTTTCTCTAATTTTAGCCATGTTCAGGGGGAGAGGATATAGACTTCATTTTTCCATGGGAAAGTGTCAATTTTCAGATTTAAAGCCTTTATAAATCAAGTTTTGATGTAGGTTCTTGTAAGAGTCAAACTCTTACTTATGAACTTGATGTGGGTTCTTAAAGAATTCTCTTTCTTATGGCTTTGGTTTGTTTACTAAGGTTATCAACCAGGGAGACAAATTATCATCATTGGAAAGCATGATAAATCTATTATATCAAGACCTATATACTCCACTCCAGATATTCTGAAACAAAATTGATCGGTAGGGAACTTGGAAATCTGTAGTTTTCCTAAGCTTCTGGTGATTCTTAGACAGCCAGCCTTACCTAAGCACCAGATTTTACTTAATACTACCTCTATAGATGGAGGGGTTCTTAAAAACCTATAGTGAGGCCCACTCTGGGTAGAGCTGCTGCAACCTGGTAAAATCCTTGGCATCTGCTATTGAACTTGTTTGTCTGTCATCCCCACTGCTTTTTCCTGGGGCTTTACAAAATACCACCTCTACATTTGCAAGAGGAGTCCTGGGAGCTCCCTTTCCCTTCTCTTCAGGGGTGGATGACAAGACTTTAAGCAAAATCTCTACTGAAGCTATCACAGCAGGGACTGTATCAGCTTAAAGCTGCCAGTGGATAATCACTGTAGTGTAAATGGTTGGGCTAGTAGCACCCAGTGATTTGATTTGCATATTTATAACTTGTGTACAGAACTGCTACTTTGGGGTGCCACTGCAGCAGCTCCACTCCAATGAAAATATCTTCAAAGAGGCTTGACAGCTTCCTTCAGCATTTTGTCTTGGGTTTAGAACCAGAGGACGGTGGCAGTCCACACACTGGGAGAAATGCTGATAAAATCTCTTTTAACTCTTTCTCCCCTTAGACCTCATATCTCATAGCTGCCATCAGTAGTCATTTCCTTCAGTGGGAATTAAATTCTCTCCTTTAAAATAAGAGAAAAAAAATGCTTGTATTTTATTGCATGGTTTCCAGTCCTCAGGTTATCAGGAATTTCAGATGTCTAGTATCCGTGCATGAAGTGGGAGAGAAGAAATGATCAAGGATCAGCTGGGCAGGATGAAGAGATTTGGGGAAAGAAGGCTTGTAGGAAGAGTTTTCTGTAGCTTTGAGGCTGAAGTGTACTTGGTAGTTATCCTAAGCAAGGGACAGCTTAAGAAGGAGCTTGTCCTAGAATTCAGCTAGAGAGGATATGGTGGGAACCCCACTGGGCAGGAAAGTCAAACTCAGCTTGTTAGGCTTCCTGGACTGTAGTCTTGAATCTCAGCTACTGCCTCATGACTTGATCTGAAGGGAGCTGAAGAGGTGATGATCAGTAAGACTCATGTTCTCCAAATCCTCCAAAGAGGTGAAAATCTTTGGAAAAAGCAAGTAACAAAAAACAAAACAGAAAAAGCCATGTCATATTCTCTGTAGGACTGGGATAAAGATGTGGAGTGCAAGAAGCAAATACCTAACATTTTCTCCTCCTTTCTTTCTTTCTTCTGTGATTTCTGACTGAGTCCAGCTATCTATACCTTCAAAAGGTATTTCTTGAACAGTCTGCATTGGAATCCCTTACGAGTTTTATGAAAAATGAAGATGTCTAGAACCCACGTTAGATCTGCTGAATCAGTAACTCTGGGAGTGGGACCCTGGGATCAGAATTAGTATTATAACAAGTTGCCCAGTTACTCTAATGCATACTCAAGTATGAGAAGCATTAACGTAGAATCTGCTGTTGCCAGAGTTGCTGAAGCAAGGAATGATGTTCCTGAAATTCTCAATTACCATACAGAAACTCTTCCTTTGTCCTTGTCCCTCAAGGGGTCCCATGGGCACAAGGAGGGTCTTTTAAAGTTTGATGGTGTTAAGTGACCTGTATGAGGTAATTAAAATTTTCTTTGATATTAATTACTCATTAGGTCAGCAGACATTCTAGAGGACAGGGCTACCTACCATGCAGTATATAGTAAAAATGCCTCTATGGTTTTTGAATAAAACTTAGAGATTATTTTCTATATTTGAACCCAGTAAAATTCATTGTCCAAATGACTTCTAAATTTCCCCAGCACTGGAAGAGCCAGTAGAGGCTGTGTAACATTCTAGTCAATGTAAAGGCCAACAAATACTAAATTAACTGTGTGATTTACTTTAATCAATGAACAATGTACAAAAATCATGTGAGTGAATTACCCTTTTGACTAAATTTCTTGGAAGAGTGATACAGAAAAGAGAAATGGAAAGCAGTGATTATTCAGCACCTAATATGTGCCAGGAACTGTGTTAGGTCACTGATGTCCAAAGTTTCATTTAATTCAATGCAAGTAAGCTTTCTATTTTTATATTTATATATATATAAATGAATGTGTGTGTGTGTGTGTGTGTGTATGTGTGTATGTGTATGTGTGTGTGTGTGTGTATATATAAATAATTATTTTACACTGGATCTTAGCCAAAAGGCTGAGAAGCGATTAAAAGCATTATTTTAAATATATTAACCAGATACTTAGTATGCATGACACTAACTGCACCATTCCCTACACACACACACACACACAAACAAACACACACACTCACACACATGCACACACACACCCTACATGCACATGCACAAAGTAAATCACAGAAAATAAAATGGAAATGATTGGAAAAACATGTTTTAGATGTAATGCCATCTAACATTTGAAGAGAAGTTAAATGGTACATTTATTCTGGCCCATTTGTCACCATTATATCATAAAGTTTTCCTCCATAATATTTGGAAAATGTATGAACACCTGGTGATGGCAGAATTACTGTTGAATCTTGAAAATTTGGACGTTATTCCATTTGTCACATTTTTGGTAAATAAAGATTTGCATATATTTCATCACAGAATTTTAGATTTAGCTGAAACATTACTTTTTAGATGAATAAACCCAAGTCCAAAAATCATTTCTATCAAAAATAATTTTTGCTAACAATTTTCAGTCTTAATCTTAATAGGAAAATCTACTTTAATACCAACTAATTTTACAAAGCCAGAAATGAACAACTAGAATTCTTCTGATTAAGCAATTTTCCAAAAAAAAAAAAAAATTAACTGTTAAATACATTGCAGTGTGTGGATTTCTCTATTTGTAGCTGATGTGTCTTGGGTGACTGTGTTTTAGTTTCTGTAATCCTAAAATGGGAATCAAAGAAGGATCAAATTTATCAGGCTGTTGTAAGAACTAAACTAGAAAATGTACCTTCAGTGCTTAACATAGAGTTTATTAAAGTTTGATACAGGTTTCCAATTATTATTTAAGTAGATGAGTTTAAAATGTGATTAAATTTTACCTACATGTAGTAGTGGTCCGTTCTTATTAAAAACTACCTTATAATTCATATATTTTAGCAATCTAAAAGTACATCCCCTGTACTACTCTGAGTGGGTGACATTCTACGTTATTCATAATTATGAAGACATCTTGATGACAAAGAAATTCTGCATTTTAAAGATTTGAACTACTTTGCTTTTATTTCTACATTTGTGAAGCTCTAGTCCTATGCTATAGAGTCAAGGTTTATTTCCATCTAAAATAATAAGAACTGTAGACTCATAATTTTCTACAATGAGAATATGTAATATACATTAGTTTTAAAAAATATTTTAATAAGATAAAAATGGACCGTCTTTCATGAATGCTAATTAGGTTATTTTTATTGGCCTTGTATAATAGTATCATCCCATTTTCATTTGTCTTTGGTATGTCAGTTTACACATGGGCATTTCGTTAACAAGGTAGTCATGACGAAGCCCCTGTCACTCTCAGCTCTTCTCATTAGACCCTAACCACCTTAATTTATTACTGCTGATTTCCCCATGTTCAGTATATTAGAAGTTAACAAATGGTTCTCATTTTACATGACAATTCTAATAATTAATAATTATAGAAGCATATTAGACACATAATGCCAAAAATATATTACCCATAATGTTAATCTCTAATTTGAGTTCTTTTATATGCTGTGAGTAGGATATGCTGCTATACAGAGGTCACAGTAGGAACACAAATGGACCTCTTTACCTCTTCTTTTCAATCACATGCCTTTTAATTTATAATTTAAGTCGATGAAGAATTCTAAATCTGGTTTTCCATTAGCAGTATCAGACTTGCAGGAAAGATCTCTGAGACCCAGAAAGAGTAGCTGGAATTCATAATGAAAAGATAGGAAAGGGAATGAAGGGAAATGTTCTTGGTCTGGCATCTCTTTCATGCCCAAGGGACTGTGGGGGACTACCTCCCACCTCCTTTGCATGATGGATTACCACTCTTCCTTCTGCCCAGATTTGGGACAGGATGATGACAGCAGAGGAACAGGCCTCGACCCTTAGGTACTCAGCTAATGAGCATCAAGAGGACTGTAGATAAGGCATTGGAAAGGAAAATCCAAGAGGAAGGGAGGTGAGGGAATCAGTACCTCACAAATAATGAGCAAAACTGTATAACTGATGGAGCTTGGTTGCATAACTATACCTCAAGTGTCCAGACCTTTGTAATGTCCCAGCACAAAGAGGGTGAGTGCAGGAGAGACTCACTGATATCCTTAAGGCATATCATACAGACGCCACTCTAATTCATTCTGCCTGATAAATTTTTTTTGAAATTCATTTTTAGTTTTTTGGGTTTTTTTTAAACATCTGTCAAATCACACTCATTGCCAACTGGGTGTGTTGTATCATAATAAGAGCATAAGAAGCAGTTATTAAGGACTGACATGCTACCTGATCCTCAACTGCCTCCTCTGTCTAACATGGTCTAAAATTTAGTTCGCTCTTTATATGAGTATACTACTTAGTTGGAACAGACGTTTACAAAGTGCTATGTTATGCCACAAAGAGTGCTAAAAGGTGGGGATGTATTTAGAAAATCAAATGGAATTCTTGTCCTCAATAACTTCAGCATCTAATGGGAAGAAGTATCCACATTAACTTACACTTTGATATGAAGTTCAAATAGAGAACACAGCAGCAACTAAGGCTGGAGAAGATAATCTTTTGGCAGAGTCAAAAGAGACATAAAGAGAATATTCTTTATTTACAATGTGATAAAATATTAAGTAAGAGTGTTCCTGGAAACAATGGTTTGTCCTTACTAGGATTTAAAGTTCAGGAACATTGGTGACACGTGGTGGGAGAGGCAGGTGACAAATCCTGGAGGGTCATATAGGACCTTGTACCTCAAAAGTTATCTGCAGTCCTCAGCATTGGCCTGGGCTAGAGCTTGGTAGAAATGAAGTCCTGTGGCTTTCTACTAACCTTAAAAGCTGGATTTTTTAAAAAAATGCACAAGTAATTCATTTGCACCATAAAGCATGAAAAGTACTGGTGTAGTAGATGTGGGCAGATCAAAGGAAAACACAGCTGGAAGCTGAGGGACCAGAAGTGTTTCTCAGCCAGTCTCTACCTTTCTCTTTTCATTGCTCACCGAGAATGGGCTCCTCGGAGTAGCTTCAAGTTCACTTTGAGCCTTGAACTCCTGCTTTCTGCTGCTTGGTTTTAGTGACACCTGTCCCCTGCCACCCACATACCACTGAATACTTGGGCCTTGGGTATATGAGGGTAAAGGAAGGTGGCAAAGACACTTATGGACAATCTTGAAGGCTTTTGTTAACAACTACTATTCTTTCACTACTTGATAGTAGTTAATTTTTCACATAGATTTTCTTCATATCAGCACTAGGAGATCATGATTAATTTCCTCTTTTTGCACAAGGAAAGAATTGAGACAGGTGATATCAGTTGTTAAAAGTCAACATGACTGAGGAAGAAACAGAATATAGACTAAACCCAGCTTTTCTAATATGAAGTTCAGCATTTCTTCTTCTTCTGTAAGTTGCCCTGGCCTGGCTAGTCCCCATTCTGCATTGCATTCTAGCATCAGTTTGGAATCAAAGGGCACTGGGAACTAGGAGAAACTCAGAGCAGAGGTCCACTAGTGGATGGCTGTTCAAAGGAACTGGGACTCAGAGAAATGCTAAAGGAATGTTATTCTTTTTCCCCTTTAAGCTGTTACAAAGAAAGGCAGAACAGAGCCAGGAAAAATATTTAAATTACTTTTAGATTAATTTTAGTTGAGAATAGGGATCAAATCCTGATTAAAATCTCTTTCCTTTTTTTCTAACTGCTGAAGAGTACAAAAGACCATGGCATTGGATAAAACCACTCCAATGAATCATGGCCAGTTGAAAGTTTAGAACTCATTTTAATGATTGAATTGAAATGTCTACATAGATGATTTGATTGATTAAATTGAGATCGGTCAGTACTTATATAGTTAAGTTAGAAATTAAGACTGCTGAAAAATGTCTGAATGTCCATATGTGGGTAGAGTAAAATTTCCCATTCATTGGTTATTCAGGTCTTTGATCATCCATTGAAAATTGGGAAAAGAGGCCTGTGGAAAATATGAATGTCTTTGGATATGCTTATGTTCTCTTCACTGTATTTCCTTTGAGGGCTTGGGGCCTGAAACCTCTCTTTAGCTGGTACAGAGAAGGCAGAAACTTTTTATCATCATAATAGAAATACTGCTCTGCTGTGACAGTCCCCAAATAATACTTTGATCATTGAGGGCTCAAAATTGCTCTATATTCAGTTCTTCTGTACCTTTAGCTCAAAGGCAAATAGTGTTACTTAAACCCTAAAATTTTACATCTGATATGCATGTGAAGTGACTTTAACTTTTATGAATTCAGAGAGCAGAAATCGCAGAGAAAAAAAATGATGTGTGAGAGTTTAGGTTAAAAGCGTGTGACTAAAATGAAATTGCATTGGAGCAGAGGGCAGCTGGATTCTTTGTTAAAAAAAAATATTTAAACTAGCTGGTTTATGTGACAACAGAGTCATCTGGGTTCTGATATTCTTGAGATGGCCAAGAAACATTAAAAAAGAAAATTACCATTTTGGACTAGGATAGACGTAGGTGTTTATCAACACTTTGCTAGTGGGAAAGGATATGAAGGAGGGCCGTAGGAGGGGTATAAGGCTGAGGGGCTGAAGGTCACTCTGGAAGGACTAAAAATCAAGTTGCAATCAGAATGGCCTGTGAAAAAGAAGAGGCGGTTAAGAGGAAAGTAATTGACTATAAAATCTTAAAGGCTATTGACAGTGAATGCCAAGGCACATGGTGATTGTGGACCAGCTTAGAGAAGACAAGCTGCAGAAGAGGGAAAACTATTTCTCTCAACTCAAGGAGAAATGCCATTCAGGGGCTACTGGCATCCAACAAGACATGTAGCAGAAAGATGAATTCAAAGAAACAAAGAGAAGACAGTGCAAGGGAAAACAAAGCCTTGTTTGTTATGATTCAGTCATCTAAGAACTCAGAATGAATAGACTATGAACACAACTGTTACTAATGAAAAGAAAAGTTTTATTGACCATATACTATATAGATGTCTATATAGATCTGGCTACACCAGCTGTTATCAAATTTCTGTGGTCTGAATCTCAAGCAAAAACTAAGATGGATAAATTGAGGAATACTTGTATTTGCTTAATTCCAGAGGCAAAAAGGCAAAGCTTAGGAAGACCTTTTACGGCCTGAATGTCACAGAGAGAGTTGGAAAGACTGCTTCAGCTCAGAGCTGAGTGTGGTGGTAAGAAGCCCCTTGTCAGAACTTGAGCAGATAAATAGAATAAATCAGTTGAATCCTATACTTGGTCTTAGGTATAGCAATTTCAAAAATAGGGAAAAGTCCTGGACTCTCGGCTGTAGTATCACATTGTTCCAATTTTTAGTATATGTGCTGCCAAAGCAAGCACTCTAGTATCAAATTGTTAATCACTGTCTTTGTTCATTCATTCATTTGTTTATTCATGCATTCATATGTTCACTCATCCTATAAATAATAATTGAATGCCTACTAAAGGATCCGAAAATGTTATGAGGGCTATGGATATAACTGTCACCATAACGACCATCCTTGTACTCATGGAGCTTATAGACCAGTGGAGAAAGACAGATACAAACAAAAATAAATGCTAAACAAGATGGTTTCAAATGATAAAATTACTGTGAAGGAAAAGAATAAAATGGCATTACGGAGAGAGATTTCATTGCTTAGATCAGGAGTGTAGGCTGTGTATGTAGGATGGTCTGGAAAGGCCTCTCTAAAGTGTCCTTTAAGTTGAAACCCATGATCAGAAGCAGCCATGCTGCATCAGCAATATACACACATACATGTAGCAGAGTACAAAGACTGTCTAACATTTCAGAATATGCAGGTAAGAAAAGAAAGAATAATTTGCTAACATGGTAAAATCCTTAATTTTTTTTAAGAGGGAAAAATTGACTTTCTCTCTCTCCCCTTTCTCCTCTCCTCTCCCCTCCTCTCCTCTCCATTCCCCTCTCCTCCCTCCCTCCCCTTCTCTCCTTCTCTCTCTCTCCTCTCTCACCTGCCCCCAGCCACCCCTCTCCTTCTTCCCTTGCCCTCCTTTCTGGAGCGGAATTTGGCAGCTCTTCCTTATGTGTCCATGAAGGTCATATGTCTCTGTTTTCTGGAGTTGAGGTGTTTCTTAAGCACAATAAGAAGCATATCTACTCGTAGACTTCTGTAACTCTTCCAAGATTGGTGTCAGGCCCATAGAGGTTCAAAGAATTGTCTTTAAGTTTAATGCAGTGCAATGTGCATGGTAGTTGCTCAATAAAAACTAGCCAGCATAAGGAATGGAATTTTGTTTAATGATGTTAGTTGCTAAATATGTACCTGTTGGTTAAATAATGAGACTGAGTTTAACAAGATCATATTCTGTTTTTAAGATTCTTTTTTCATAGATTCCAAAATGCTTTATTATTCATTTTACAAGTAACTATCATTCAGTTGCCTAAATCAGGTATAAGAACTGTATTGATCCTGAAAGCGTGACTCGAGTAGTGATTCATCGTGTTGGTTCAGAGGAGATTTAACCTAAAGCAGCACTTTTGTCCCTATTCAAACACTTAGTAAATAGCAATAGAAGGGAGAACGAACTTTTTATATAGAGTTAATTTTTTTCTGTTAGATTGTAAATACATTAAGATAGCAGCCAATTATTCATGCCTCTTTAGCACCCTAATTCTTCTCAGGTAAGATGAGTACTGAGAGATGCTAACTAATCTTGTGCAGTGAACTGATGAAAGGGTAGTCTTTAAAGCCACACAGACTAGTTTGAATCCTGACTTTGTAACTTGGTATGTTAACTGAATCTCACTTTTTTCACCTATAGACTAGAGACCCTACTACATGTTAACTTGGATTTGGAGATTAATGATACCCTGTATCAAAAATAACTATGAGATGGCCATTCACATTTACAAACAAGAAGAGAAACAAGCTGCTATTAAGTTTTGTGAGGGCAGGAGGGCAACTGTTCTCCTATATCTTTTCTGTATCCACAATTTCTGGCTCTCAGGAGTAGGCACTTAACCAGTACTTGGAGGAATAAGGCTGACAAAATTTAATGGTCTAAGTGAGGCAGTTAAGTGGTCTTTACTCTCAGACAGCAGGACAGAATGTTCTGAGAATTTCTGAGGGCCATGATCAGTCTGCAAGTGAGTCTGCATACCTGTTGGAAGTGTTAGTTTCAACCTAAAGGAATAGTGGAATTAGACCTTACATGGAAATACATCTGCTTTTCCAGGGACCTACAAATCTAGGATAAATAGCTTTGTCCTTGGTGGTAGAAATAAGGAAAGTTACCAAGGAGGGAGAGAATTCATTTAGGTATAGGAATCTCTAGATCAGACCATCAGAAGAGTAGAATGGTGGAAAAACTGCTTTCTCTTCAGAACTTGTTTATAATGTTTCTGCTATGGTGTCTACCCTGAGCACAGCCCCCTCTGAAATAAATTGTTCCATGCTTCACCTACACCCTCTGCTGGGAAATTATCTAAGCCACCAAGTTTTACTCTCCTGTCTCCTTCTCCCCATACTATTCCCACTTTGGCTGTACCACATTTTACTGAACTGGAGTGGGCATCTGTTAACTGGAGAACAAATCTATAAATTGGCCTCTACAATATAGCCAATGTAAAATGATCAACTAAAGAGATTTGCTCTGGACTATGAATGGGACTTCAAAATGGCTTAGTTAGCAAAGGAAATTGGAGTTGAATCATGCAGAGAACCCATGCGTTACAGCCACAAGAAGCTTGAGTTGTGAGAAAACAGAAGCTGTGATTAACCAGAAGCTATGAAGCTGGAATAAAGGTGTGTAATAATAAGGGGGAAGCATTTACCGTACAGTTGGCACTAGGAAGAGAAGTGAACATTCAGAGATGGAGATTTACAGAGAGTAGCTGAGTCGTATTTATGGTAGACAGATATTTACCAATTCCTACTCTTTCTGCAACCTTGCTCTGCCTTAATTCCTGCTTTTACTGAATTTAATTGAAAAGTTTCAGTCTTTCCTGGTTCACTGGACAGCATATCTTTTCAGTGAGACCTTACTCTTTGTGGTAAAGCTACTTTATGACCAAAGTATTCACATTAAAAACTGCACGAAGATAAAGCTACAAGTTTACCTTTGCACATTCTCAACTTTAGACATCCTGTCCCATTGTTCACACACAACTAGTAAAGTAGGTTCTCTTTATCATTTGGAAAATATGAATGCTGTACTCTTAGCTGACCTAATACAATTTTCAGAGAGGAGGGGAATGGAGAAAGAATGAAGCAGGAAGCTAAGGAAACAGAAAGGAACGAGGAAGAAAAAGAGAGAAAAAAGAAGAGTTCACTGAAAAAAAAGAAGACTGGAAGAAAGATGAAAAGATTGAAATATTTGATGGAAAGAATATAATTCAATAAATGGTTAGCAAATTCCCCTGAGTTTGGAGTTTAAGAAGGTGCATTCACCTATAATATGCCTTTAATATTATCATCTGTCAAAAGAAATAAGACAGCCAATTTCAAAAAATGTTTGCATGCCCAAATATGTAAAGCCAAAATCTTCTGGGTAAATAGTACGCCTCCTAGTATAACATAAAATAAACATACTCAAATAGTGTTAAGACAAGGGTGGTGTTTGCATGTGACCTGTATACCAAGAATCCACCTACTACTAACACATATTTTCTAAAACCATAAGCCTTCTTACAGAGCCCAAAAATATATTAAAGAAAAATGTCTGGATGTTCCTGGTTGAATTTGCATAAAGGAGGCAGGCATATTTCTGTATAACTCAATAGAATGGTTATAGCCACTTCGATAATATAATGTGATAAAATTTATTTGTGTATTGAGTCATAAAGTGACAATACCAGAAGTGGCCAACAGTTGATCAGTTCTCAAAATGGTAGCGTAAGATGTTACTGAAAATGGTGTAAAATCCCTCAAATGTGTCTAATTTTCCCAAACCATACCACCCAAGGGAAATATTCTCCTGACCCTTTCTATTGATCAGTTTATGTTATAGAACATACAGGTTGATGACCTTTACAACGTAGTTTTGCTTCAGTGGATAATGTAACTACAGATTTCTTTTATTGTCCTATAAATACTGGGGGTGCCAAAAAAATGTATGCACATTTTAAGAGATGTTATCTATGTTTACTTTTCAAAGTTGAATTGAATTAAAGTACCAATATGTAGGATGATGTTTATTCAAAAGATGGCATTAATCAAATGAATGCTAGTGTCACCGGGAAACCAGCAGGACAGTAGAAGAAAATGGTGGAAGCATGGTTGTCAATTGAGGAGTGCAAGACCATTTTGAAGTGGTATTTGAAATTCAAGAACGTTGTTTGAGTTTTCCCCCATGTTCTTTTGACCTAACACCCCTTGACTTCTACCTATGGAAGACCTTAAAGGATGTTGTGTACATAGAAAACCGGCTACACTGGTAGTACTTTGGGAAGAAATTGAAATGGCATGCACTGCAGTACAAATGGATGCTCTGTCAGTGTTGCTCAAGCAGTAGTTCGCTGTAATCAGAAGTGTCTGGAAGCTGATGGTAACCACTTTGAGCACCTCTTGTAATTGCAGACATCGAATGTGACTTGTATTCATCTTTTGTTACTGGTATATGGTAAGTATTATAATTTTAATACAGTCTTTTCTTAAAATGTGTACAGAGTTTTTGGCACCTTCTGTACATGTCTTCCCTTGAAACAGCAGTGTGTTTACCGTGTATCTTCTTTAACTTATTTTCTAGGTTCATTATTTTACATACTAATTGAACATCACTAACCCTACATAGAATGAATAAATTTTAAAAAGCAACTGTAAAAATGACAGAGGCGTTAAAGTAGGGAAGCTTGTCAAAAATAACGGGGACCAAATTCTCATTCGAAACCCCTCCCAGCACCAGACCCAATCTCACCCCAGTTTGTTGGTTTGGAAGGAGAAGGAAAAGTTTAGAAGCCATTTTAGAAGCCATGTATGTTTTCTTTCTAGGCACTAAGAATGAGAGAGAGAGAGAGAGAGAGAGAGAGAGAGAGAGAGAGAGAGAGAGAAAGAGCGCCACTGAGACCTGAAATGTTAACACTGCTATGAAAGAATGAAAGTCAAGGTACCTAAATTTGATCCCAGGTTCCATTACTTACTAGCTGTATGATCTTAAGCTAGTAATCCTTCAACTCAATTTCCTCAGCAGTAAAACATCAATACTAGCACCTTTCTCATGAAATTGTTAAGAGAATTTGGTAAGAAAGAGCCTAAAAAGCCTCTCATGTGGTACTTGGCATATAGTAAGCACCTAGTAAAGGAGAATTGCTAACGATGACCTTGGCTATGCTTTATGTAGTCACAGTGATTAAACCCGCTTCTATTTGTAGAAGGATTTCCTTTTTTAATGTTACCTTGGGAAAGATATCCTCATAACGATATGACTGAAACAGGGAAGTGTCACGTCCAGCACGACAAGAGCAGTGGGAACACGAGAAGGGCAGCATGAAGTGATGAAAGGCAGTAACCAAAACTTTATTCTAAGTGGGGCTAACAGACTCCAGCCTCGAGGACTGAAAGAACCCCAAGTCGGCCAACGCATAGCTTTTATTGATGGATAGAATGAGGAAATAAAAGTTGTATGGGGAAGCAAAACCATCCTCTTTCCAAGGTCTGTGATTATTCTGACAGTCCCCGTTGTGTTCCAGCACTTATTGGGCCTTTATGCATATACATAACCCTAAGGACTCAATGTACAGAAACCACTCCAGGCGACTGACTCAGTACCTAAGTAAGTCTTATTGGAGCATGACCGATATTGTTCTATCAGGTCACCATTGGAGCAGCACAGGACACAGGGCAGCCAGGGGGTAGAAGATTAACCTCAGAGAGGGTGAGGGGCTGTGTCTCACCTCTGTAGAGTGCCATGAGAATTATCTGTGCTGATAGCCCCTATGCAACTATGCCTATCTCAGGTTGTTCCTCCCTTGAGGAATCTTACCCATCATTGACTAACCAGCCATCCTCTGGGGCCATACAGGGTAATGTGAGGTGTGCGAATGAAGGGAGGAACATACCCCCTATAGAGGGTCAGTTCTGTCTCCTAGATATTGCATGTCCCCATGACCTCCACGCTTAGCTTCTGCCTTAGGATGTCATGGGGAATGTATGAGGGGACAGATAGGTCTGCAGCTAGAAGGCAACATCTCCCCCTTTTTGTTTTTGTAATAGGAGAAACACAGACCTGGTAGTTTCCTCATTTATGGCCCATTGTAGGACTTTTGGCCATATCTGAGGACTAAACAAAATAGAAGAAGAAGGATTAGCAGCAATGCAATTGCACCTGTAAATCCTCCATCTAGGGTTGTCAACCAGGTAAGGGGGTTCAAATTAGACAATGCCACGGAAAGTGTCTCTTCTCCTGGAAGGAGAGAAAGCGTGGCATGAGTCATCTGATCCACTTCTTGCTGCAGCTGTGGAATATCTACAGTGAGGTTGGGAGTATGTCCCCAAAAGTGAGCTCATAACTCCAACCATGGAGTCCTAGTTTGGTTGTAAGAGAAAGGAGTCACACAATAGTTAGAAACATTCCAATCACATTTTAGTGTAATTGTGGTATGGAGATTTTCTAATTGGTTTCCAAGAAAAACTACAATTGTCTCCAAATCAGCCAATCTAATATTAGTTTCTTAGGCAATTTTGATTTGTTCATTCCAAGCCTTACTTGCATTTTCATGCCATTCCTACACAAACTGAGTAGTCTGTACAGCTTGATGTAATGCTACTCCAGAGACAGCAGCGACAGTAGCTATTGCTGTAATTCCCATAATGGCTGTAATTAGGAGGCCAATAAATCTCTTTGTCCAATGTAAAATCTTATGAAGGAGTTGTAAAACAATATGAACAGTTGGAGAGCTTTCCCATACCCTATGGGCTTGGATGGGTAACCATAGTCCTCATCTCCTTCTTAAAAATCATAATTTGGTCATGGGAGGCATTATAAATTGAAGAATTAATGCGTATATAAGAACAACATTGAAGGCATTCAACCATTTTTTAGGGTTGAATCAATTGTAAAATTTCCTAATAGAAAAACAGAAGGAATTTTAAGACAAATCTGTAAATCAAACCTTTTTGTTCCTTTAAATGTAAAGGTATATTTTTTGTTTCCATCTTTTGTATAATTTCCTTCCCAGATTTAATTTTTCCTAAAGTTAAGGCTACTTTCATGAAGTTTTTTGTAATGAGCCTGAAATGGGCTTAATCATTCTTAATTGAGGTGGTGCTAGGACTTTATCCATCCAAAGATAGAAATATTAAAATGTGAAACAATTTTTTGAGGGAATTCTTGTCCATGCAACTGTTCTCTTAAGGATTGAGGATGAGAACATTTTATGTGACAGCAGACACAGATCACAGCACCATAACGGCCCCAATCAACTACAGTACCATGAGAATTATTAAATAATACTTGACATAGAGTTCCCCAACATTCTTCCCAATGAATGTGCATCAGTTTGATTAATATTTTGAAGACAAGAACTAAGGGAAGGAGGAAAATTATGAGTGTTTACCTTTGTGTTTGAAATTCTTGTCCAAAAACATAAACAAATCCTTAGAAGTATCATTCCCTTTTCCTGATCAGTGAGGGTTAGGCATGGAGGATCAGGTCCAATATAAAAGGGTGGATAAATATAGCCTAAAGCAGTACGATCAGAAGGCATAAAATTTCGACCTTCCTCCTCAGGAAATTCCAGATCACTGCGTCTGATCCAGATGAATTAAAAAAAAAGTAAAGTAAACATAGCTCTTGCTAATTGTATCTGTGGAAGGTCCTTTAATTCTCCCCCTTATTATTTTTTCAAGTTTCTTTTGCAATACATCATAAAAACTTACATGCAAGGAATCCCATCCCAGTTCTTTGATCCTTTAACAAAACAATTCTAACTGCAAGAAAGCATAAGAGTTCAAGAAAGAAAAAATTATTGAATAACCATCTCTCCTCAGAATCTAAAACATGTATACAGAGACAAAGCAGCAGTGTAATTGAGCACCAATTTTTATTTTTGTTAATGGCCTAAAACTATAAGTTTACCATTAATTCAATATTCTGTCTAATGGACCATTAGCTGGAACTAAGATTTTAAATCTCATTGCTGATCTTAGAATTAAAACGACTGAACGTACACACACGTGAACAAATCTGGATATATACACAAATAACAGACACTAAACAGATACTATTTCTGGATGCTTGATCTAATTGCACCTATCCAAGACATGTAAAGTATATCTGGATTTGACCACGGTCATGGGGATATTAACCCTAAAAGGCCACAATTTACACAAAACAAAACAAACAATATCATACATGCACAAGACAACAAAGGAAAGATTTAGCTTATCCTAACTGACTAGAAAGGCATTTGTGAGGGGCAAAACGTTAGTGCAATTGCACTCAGGCAAGCAAAATCGTTCCGCAGCTGCTTCCAGAGGCTGATCTTGCACTAAGATTTCTCCCAGTCCCTGGTAGCCCCTGAGACTCCTACAAGCCAAAGGAGTTATCGAAGGTTCCCAATGATGCCCCTAGCTGGTTCAAACAGGCATTGGGTAAATAAAATTGGGAGAGATGATTGATTAGAATTATTAGAAAGAGATGCTGTTTCAATATTTTGCACTGTATGAAAAACCTAAGCAGAATCATAAACAATAATTAAAGGATCAGAAAAATTTATTAAGGCATTTAAAACTGTTATTAATTTAGCTTTTTGTGCTGAAGTACAGTTTGTTTAAATAAGTTGATGACCTTTCTTACTGACAATTGCCGCTTTACCATTGTTAGTTCCATCTATAATGCCCTGGGGAAAAGGAACCTGTCTGAGCTTTTTAGTAAAAACCAATCAGTTTTTAGGAGAAACTGGAATAACTTGTTTTTTGGATAATGATTATCAGTTTTTCCAAAGAAACTACTAATAGCGATCTACCAAGATTCAGAGTGAATGTTTAAATGCGTTGTTGTTTTGTTTTTTTTTAAAGGGAACCATGATTTGATTAGGTTCCTGTCCCTCAGCGGTTCTCAACCTGGGGGTCACCACCCCTTTGGGGGTCGAACGACCCTTTCACAGGGGTCGCCTTAGACCATCGGAAAACACATATCAGATACTTATATTACGATTCATACAGTAGCAACATGACAGTTATGAAGTAGCAATGAACATAATTTTATGGGGGTCACCATAACATGAGGGTCACGGCATTAGGAAGATTGAGGATCACTGCGTTTAAATGAAGCACCCTGCTAGGAGCTTGTGAAATGAGTTCTGAGATGAACTCTGCATAGCTTGGGAGTGACTTGACAAAGTTGTTAGACAAGAAAAGCCACTCTACCAGGTCATTTTGTTGCACAATTACTGGCATAGGCAAATGAGGAGTAGGAAAAATTAAAATTTGTAAAAACGGAGAGGGATTAATACGCTGAATCTGAGCCTCTTGTATTTTGTGTTCTATTAATTCTAACTCTTTGTTGACCTGAGGAGTTAAGGTGCAGGGACTATCCAATTGAGGAGAGCCTTGCAAGAAACCAAATAAATTACTGAGAGCATAAGTGGGAATGCCTAAAGTAGGACATAACCAGTTTATCTCCTAGCAATTTTTATAAATCACTTTTAATTATTAATTTGATCTCTCCTTATTTGTACCTTTTGAGGTCGAATAGACTGACGGTCCACAACCATTCCTAAATAGTGGACTGGAGTTGTGGTTTGAATTTTATTAGGAGCAATACATAGTCCAGCCGAATCAAGTTGCTCTTTAAGTAATTTAAAACATGCTGCTAGCTGTTTATCAGAGGATGCAGCAAGAGAATCTCATCCATAATAATGAATAATATAACAATCTGGAAAATCAGATTTTACAGGTTGTAATACTCAGACTAGGGGCTTGAACCTACTACCTTGAATTAAGAATCCCACGCTCTGCCGATTGAGCTAGCAGGGCCATGGCTATAAAAGTGCTGAATCCTAGCCATTAGACCACCAATGAACCCCTCTATGATACAATCTGCAGAGTTCTGTACCAACTTTTTCCCATGTTTTTAAATCTAATTGTCCCCAAATTTGGGGACCAAGAACAATGAGTTTCAATTGCTTTGAGAAGCATTTCTAGTTGAGCTCCTCTGGCCTTAAGAAGTTGTTTAAGCAAACAGATATAAGGCCTGCACTGGCTATTAGGATTCCCCTTTACCTTGGTGAAATGCCTGGGCATTTCTCTACCATCATAGTTGTCGCGACAGTAGTTGTCGCGACACCCGCCCATGCCTTGCCCGTGAAACCTCCTGACTTAGACTAGGAATTCACCTTTCTTCTCATGCCCCTCATTGGGTGCCAGATGTTGTACAAAGTGATGAAAGACAGTAGCAAAAACATACTGTAAGCTGAGCCAAGGGACTCCACCCTCAAGGACTGAAAGAGCCCAGAGTCTGGCCAACACGTAGGTTTTATTGATGGATAGAATGAGGAAGTGCAAGTTGTATAGGGGAGTAAAACCTTCCTCTTTCCAAGGTCTGTGATTATCATGCCTTATGGCTATTCCCAAAAGGGAAGGGACAGGTTTAGATCAGGAAGCTCTTGCGTGAAAGCAGTTTGGAAGAAAAATGCACAATCCACATGCTCTCACAATTATTTTGAAGACAGGAGGAGAAAACTCTGAAGACAGATGAAGGAAAAAAGTATTGAGAGTAAGTTGACCCAAGTGTGGGATTCTGTTTGCTGTTTACATATGATAATGCCAGTCCTGTGATAGTGCTACTGTTGTAATGAGGCTTGGGTTTGCTATAGTCAATGGGGAAAGGGAAAGAAAAATCATCTTTTTTTAAAATTGAGATATAATTGGCATATAACATTGTGTTAATTTTAGATGTACAACATCATATTGTGATATACATAGATATTGCAAAATGATAACCATAGTAATTTTATTTAACATCTAGTGTTAAGAAGACAGTGTACAAATGAAGCAGAAAATAGGGTGGAGAGAAGCTGGTGAGAGTGAGGATGAATGACATTTAAGTTTCGCCTTAGTATTTGATTACTGACCTGTTCTGACCATGATTTCTGAGCAATACAATCAGCGAGATGCTACAGCACCCTCAGCGAATCCAGCTCACGTCAGCTGGCTCACGTCAGCTGTCGTGTGGACTGACCTAACTGTACAAAGGGAGAAATGGAGGGAAGTTTAACTGAAGCTATCAATTAATGCCTCACTAATGCTCTGAATTACTGCCATTGTTTCCAAGGGCTGTGACATTGAAAACACAGTGGCAGTTTTCTTGTACATTTTTCTGAAAGGCTGGTGTCTGACATCATTTGGGAGGAGTAGAGGTTGAGGGTTACAAATAAAACATACTGTTTTGCCGACATATGCAAATGTTTGGGAAGTCTTCCACATTTAAAGGAGAACAAAAATACAACATAAATTGTAGTCAGAGAAAAAAAAATGCGTTGTTTTGTTTTTCATCTTCCCTAGGGAGCAGCTGCTGATTTCACTCTAATTTTAGCTGCTATTGCTTTGAGCTAAACTTTCCATTTTTATTAAAAAAAAAAAAAACATTGAGTCTAGAGGATTACAAGCTCCTGTGCTTTTGATTTTTAATAAAAAGCAAGCATTTACCTCTGAACAGTAGCAGCAAGAGAGGGAATTAAACCCGAGGCCAGTGAGTTGACCTTTAGAGGGGTGCTGAGCCAGAGGGAGATGAGGAATTTAACACACGTGCCTTTTTCTTTCTGGTGTATACACTCTCCAGCTCACATTCTTTTTAAAAGAATAGATTTATTTAAATGGGAAAATTATTTGATTTAAAAAAATAATCTTTGTTCATTAAGGCTTGCATTTCATGAATTGGCTAGGCAGATGCAAGTCCTTCTGAGTGCTGTGCTGGCTGGTATGCTTGGATTTCCACATACATTAATAATACGAGTGGTGATGGTGCCGATTTAAGGTACAGAATAGAAAGAGAAATTACACATCCGTCTCTATACAAGACTCTACTGAGTGGGGAATCTGGGGTGATGCCTGACATAGTGAAACTAATCACTCCACCATGGCTGACAAAATACTACTTGCAACTGGGAATACATATACCCAAATTGCAAGGAAACCGCATTCTTTAATCTGTTCACTTTTTTATGGAGGAGAGGAAGCATAGCAAATTTCGTCTAATTTGTGTATGACTTTTTTGTAAAACAAGTGAATGCCTGTGGCATTAAATGAATACCACCTTTTAAAGAAAAATGGTCTAAGATCCATGAATTCGGTTTACAAATGACCATTTCCATTATTCTGTGATTTTCCCCCACTGCCATTTCTGTATAACACTGTTTTAATAGTGTCAGTAAAGGAACTCTCCTGTACCTAGCTCAGGACTAAAATATGGAGCCTGGTACTCAGCCTTCCACTCCTTTTGCTTTCCTCATTCTCCACTCTTTTTGTCTGTCGCGGAAAGAGTGTCAGCCTGGTAGAATAAGGCTGGGAGTTCACATTTCTATTAGAAATTATTCATGGCTTTAATTCTCTATGTCTAATGGATCACTACTCTTACAGGATTTAATTAGCTTTATCATCTCAAATTTTCTGCTCTCAGAGAAAATATTTAAAGAAGCCTTTGTTAGAGTATCCAAATATATTGCATTGAGTTCTGTTTTCATGAGTTTCACCTTCATATGGGTATTGGCGTTAATTAGATGTGTACATTGAATGCTAACTGCATTCTGTTTAATTATTTTTGTTATTTAACTTTTCTGGTAATTTTCAGTTAGTTAAAATTATCACCATGGAGTGATAGAAACCTCTCTTGAAGGTAATTAGACAACTGAGGATCATTGGTAAAGGTCAGGCTGGTAGTTGGCTTGGGAAAAGCAGGAGGCTTCCTGGGTAAAAAATGGTAGTTGGGGAGAGTCTTTGTAGACTTAGAGAATGTTCCACTGCAAGACCTTCAGGGATGGTTGTACCCAATCCTTTCCTTCTGGTGTGAAAACTAAATGGCATCTAGGTCCCATGACTATCTGTGACTTTCTATGAAATCTTCAGATGAATAATTTAATTTCTCAGTGTCTGGTTCATACAATCTTTTGTTAAAATTTCGACTTTTGGTTAGTGTCATGTAGTTTGTCCAAGGGGTGTGGAAGACTTGATGTAACTTTGCTATCATCAGAAGAAAGAGCGAATGTTTTATTATCTAGGTCATAAAAGGCACATTCATAACAGGTTACAGGAAGAGACTTTGCACTTCTTAAAATAAATAGACTCTTGATCCAATTGCTCACTTACAAACCTGTTTTCCCTCTACTAATTAACAACAAAAATCATGGACTGTTTCTGCTGCCTTCATTTTTCTCCTTTTAACATAGGCAGACCAGATTGGGTTCTTTAGGTTACTAGAACTTTACTCTTGAAAATCACCCCAAAACACCCCTCTAGGCAAGCTGAATGACTTCTTCTCAACTTTCATTCTTCTGTATTTCATTTTGGTATTAACTTTTATACATACTAATTTTTGAAGCCCACTTATTTTCCTTGCCTTTGCATACATGCTATCCTATTTTCTCTAAACTTCCTTTTCATACATTCCTTCATTCACCAATCATTTCTGATCCCCCACCATTTGCCAGGGATTTTGCTAAGCATGGAGGGCACATTGATCAATAATAAATGAGTCCTAAAACAACCTAAAAAGCATAATGACAGAATCTTGTAGTGAATATAGATTACATGATACAGTGTGAAATTCTACTCACAAGTAATTCCAAATGGTCCGTATTTTAATTCAACATCTTCTTGCTTCTCTAGGACCTGTGATAGCTCCATATTACTTGAGTTATTACATCTCAACTTTTTATCTTATGGTCAAGGCCCTGTATCAAGTGTTCTTTGTCTACCTCTTGGTCCATATTTGTCACTGGATCTCTCCACATAAACCACAGTTGCTCTGGTCTCTGTAACTTTGTTGAAGTTTCTCCATCTATCCCAGTTGTTACACTTGATCTTCTCTAATGGTTCAGGCAGTACTTTCTGTTTTAGTGCCCTTCACTCTCAACACTTGGATTCTTGTTTGAATACACCAACTCCCTCCCTGCACCAACCTGAATGCCATTTTCAGTTTCTGCACATGTAGTTGGAATTCTAAAATTTAGCTATTTCTTATATCATATACCAAAGACAGCAAATCAAGGACATGAGTTCTGGAGTCAGCATTCCATCATCTACCAATTGAGTGACAACTCCATGCTTCTATTTTTTTCCTTGGTAAAATGGGGACAATAATACTACCCATCCCCCACAGTTATGGAGGTGATAAAATGAGGAGACATGTAGGTAGGTAGATAGGTGATAGATACAGGGAGGTAGACAGATCACTTCATCATTTAAAATAGTTCTTAAAGCATAGTAAACATTCAGGACAAAGTTAGGTGTGATCATTTTATATTTACACTTGTAAATAATTGTTCTCTGGATACTTCTTTAAGCGTACTTTTTTAAAGGCAGAGTTACTGTGTTTTATTTCTTCTGTAGCAATGGAGAACTGTTGTCTAATAGCAGATACTAAATTGATTGATGGAGGTATTTAATAGCTATGCTTTCCTTTTCTATTTGATTCTGTCCCCAACCCCAGCATAGATATAGAGAGTTCCCTCCTCTATATATTAAAAATGTGTGCCACATGCTATTTATTGTATGTGCTGCCGAAGCAAGCACGCCACATGCCATTTAAAAGGCTACCTAGAAGTAGGATATCCAGAACAGCACAGGACCATGTAGGTTTGGACACAGACAATGTAGAGCACACCAGGACTCTATTGTATCTGGGAAGTATTTGATTCCTTCAGGAAGGGGTTGGCCTCTGAGCAAATCTTGGAAGATTAGTAAATAGAAATGGAGAGGTAGAGATTAGGATATGGGTGAAATCAGTCCAGATAGAGGGGCTGGAATGAGCCAAGTCTAGAGTCCAGAGAGCCTGAAAATATGTTTAGTGACAATTGTAAACCATTCCTTTTGGCTGATGGTAGCACAGTATTGGGGAGAAAACTGGGAATTGGAGTGAAATACTGAAATTGAGGATCATTCTATTTAAGAGTCAATAATACTTTTGTCTGATTTATATTGTTTAAATACCATTGTTTAGGAAGTTAAACAAAAAGCTAGAAATTAATAATGCTTTCTATTTGCTTGGAATTGTAACTTTTTTTTTAAGGAAAAATGATTCATTCTTAAGCCTTATGTATGACATGTTTGAATATGATGAGTTTAGCTTTTTATAAATGTTGACAGCTCTAAAAACAGCAGTACTAATAATGGTCAAACTAAGTTCTCAATACAGCAACCCCAGAGGGCTTCCAGAAGCAGTCAGGGGAGCTCTGAGTAAAAATTGGCCCCTGGGATTACCTTATCTGTCTTTACCAGTTAAACCTATAACTATTTTCTGGCACATCCAGTTTTCATAGACACCATTATGAGTTTTGTCTTCCTTTAATTAAGGTAGACTCATTTCACATTTTATAGGATGGGTGGTCCTAGGCAAGAATTCTCTGAGATCCCGCAGCATTTTCTTTTTAACTTTATCTTAGTATTTGTCATACTGTATTACAATTTTTCTATTTATGCATCTGTCTTCCTCACTAGCCTGTGAGTTCCATTAGGAGTTTCTTAAAATCTTGCCATGTTTCAGGCATTGTACTAAGGGTTTTTACATGGATAATGTATTCACCTTCAGAACAGTTCTCTGAGATGGATACTATTATTAACCCCATTTTACGAATAGGGAACTGATGTATATAGAAGGTAAGAGAATGATCCAAGTCATTAAATTAGTAGGTATTGGAGTCAGGATTTGAACTCTGTCTAACTCCAAAATGAGTATCTGTGGATCAAATGTGTGAATAAATGGGACAAATGTATTATGCACATTTTGGTAGACAAAACATTGGATAGGGAACCAGGAAGCCTGATCTGTAGTCTCTGATTTGCTTCAAACTGGCTGGGTGACCTTGGGCAATTTTCTGGACTTCTTTGAGCCTCCTTTTTTTACTGGCTTATGGTGAGAATTAAGTTATATGACATGTATGAACGTGCTTAGCACAAGGCCTGGTCCATTCTAAATTTTTATAAATGCTAGTTTTTCTTTCTTTCTCACCCTTCTTTGCCCTAAGAGGCCTGTGAACCAGCCTTGACTTTTCCAAGGTACATGACATTCTGTTTCAATCTGTGTCCAACCCCCATCGGCCAGAAGGTGCTTGTCCTCATTTGAACAAGGGAAACATGGGCAGTGCCAGATGATTATTGAGAGGGCAGAACTGAGTGATGTGATTGCATCTGCCACTTCAATGACCAATGATGGCAAGGGGCCATTGCGTCAGTGCAAGAACCCCACGTGGTGATGCTGGGCATACCCGCCTCAAGTTGCTCTGTATCTCTAATGTGAGTTATACAGGTAATTATCCAGGCAGTAGGCTAAAATATCTCCACAGACAGCAAAGTTTCATCAGCAGAAGGGCACATTTTGTTTCATATGACTTCAACAGAGCACTGCCAAGTGTTGTAAGGCTGTGGTAATTAATTGAAGGACAAGTTAGAAAGTCATGGAGTAATACGTTTCCCCCATGGTTAGGCCCCTGTGGGTTAAGCAACGCAGGAGGTTAAGGTGTATACCTGAGAATATCAGGTAAAAAAAAAAACACCCACAAAATTGTTTTTAGCTATGGGGTCCTCACTAGAATATGCTTTTCTTCTAGAGAGCTCAGAATCTGTATTTTTGTTATTGAGTCCTTAATATTGACTAAAACTATCACTGAAAAATAAGGTGGGAAATCACATTTTAGATAAAATTTTGTTTCTTGACCATGACATGAGTGAAATGCACATATTCCCTAAGCTGCGTGTCTGCAGATGAGAAGAAACATGCACACACATGTTTGCAAGTCCACACATTGGGTTCTTTTTTCAGATCACTTACTGGAAAGCCTCATTGTTCCTTTCTTGTGGTGGTGTGGTTTCCTTTATGTCTCCAGTTGACTTCAGGTACCTGAGAAGAATCCCCTGGTGTGTGTGTGTGTGTGTGTGTGTGTGTGTGTGTGTATGAGGGTGCAGACCCATACCTCTTGGGAGGAGTAGAGGTAGCCGCTGAGCCCTGCCTGCTCTGGTGTACCCCAGAAATGCTTGTGAGAATTGTGGGTAGGTTAAAGGGTATAGAGAATGGGAGAAATCCATGAAAAAGGAAAAAAACGATTTATGAAAAAATGTAGGGAAGAGGGAGAGAGAGCAAATAAAGGACTCAGAGAGGAAAAGAGGGAATGAGAAGGTGAGCGTGGACAGGCGGGGTGAGGGCCGCCAGCAGTTATTTTGGGTGCTGCAGCGTGGCTGACTGGATCTTAGACTATTCATGCTTGAATTTTATGTCATATCCTCCAGAGAGCTGAAAGCAAAGCCCAGAGACCATCAGGGCTGCTGACCCAACATTTCTAAGGTGAACTTTTTACCTGATCTATTCCTTTTACTGCCATTTGTACCCAGCCCCCATTCTTCATGTTCTGGCTGCTTTTGGTTTTTCCTTTTCAAAATTTTTGCTTTTTCTGGAGGGGGTTGGTGAGGAGGGAGAAATGGAAATGTATGGGGGACTTGGAGTGATGAAGCAAAAGGGTTTTAGCTGCACAGATCTAGATCAACTTTTACCTGCTTACTGATGAGAATGCCAAATGGAACTGAATCAAAAACGTTATTGATTGATAGATTGCATCTGTTGCTTCCCTTTTCTACATGGCTTGCTACTTTATCTGAGATGAAAATTAAATGACTTCGCACTATTTACTCTTCACATAGGCATTAGTTGCTTCTCAGGGCCTTATTTCTTCCAGATTATTGAAATAGATTGTTTTACTTTCTTTCTTAGTTAAGTCAAAGGTATTTATTGAGCAAATTCTACTAATACTACCACTATTCCTGCTGCTACTATTAATACCACTATCTCTACTTCTATAACCACTAGTTATTATTTATCAAAAACCCATACTGCTATGGTTTACCTGCTTGGAATATCATATTATTTGTATTTTACAACAAACCTTTGATGTATATACAATTATACAAGCAACTAGGGCTCACAGACATTTTGTAATTTGCTCAAGGCCATGTAGTTAGTAGTGGCAGGGCTAGAATTCAAATTGAGACATGTCTGGTTCTAAACTATTGTATAGATCATTATGCAAGGAATAGGGTTGAAGCAAGACCCCCCCCCCCAATAAAAAGGAAAAAAAATAAAAAAAGGAATATAATTAAGCCTTGTCCGTTACTCTAAAGTTTAGTGGATGAAAAGACAGATAAATAAATAACTAATTCAATGTATTGAATGTTTTCAACAGTGATTCTCAAATGATGCGTCAGAATCAGGTAGGTGAATTTATTAAAAATATAGATTCTAGACTGCAACTAAGAAAATTTGAGTTATAATCAAGGAATCTATAATTTTAAAAGAAGAAACAATCTCTGTCAATTCTAAAGCTCAACTAACATTGAGACCTGCTGCTAATCCTTAATAGCCAAGATAATAATGGTAAATCCAACCTGAGGGAGTAGAGATTGGGGAAGGCTATTTGAGGTTGTTTAGTTGACTTCATAATTTCCCGGGTTATATAAGTGTTAGAATCACATTATGATTTCTAGAAAATAGTTGTCAGTAGCTTTAGACTAGCACCTACTAATTCTATAAATGATTATGCTTGACCCTGTTGTCTTTAATATACCTCATATTTTTAATTAATGAATTTTAGCAGTATAGTTGGTATACAATATTATGCTAGTTGTATTAGTTTCAGGTGTACAATATAGTGATTTGACATTTTTATACCTTACAGTATGGTCACCCTATTAATTCTGATAATCATCTGTCACTGTGCAAACTTATCACAATAGTATTGACTATATTGCCATTTTCTTTTTCACCCATTCCCTCTACCCCTTCCTGTCTGGCAACCATCTCCTTGGTCCTGTTTGTATGAGTCTGTTTTCGTTCTGTTTTGTTTGATTAGATCTTATGCTTTAAAGCACATTTATACTTATGTACTTCAATACAGTGATTTGATCTTCTAACCTTTCAGTATACTTATTCTAGTAATCTGATTTTCATATCTATGAGAAGAAAAAATGAATCATCATTGTAATTATTTTGTTGTGACTTTAAACATTTTTGTTTATACACTATTAGTATGTGCTTGGTCAAGTTACTTCACCTCTCTGGGCCCAAATTTCCCATGTAATGAGGGAGTTGGACTCAGTAAATTTAAAGTTGTATAAATTAAGATCTTGGGCCATCATCCATCAGTACTCAATTATCTTGAGACATTTTTCTTTCCAATTGAGAAACTTCTTCATGACTCAGTAAATATAGAAACACTACTTCAAAGGCCAGCTCTGGAATAACTAGGAATCTTGCTGGGCAGATTTGAGGCTTGTGTCTGAAAAAGTGATATATACTGAAAGCCAAGAGGATTGAAATAGTCCAGAGCATTTCAGGACTGGACAGCTGATGAGTGGGTAAAGGTTGCCTATGCCTCACTCTGTCAGCTTGTCATTTTAATGAATATCAGAATCACCCACACACCAAATTGGGAAGCCAAAGACCTCATCTTGGCTGAGAATGAGCCCCTCCCAGAGCCTGGCTTAGTTTTGTGAGAGCAGTTTCAGTAGCTAAAAGTTTCACTCCCACCTGCAGCTGTGAGGATGTGTATTGCCAGAATTTTGTGACCTCTCTTGTCCTTGATTATAATATTGGTGAAAAACGGCTTTAAAAAGATAAAGATATTTTACATGATTTACAGTCTGACCTTAAGATGCTCTTGACAGTGTGTCTGAAGGAAAAGAAGAAATGGCTATTCCCAGACAGGTTGAATTTTTTCCTTATCAGAAGGGTTAAAATAAATATTCTTTCCCTCTGTGCTGTTCCAGCATTTCTCTGGCTGATAAAAGGGGAGATCTGTGTGTTGGACTGAGAATTATGGGGAAGCAAATGCAAGGAGATGGGACAAACTTTGCTCTCTGCCAGTGCTTATCAAATGTGAGTTTGGAGAGAAAGAGAAGGAAAGACCTCTAAGTTGGAAAGGGGGTTGGCCACAGAGAGGAGAGTCACCAAAGCGAGGGCAGCCATGCCCGGCAAAGCAGTGTCCATGGAAAACCTTGGCTGGTGGACTAAGTAGTCTTCTAGCAGTAAGTCCTGTTTTTCCTGTTGTCCAGGTTATGATAACCAGACGCCATTAAACATTTGCATCACCACCCAGTCATTCACTTTGTTCTGATTCTGTGCCTCCAAAACCAACCTCGGATCATAATGTTTATCCAATGGAGAAAAGACATCGGTCATGCTGACGGTCTGTGTGGGACTTCTCTTTCACATTATAAAATAATAAACTCTCATTCTATTTTAAGTGTTCATTTGGCTAATGAGTAAGCCCTCATGTTAAATATAGTGACTGGTTAAGACTTCACTATTTAATATAGTATGTAGCCACTGGTCAAAAATAGCTATGTAAATTTAAGTTAATTAAAATTAAAATTAGGTTTCTTAGTCATACATACCACATTCCAAGAGCTAAAAAGCCACACATGGCTAGTGTCTACCATACTGAATAGTGCAGATTATCAAACATTTTCATTATCACAGAGTTCTACTGGGCAGCTCTGAGTTAGAAAGGAGTTCTCAATTCCTTTGCCAGACCATTCTTGGTAATCTGCAATAACACACTTAGACCCACCTATGTCCCAGTTTGTCTGTGAGATGGGAGCAAAAAAAAGCTGTCAACCAAATCGGAATTATGTGGGCATTTAATGCAATTTCTAATTGATGCTTTATAAATAGAGCAAAGAAGAATGTTTGTATATTTAAATATTAATGTGAATTACAGTCCTCATTTTTCAGTGTGTTTCTGAACCTTATTTAACAACTTTAAATCTCTCCAGCTTTTCAACAACTTCTCTGGAAAATGAGGCAAAAGGAAAGGCTGCAAGTTTGTCCTTAACCTTGTGAAAGATTTATAGGCTGTTGCAGATTTGTAAAATGTCTGCTATTAGGTGTTAACTTCTGAACAAGCAAAGCTTTTCCAGCAAAATAAGTAATGATGATATCTTATATTTGCATGCCGTCTTTGCACATGCTCTCACATACATTTTCTAATTGATACATAAAATAACTCTTAGGTAGATGGGGGGAGGACATATATTATCATCTGTATTTTACATTTTCAAAGAGGTTAAGTTACTTGTTCAGAGTCATATGGTTTTAATGTCAGCAATAGAATTCAAACGTTTGACTCCTAAGTTCATTTCTTACTCTGTTTTACCACCCTGTTAGGGTTCTCAAGACAGGTATTATAGTTTAGAAAAGGCAACAGTAGGAGGAAAATAGAAATGTTGAAGATTTGGAGTCGAGAAATGTGGACCAAAAGTATCCTTTATTCTTCCTCCAGGCCAGAGAAGTAGACCTGAGCCTTCAGGAGTCAGAGGGAAAGAAACTGCTGTCTTATCATTCCTTCATACCTGCTTCATTTGTGGGACTTAGCTCTCATTCATTCATTCATTCATTCATCTGGCCAGTCTCTTGTTAGGCTGTGGGATTACAGAGAGGAATAAGACATCATCCTAATCTTGAGGGGTCCACATTCTGATGGGGAAAGAGATATACACTGATCACCATCCAGTGGTGTAGATGCTATGATAGAATTTATTTTAAAGTGATCTGACAGTGAAAAGGAAAGGGTGATTAGTTCTGTCCAGAAGTAGGTGGTCACGAGAAAAAGCTTCATACTCTGAGTAGGTGACAAGTGATCTGGACCTCAGAGGGAAGGTGGAAGCTAATAGGTAATTTTAAAAGGGGAAGCATTTCTGAGTAGAATAAACAGGATGAGCAAAGTTATACTTATTAAAAACAAATAAAAATATAGGGTGATGGAAAAAAAAATGACTCGGGGTGGTGAGAACACAATGCAACACCTAAATGATAAAGAACTGTACACCTGGAACCTATGTAATTTTACTAACCTATGTCACCCCAATAAATTTAATTTAAAAAAGTCATCTGTACTTCAAAAAAACAAAAACAAATAAAAAATAGTATCCTTTGTTGTGCTCACTGTGTTCCAGGCATTTTCTAACACAGTGAATCTTTCTTTCTCCTCATTAACAACACTTTGAGATAAGTCATGTTGTTATCTGCATTTTACAGATAAAGAAACTAAGGCTCAGAAAACAGGAGCAGTTCACTCTAGGTCAAATATCTAATAACTGATATAATCAGGAGTCAAATGTATATAGCCAGATTCCAGCAATGGTGCTTTTAATCACATTATGGTGATAATACTATATAGTTAATTTTATAACCTGATTTTTCTTACCTTTTTTGATATATCTTAAGCTGTTTTCCAAGTCATTAAAATTCTCTATAAATGCTATTTTAATAGTATAAGAACCCATCTTATCGATGTATTATAACTTGTTTAACTAGTCCTTTATTGTTGTACATTAAGTTGTCTCCATTTTTTTTTTTTTTTTTTTTTTTTTTTTTTTTTTTTTTTTTTTTTTTTTTTTTTTTTTTTTTTTTTTTTTTTTTTTTTTTTTTTTTTTTTTTTTTTTTTTTTTTTTTTTTTTTTTTTTACCATTTTGAATAACAGGGCATGGTGAGTTTTATGAATCAAAATTTTCTTTACAGGCCCAACCTAATGGAGAAAGCCTCATAAGAGTTTCTTGGTACTATCCCCAAGAGTAAGAACTGTTGTGGAAAGCTAGAGCATGTACTAAATGCACTCTGCTTTGGATTGTTTTCTTTGGGAAATTTCCCGAGGATATTGAACAACCCAAGTTGGTTCCTTCTGAAGACCTGCATTCCTTGTGCTTCCAGGCTTCTGCTACCCAATTAGTAAATACTGAAGGACTGAAAATATTAGCCTAAGAAAGATATAATTAAGAAAACCAATCATCTTAAAAGTCTATTACTATCCCAAATAGAGGTGATCTTTGGATTATCTTTTCTCCTGTCTTCCTTATTACATCACTCTATTTAAGTGAATACTGGCAGTGTTTGATTGCTTTGTCCTAAGTCAAACTTGGTGGAGAGAAATGTGAAGGTTTAGGTTAAGATGTGAGAACTTTTTTTCCCCCTAAATGAGTGCTATTTAAATTTTTATGCTTCACTTGACCCAGATGACTATGCATTTCTTCTCTTGTTTAGTGATGGAATCTCTTATGGAAAAACCTAGAAATGCTGAACGAAGAACATACACCCTTCATTTCCAAAAAGGTTCATTTCCCACTTCTGCTCTTGATTGACAATGAGTTGTAGTTCAAAGGCTGCCCTGCAGGGAAGCTGATATACTCTATAATTTAAATGGCCTCAAACGCCTCATGGGAAACTTGGTAAAACATTCTATTTAGAGACATGCCTGCTGAAAAGACATATACTTTTATAGTTATAACCTCTTTATTGCTGGGACATAAAACCTGTTTTTACTCAAAATGTGCCCGCTTTCAGAAAATAGAATGAGAGACATGCAAAAACAATGATCCTATTATTGTATATTATGACATTTGTTTTATAGTCCCCTTCTCCAATTCATTTTCTTTCCCTGCAGCTGTGGAGTATGGACAGCAGAATCTTCTGGACATTCTTCCCCTAAGCCCAGGGATGATGCCCAGGTTATAGACCTAGTGATACCTACTTTGAAAGACACTTCTGCAGCCCTCATTACCTTCTTACCAGTCAAGTCCTCTAAGGACAAGTACAACAGAATCATTGTTTCAATCTTTTATTCCTTTATTCCCATTAAAAGAAAAACAAACAAAACAAAAACCATCAATACAATCTACAGTTCAGGAGGACTAGATATGTGCTAAGAATTGTGCTGTATGTTGCCAAGAATACACACATAGATAGAAGATCCTAACCTTGCCCTCCTCAACTCTCTGCAAATGAGAATTCATTGTATTAATACATTTTTGCATGGGGGAACATTCTCTACTTCTTGACTTTAAACATTCTAATCTGACTATACTTTTATCCATGGCTTCAACCCGCTTCCTCCTGTTACATTGGAGAGGGGAGGGAGTGTGTAGTGTGCCACCTTTTGTCAAAGGATCATGCCTTCACTTCACTTCCCCCTTCCCTACCTCCACACCAGACTTCAGATTGTTTTGAGGACAAGGATTATACCTGTGTTCACGTACCATTGCTTCTTCAGGGTCTCGCATGATTCCTGGTACATGGTAGTCTTTCAATAAATATTTGTTGAATAAATAAATAAATGAATTTTACTCTAAAGGAGCTAATAGCCTAATATGGAGGCTTACTCATATGCTGGTCAGAATAAAAACTCAAAATATTAACTGAAGAAAAAATTAATATATGATTTAAAAACACTGAAGACCTAAGTTCAAAATGAGAGAAAGAGGGAAATAATTGTTTGGAAGACTTTCAGATTCCCTCAAGCTGAGAGGTGAGAGATGATGATGATGATGATGATGATGATGATGATGATGATGATGATGATTTGTGATCACACTTCAAACTATACTTACTTTAGTTTCTCCTGGAAAGCCGTTTTCTTTTGTTGTATTTACTCAGTTAGATCATTCTTAGTATCCTGTTATAAAATGGGTCTGATAAGGGCACTTTTAGAATACACAGAGGACTGTGATGAATATAAGTAGTATAATTATTTTTCTGAAATCAGGAGGCATTTGTTTCATGGGTTTTGATGTTTGCACTGTCATATCAATTTTAAGTATCCATCCATGTAATAAGAAAAATAGAGGCATTTATGCTGAAGTTTTTCCGCATAACCTTTCTATTTTTCCCTTCCCACTCTTCTTTTTTTTGTTTTGTTTTGTTTTGTTTTTCTCTTGAGCTGGGTCATATATTATTTCAACCTGAAGGAGATGAAGGATTAGAAGAAAATAGGAAATGAGACTGGAAGTGTTAGATTGTGCTTGAGTTCGATTTTCTTTTCTTTCTTTTTTTTTTTTTATTTAATTTTTTAATTTAAGGTCATCTTGGCTCAGGCTTTGGGATTTTGTGGGACTTCTTTATTCAAGATGAAATGAGTTTGTATCAGGTAGACCATACAGTGCAATGTTCCTTGATTTTTAGAACCATAGGTATATGGTTGTCCTCTCTCTCACTTCTTTTCTTTTGTTCTTTTCCTTTTTATTTTTTGTTTCTTAAAAACATTTGTATTAAAAAATATAGCTCACATACACATTGTATCAGTTGTATGGTATACAACTATTGTACACCATAGTTTCTCAGTATTGATATACATCATACCTAAAAAGTGATCACTGAGTCCAGCGACCATCGGACATCATACCACGCCATCACAATATTATTGGCTATATTCTCCATGCTGTGCATTATATCTCCATGACTTATGTCTTTCTCATTTATTTTTATTTTTCAATTACATTTGACATACAATATTATATTGGTTTCAGGTGTACAGTATAGTGATGGGTACTAGATTTGATGGAGTGATGGGAGGAGAGTGGAAGGAGTGAGTGAAAAAGGGAAAGGAATCAAGAAGTACAAATTCATAGTCACAAAATAGTCACAGGGATGTAAAGTGCAGCCTAGAGCATACAGTCAATTACATTGTAGTAACTATATATGGTGTCACATGGGAACCAGATGTATCAGAATATGGATTTTGTAAGTTATATAAATGTCTTATCACTTCCTTTTTTAACCCAGTAATTTGGTTTTCTTTTGTTGACCCATTTGTATAAAAGAGCTAGTCCTTAAATGAAATCTATCTGCAATTATAATTCTGCAGTGACAGTAAATACTGTGAACTATATTTGGGTTATATTATGAGGAAACTATAATTTAATTATGCCCAAGGCTCTGTCATCATCTATAATTCTTTTTCCCTACCATAGAAATTGGGAAGGAGATTGAAGCTACATATGTACTTAAGCAAAAGGAAGCTCCCCTGTCCTTGATATTTCTTTAAAAGACAAACTTGTTATATCAAATTAGCTCTAAATATCTGCTACCATTTTGTTCTTAACAATACCTTCAGTCAAGTGCTTTAACCTCTGTCCCTGATCCTCATCCTGGGTTCTATAACTCAGCTTGTGACCTTCTGACGCTTGTCCATGAGGAAATGGTGTAGAAGCAGAAAAGTGACATTTTGTTCTTTGCTTTCTATTATCAACCTTTTCCACCAATCACATCCTAGCATAAATTTCTGTTCATTCTACTTCAACATCACACACGGAACCCCTTAGGTACCATCAACACCATTGCCTTAGTTTTTTAGGTCCTTTTCAGCAATCACAAGGACTATTATATCCAGGTCCCTAATGTTCTCCAGACTCCAGACATATACTAAAATTTATTTCCTCTAACGGCAGTTAGAGAATTCTTCCTAAAATCTGCATCTGACCCTCTCACTCGCCTGATTAAAATCCTGGGTTTTGTCTTCATTTTGGATGATAACTAGCATGTTATACAGAGCCATACCTCCCTGGTCAGTTTCCTCTCCCACAGCACTCCACCCTCACCTCCACACTCATCTCTCATAAATTGAATTTCAAAAATGTGGCTCACATGTTTCTTCATGGATTGCATGTTGTTTCACAATGCTGTCCTTGTTATTTTGTCTGTAACATCGTTTTCGTCGTGTCTAAATGTCCCACTGACTATTAAGAGAAGCCTACCTGATTATGAACTTTCCTTTCAACCTCAGGTCTGACATTATTTACTCTTTCTTCTGTATACTCTTGTAGCTTATCTGTTTTTTCTTCTATGATTGTAAGTGTATTGGATTAAACTGCTTATATGCCTGCTTCCTCCCAATTGACTTTTGACTGTCTGAAGCAGAGACTGTCTCTTATTGGTCTTTGTGTCCTCAGGATGTGGCACATAGCAATAGCTCAGGATCTCTGCTGAATAGCATAAAACATCCTTCCTGATAGGCCACCCAAGCTAAATTAGCACAGCCAATGAGAGGACAGAGACATTATTAACTGTGCCCCATTAGTCAGAGAAAAATCATTTATGACCTATCCTTGATTATTCTTGGGAGGTTTTATCCCTGCTCTGCCCCCTTTATCTTAATCTTTCACATCTTTCTGCTAAGTTTTGACTTGGGACAAAACAATCAAAAACTGCCAGCATTCACTGAAACAGACAGAATGATGTAGTAAGTAAGACAGAAGGAAATTAGAAGGATTTCCTTCTAATCCTTCGTCTCCTTCAGGTTGAAATAATTCTGGGGGTGCCAAAAACTGCATATACATTTTAAGAGATGTTACCTACGTATTAGGTGCTAATGGTAACTGCTTTGAACACTTCATCTTTAGTTATCAGTATATATTGAGTATTACAATTTTAATGCAGTTTTTTCCTTTCTTAAAATGTGCATACATTTTTCAGCACCTATGTGTATGGGCCAGCACACAATAAAAACAAAAAGAAGGGTGGGGAGAGAAAAACATAAAAGGGATATCAAAGTACAAACATCAAACCCATGAAACACATGCCTCCTAATTTCACAAAAATAATTATATTACTTATATTCATCACAGTTCTGTATGTATTCTAAAAGTGCCCTCATCCGACCCATTTTGTAATAGGATGCTAAGAAATGAAATTATCCAACTTAGTAAATACAACAGAAGAAAATGGCTATCCAGTAGAAACTGAAGTGAGTATAGTTCAAAGTATGATCACAAATAAAGACTTCTCCCATCTCCCTGGTTGAGGGAATCTGAATTTCTTCTAAACAATATTTTCTCTCTGTTTCTCATATTGAACTGTGTCGTCAGTGTTTTTGAATCATATATTAATTTTTTCTTCAGTTAATATTTTGAGTTTTTATTCTGTGCGTAGTCAAGTAACACCTGACTAGGTATTACCTCAGTTCTGTCGTTTTACATTCTTTCACCCACCTTCAAGTGATGTGATCCCTTAAATTCCGTTGACTGTTTTAACACTTCCATCAATTCACACTTGCTTTTCACAATGATGTAAGAGATAACCCAAATACCACACACCATGTAAAAGATCGCTCTGTGCATCCAGTTGTTAAATCTGTTGTGCTCTGGGTACACGCGTGCCACTCTGCATATTCTGGATTATTCGCTCGCAGGGTTAGTGACTGGAACATTTTTGATTAACCTCTCAGTACATTTCACAAGCACTTACTCTGGGCTGTTTTCAGATCATGAAGATGCCGTGAATCACTGAGATGTTGCTGAATATCTGTTGATACAGTTTTTACCGGTGGGGAATAATTCGGTGCTTCTGAAATTCAAGAAGAGTCAAAAGGGCTGTTTTTTGTCTAGTTTTGTTTCCATCTTAGACATAAGTGGATATTGAATTACAGGTAAAAAAATTAATGGGGATAAATTTGTGGATTCATGGATGCACTTTCAAATCTTTGGTGCCCTGCCAGCCAGTCCTTTTAAAGTCTGTTTCTTCAATGTTTTTAATTTGAAATAAGCAAAAAAGTGCATATCTTTCATTTATTTTGCTAACTTTAATGACATATGCTGATTTTCTTAAAATCTTAATTTCTCCTAAGTATCCTCCACAGGTTGCATGATTTCTGTGGTTTGCTTAATTCAAGTCAGAGACAACTTGACACTTTAGTTGTTATTTACCTGCTTTCATGATGAAGCCAGGTTTTTGAGTGAGATTGAGAAGGCCTTTCTAGTTGTTCCATGTCTCAATGTTCAGGGACACACATGCAGTCCATAGTTCATGGAAACAAAAATAAAAACAAAAACAAATTCAGGATATACATAATTTGGAACTTAGAACCACAGACAGCCAAATGTCAACCTAGTTTAGAATTCTAGATTCTCTGATTGAGAAAAATTGAATATTTGTTTGGCAGACTGACAAATACATGTATGACTAACTTGTAGACTAGTTCTTCCCATCTTGTATATCATTCCTAATGGAAACATTGGGAGACAGCCACTTCTGAAATGTCATCTTTCTCCCTACAGTGATGTCAGCTATTCATCCAAACATCCATCCATCAAAAATATTCTTTTATTTCACAGTTATTGACCTCCTTTTCTGTTTCATGCACAAAAGGCATTATAGAGTTGCTTTAAAAACCAACCAAACCTATACGTTTGAATGGCCATTATGTTTTATCAAAGCAGACACATGGTAAACATGATAGCCAGTCAGACTTGTAAATCAAATACTATTCCTATTTTTAGTGAAAGTTATTTATTCAACGGTCCACAAAAGTTATCGAATACCTCCTATGTGTTGGGAACTACATTAAGCATTGACAGCTTGTCCTTCATGTTTTAGAAAGTTAGAAGAATGGAGATGGTCTTTGCATAAATTGGGTTGTGCGAAGAGGATTTTATAGAGGTGATTGCTATTATAAATAAATGTTGGAAAAAGTTATTTTCGGGGTTTAGAAAGATAAAGCCTGGGAACTAAGTAATGGAAGGAGGAGCAGATAAAATGAGCATACTTACAGAGGGATAGTGAATTATAGGGAAAGCAGTTACTTACATACAGTTTTGCCTAGGGCTACATCAGGCATGCTTATTTGGAAAGAGACACATTCTGAAAATATTCTGCAATAAACAAACTGAACACATTATTTAGAATGCCACTGGTGATTACCTAAACAAGTGGACCCTTTCTATTGCATTATTGAGTCACAATTATCAGTACCTTCATTTCAGAACACATTCTTTTTCTTGACAGATTGCCATGGTCTCTATAGTAAATACATTTAGACAATATTTGAAGTCCTTGAACAGTATCTGATACAAAGACTAGACCTGAGCTTACCTATCCTTGTCCAGCAGAGCTTCTCTGAATAGTGGAAATGTGGGCGAATTTTTACCCTGCCTCCACAGCTACAGTCAACCCCTTTCCTTTAGGTGGTCTTTTCATCGGGGAGGAGGGAAAAAACACCAATTAAGATCAAATTGTTAGTTCTAACATGATGGCTTTGTGTCAAGGAAGTATCTTGCTTCCTATCTGTCTTTATGGTTTCTAAAATTATAATTTTATACATTTACTCAATTTTAAAAATTTACCTCATAAAGCGTTAATTTTATGTTTTGGCAGGAATGC
This sequence comes from Lyroderma lyra, assembly GCA_004026885.1. Lineage (NCBI taxonomy): Eukaryota > Metazoa > Chordata > Mammalia > Chiroptera > Megadermatidae > Lyroderma > Lyroderma lyra. Next base: position 256,317 of record PVJL010000264.1, on the reverse strand, counting down.
CTTTTGACTATGAATATATGTATGTGGAATGAGGCCTCATCATATCTCCAGTGACTCATCCAATGAAATGCATAAATCTCAAGTCATTATTGGAAACATTTCCCATTCCCTTCAGGGTGGACAGCTTTCTGAAGAAACCATTTAGAGGAAGAGGCATAGTCTTGGAAATCAGCAGACAATTACAAACTAGAATGAGAGAACATTAAAAACTATTAATGATACAATCTTTTCACATGTCCCCATGCCCATATGACTAGATTATAAATGTTTGTTGAGGGTTCCTTCATTAGTTTTATTTTATTTTTTGTTTGTTTGTTGCACCTCAGATACAGGAGGTTGAGTTAATTTTTTTTTTTCCTGAGGTTAGTGTCATTTGTCATTAATGATAAGTTTGGTTGTCAGAGAGGCATTTTCACCTGCAGCCTACAAGTAATTTGATGGTCTCTGTCTTCAGCCTTGGTGAAATACTTTTAAGTCTCAAGCATACTGATGTGGCTTTTTAATAACATATTTTCATTCCTGGATTTTTATTGCAGTAGACATATTTAAACTGAAGTGGCCCTGGTTATGGATGATAGGAAATTTTCGTTTTTTCTCTTTAATTTCCAAATATTAAAGATACTGTTTTGATACCTCAAATATGTGAAAACTATACTTAATATATTAACTTTTATCATTTTTGAGTGAACTGGCATTCTGAAACATTTAGTAATCAGTTATTCAAATATTATTTTTTTCATTTTTGATTTTGTTAAGACAGACATGGATGACTTGAAAGAGTTAAGTCATTTCCCCAAAATGGGTATCCTGATTTCAGGGGGTAGATCGGTCTTTTATCTAAATGAATAGCACACATAGCCTTATGTGATAAATAGTATTATCTCCATTATAGACGTAGCAGATCATTGCTACAAGTTTAAGTGCCTCTGTGCTTGATACAAATCAAATCAATAGCAGAGTGGAGAATAAATTCCAAGCCCCCTGAATGCTTGCCTGGAGCCTCCTCCATGTGATTATGTGGTTTCTCATGTCCTGTGAGCTCTAGGTTCAAGCCCTGGGGAGCTGTGGCTGAGCTCTTTCCTTTGCTCTCCACGGTGGCTCTGCCAGAGCCAGGGGATGGATGACTGAGTACTGCTGTACAGCCAGCCTACTTTCTTCCTTCACCTTTCTGCTAAATGGATGTGATCAAAAGGTGCCTTGGACACGGGAGCCTAAATAATGGGGCCGCATTTCCTTGTGGAGCTCAGTAATATTTACTGAGCCCAACAGCTTCATTTTCCTCAGTCCCTGCTGCATTAATGGCTGCCTTCAGGCTGGGAGGTGAGAAGGGAGGGAATGAAGAATTGCTGAGAGGGACTCAGGCGACGTGGCTAACAGATGGTCTTATTAGAGACACTTTCCCTAGGCCTAAGTGAAGCCTTTTTGTCTGAGTCGGCAAGAAGTAGGTCATTTTCCCGAGCTGTCAGGCTCAGCGCTTACTTGACTTGTGGCTGTAGTTGCAGCGAGCTTCCCTTCTGGCTTTTGGTTCTCTGGGATATGTTAAGGGCCCTGTCTCTCTAGGCCTTCCCAGAGCAGGACTGGACTCTCCACAGACCATTTGTTTCTTTTCTGAGCTGCAGGCTGCTTCATAAACTCTGCATGCCTCATGCACAACTGGCCACAGTTGGGGATCTCTGAATTGCTATCCCTAAGGCTGGATTGAATTCTGAGCTGGCACAATGGTCCAGAGATTTCAGATACCTGAAGAGCTAGGGAGATATTGCAGTCTTAAAACCATATGCATACAAAGAAACATGTAGGCATAGAATAAAGAATAAGCCCAACTGATAGATGTATTGGCATCATTTGCCAATGCAAATACATGTTATGGTGTGTAAAATTAAAATTTATTTAAAATAATTGGGAATTTATAGGAACTTCTTGTGACTATGTACTTTCTTAACCAAATGGATATTAATGGAATGACCATTGTCCTGTGTAGTTCTGCACACTCCTTTTACAGTGTTTTTTAAATAATACTTGTTACATGTAGATGATGCACTGTAGAATTCTACAACTGGAACCTGTGTAATTCTTGTTAACCAATGTCATCCCAATAAATCTAAAAATAAATAAATAAATAGACATAAACAAATAATAATACTTGCTAAAATTAGCTCTCCATCAATACTGTGTCCAGTAGGTGACATGCTGTCTCCTGTAGGCTCTACATGTCACAGACTATACATCATCGACCTTATAGCATGTTACTAGCAATTCTTCCCCATAGATAGCTGCTGTTTTGGAAGAATGCCGTCATTGTGTTTCTCCTCCTACTTCACCAGTTCAAGGCCTTATGGGTGGCCATTCCCTATGGATATTGAAAGGGTAGAATACTTGGATGGTCAAAACAAAAGGCAGTCTCGAGTTAGTTACTTGGCAAGACTCTGTACTCTCATAAGGCTGCATTACCCTGTCACTCCTGATGGTTAAAAAAAATTTTAAGTTTTCTGTCCTCTTCTCACTTCCAACATACCTTTTTGCACCTTGAAATTAGTTCTTATAACATTGATAGATAGGAAATAATTTTATGGAGATTTTTTTCCCCAAAGCCACAGATTAATGACTACATCTTCACAGATTCAGAAGAGAGCACTCACATACATTTTCTTTTGAACAATATGCCCAGATTTCTTAGTATTGCTGTGTCCCTCTCCTCCCTTCTCTCTCTAACAAACTCCAGAAATCAGAGAAAAACCTCCTAACTCCCAGTTATTTTCACTTCTGAACACACACATCTCTCAAACATATTCAGACATGTTGCAGCCAGCATATATAAAGCTTCTGGTTTTAAATCCATGATTTATTTGCTAAAACTGGCCATGATTTTGGGCAGAAAATTAGAAAGGAGAACAGAAGGAAGGTCTTTTCCTTCTGTCCATGATCTGCAGGGATTTCGGTTGGAACCAGAAGAGAAGAATCAGACAGAAGGTTTCTTTAGCTTCCAAGTGAGAGTAAGTAAATTGTTGCATTATATTTTAGGTATCTGAATCTGCAACAAAAGCATAATGGATAGCTAGGTAGGTTTATAGATAGATACATAGATGGATGATAAAGAGAAATGGAACATACATTGAAGAATTGTATCAGAGAATGCCTTTTGGAAGATTATTTGGCTGCCAGAGATGCCACACGTAAAGAAGATAAAGGAGATAGAGCCAATAAGCAGTAAATCTATTATGACTACAGTGTTGGCGGATTCTGGAAGAGAAAATGTGGTAGTAGGGGGTATCACTGAAGAAGAATAATGAAGATAGAATTAGAAAACATGAACAAAACAGAAATACTATGCTCCCTCCCTCCTATGAGCTCAACAGATAAATACTTTTTCCTAAAAAACATAATTTGCAACTTATTATATGTGAAGACACCTATATACAGAAAAGTTAGTTGACTTTATCAGTTTGGTTAATGTGTCTTATAATAATCCTGTGGTTTTGAGTCTCAATCTATTCAGAAAGACATTTCCCAGCATAAGGCTGAAAAGAATAAGACAAACTGATTGAAATCTATCATGCTATTTGATTAGAATGAAACTTAGCATTTAGATTTAGGTAAATCAATAGATACTATCATATTGTAGATTATCCCCATACAAGGAAAAAGTTTTCTTTTTTGGCCCTCAAGAAATAACATAAAGGCATCATGTACCAAATAGAGTTTTTTTTGTTTTTTTGTTTTTTTTTTTAATTATCAAGCAGTATTTTCTTTAGCAGGTAGAATTTTATATCCTATCTCTGATGTCAGATAGGGGTCTCATTACCCTTTTTACCTTGGGCACATTGCTTTCACTACAGTGATATTGAATCGTGGGAAAGTTCAATAGTCTCCCCAAGACTTTAGTGATTCCATTAAAAGAGTATTAGTAAGTCCTACGTAATTTAGTCTTACAGAGATTCTCCTTAATTTACAATGGGGATACATCCCAAAAAACCCATCAAAAGTTAAAAATACCGTAAGTCGAAAATGCATTTAGTACACCTAAACTTTTGCACATCAAAGTTTTAGCCTGCCTTAAATGTCCTCAGAACACTTACATTATTGAACTATAACACTATCATAAGTCGAAGAGTGTCTGTAATTGGCTCCCTCTTCTTCTCATCAGAGGCAGGAGACACAGATGGGTGTTTTGTAGACATTATGGGATGCAGAAACAGAAAACACAATATTTGAAACATGCTTGTAGCACAGTACACTGTAAAACATGGATTGCTCACCTTCATGATCACGTGGCTGACAGAGAGCTACGGCTCACTGCTGCTGCCCGGTACTGTGAGAGACTATCATATGGCAGATATGAAGGAAAGAATTATACAAGGGATTCATTTCAAGTCTGCCTCTTCTGGCTGTGTGATCTGGCAATTGTCATTTAAATTCTCTGGACTCTTGTCATTTGAGTTTCTTGTCTATAAAATGAGGACTTTGGATGATTTCCCACATTCTCCTGTGGTTAGAGATACCCAGGGCCTCCATGGCATAGGAGCTATGTCTTCAATTTCTTTGAATCCTCCAGAAGGCTTGGCCTAATATATTACCTGTGGAGACGGATTCTTAGAAAGTATTTATGGATTTCTTATTAGAAAACCAAACAAACAAAAAAACAATCCTTATTTTGGTACAGGCCTGGCACCTGAACATGAAACTACTTCTCTTGGACAACTCAAACACTACTATAGTCAAACAATGTAGTTTGGGGCTGTTCTCATCAAATCTATTTTAGTGTAGGTTGTTTATAGGCTATTTTTATATCCTACAAACAAATGAAGTAAAGCTGATGTGGTTTAAATAATCCACAAAATGTGAGAGTTTTGTTTAATACTCAAGTTCTTTACACTCTTAAGTTCAGTAGGGAATTAACTAAGGGGAGTAGATAGCAGCTGCAGTATCTGTTTATTTCAGGCTCTTTAGCAGTTGGTTTGGTTTGTCTATATGTGATTTGGCTGCAGTGACCTTATACTTATATTCATACTCACACTCTTTCATACTTAAAGCATTATAGAGCCAGAATGGTTGAGTGCATCCAACACACAGAGACATGACCCTTGTAAGATCAGTGGGAATTGGTGCTTTATTCTATACTAGATCTTGATATGCCATCCACATTTATGTAAGCAACTATGTAGGTTTCTTAGTCCTAATGTGTTTTCTAAAGGCACCAAAAAAAGAAAAAAGAAAGAAAGAAAGAAAGGCTCTAATGCCTTTGTTAATCTGGGATTTGAAACTTTAGGAGTATATTGTGCTTCCTCACATAGTATTTCATTGATGCATCTATTTTCATAGCAAGATACTCATAGGATCTTTTGGCAGCTTAAGGATGTCAATATACAACACCATCCAGTTAAGAAATAAGGCACAGAAGACATGTCAGTTCTCATATGATGAGTTGGTGATTTCTTTATTACCGATAATGGCAAGTAGAAAATAAAGCCATGGAACTGTGACTAAGAAAAATACACCGATACTTTCTGTCCCCTTTCTCTCTAACTTTCTTCATCCCTGGTGTTTGGACCTTAGAATCAACCATAGGGTAGAAAATTTAACTCTATAGAATAGTTACACTTACCTAGAATGACAGCTTTATGCTTTTCAAGATGGAGAAAGAACATATTCCTGTACCTTGCAATTTTTAAATGAAGATTAGCTTTATCCAAAGAAATGTGGATCTGTGGGTGTCACCTGATATTCAGATAACTCAACCTTAGAGAGTCAATAGACCAAGAAGTCCTTCCAGGTGAAAAATAGACTCCAGGGAAAAGAGGCTCACCTCAACACTACTTTTATTCAGAATAAAAAATTCCTTTAGTGTTGGCCAGATGTATGACTCCCTGAGAGTAGGGCAGCTGTGGATTGGCAATTCTGGCTATTTTTTTATTTTCCATCAACTATAAAAATCTGATTTTCATGTCCTCTTTTATCACCCTCTTTCCTCTGATATGCCATCAATTTGTGTGTGTGTATGGGTGTGTGTGTTCCACCCCAGGACATTCTTCTGTGCCCTTCAGGCCAGGAGGTAAAACTTGCCCATTAGTTTCTTGTTTCCTGCTCCCTTGCCAATACGTTTTAATTGAGCTTTGGGAAAAGGTTGTAAGAGGAACTATGAAACAGTTACAGCTCCTCTCATCTAGCTTGTAGTTGGTATAAATGCTGTAAGTTCTACTGGTGACAAATTGAATTTTATATCCTCTGTCACCCTCCCTCACTGCCCCCCCAAGTCTAATCACTGAAAGCTTGAAAGTTAAGTGCAGGTTACTTATGTTATTTGATGTTAATGATGAAACGGCTGCCCCTAAAATATTCCACATCAGCTATTATTTTCAGAACATATAAATTAATCTCTGAATCATAACAGTTCTTAATATTTAAATTTAAATGGCAATCTAAGCTTGTAACATTGTATGTTACTTTTAATACCTTGAAGCACAGTAGGAAGCATTGATTACTATAATGCTGAATCTATATGAATAGTATCTAAAAATCACTACCGCTATGGTAACCAAAATAAAAAAAAAAGTTATTCTTTATTATAAAGAGTCTGTTAAAGGTTTCCTTTTTACTCCAGATTGATTTCCACATACTTTCATTCATTTCGTAGAAAGTAACTTTTCTGAAAAGAAGTGATTGTTTTGCTCCATATTCTGAATCCTAGAATATGCAAATGCTTTTGTAGATTGTAGTAAGATTCAACAATCAGCATTTGAAATAATTATAGTAAAGTCAGGATTCAAGATTGCATTGTACTTCTGGCTTATTTTATGAAATTCAGCCACTAATAGTTGATAATCTTCATGTGAACAATCCCCCGTCGGGGCTGTTTGTAGCCAGGGTTCAATATTACATGGTAGGATCTCTACTGGATTCTTGTACCTTGGTGTTAGTAGGTATATGTGCAGGAGGTGTAAATTCTCAACGACGACGATGAGTCATTTTATGATATTATGTATCCAACTATTCATTTATTCAACCCCTGAGCTACACAACTGAACAACCAATGAAGTAACCAACCAATATCTACTGAAGATATTGTGCATAGCACCAGTTTTATGTTGTATGTCACCTGGAAGGAGAAAAAGTGAGTTTGTGTTTGTGTGCTCAAAATAATACATGCACATAGCTGAGAGCATTAAAAACATTAAAATACAGAACAGTCTCCTGTCTTAACAGCCCCCAAATCCTACTTGCCACTTTTGCAGTTTCTGTTTTAACTATGTTGATTATTTCCATAGGTCTCATTATAATGCTTATGATGGTATTAATAGTTATCAGTTTTAGATATGATCTATTGATTTCATGTTATAACAAATAATAATTTTACTTACTTAAACCTTCTCCTAATTTTTTCAATCTAAAGTGATTACAAATCTGTTCTCAATGCTCTTACTAGTCATTTCTGTATGACCTGTTTATAACCAGAGTTTAACCTCCATTTTTTGTTCTATGAACCATAGGCAATATTTCTTAACCCCTATCCTAACCCCAAATTAAGTTAAGAACATTTGAATTTCTGTATCCCTCTAGCTTACCTCTCACCTTAAAAAATATACTTAAATAGAATTAGGAAATCAAGTGTTATCATTTTATATTTATATAATCCTTCATAGTTTGCAGAATTTTCAGTTTGGAGAGGGTGATCATCAAGACTACTGATAGCCTCTATTAGAATATAAAACGAAGGGGTATCTATATTTGAATATTAGCTACATCCTTTATAAGGTTTCCAAATGTGATTACAATCTGGAGACGGTGCTGAGTATTGAGTCCTTTGAAAGAGAGATCACCTTAGTGGCTGTGCCAGTAACAAGGCACATTCAGAAGAGGTGTTTGGGACTCAGGAAAAAAGCAAAAAGATATAAAATGTGCACACTTTGAAGAAAATGAGGTTGGGTATGAGAGAGTGAGGGTTTAACAAATGAAAGCCTTTGTGTTGATATTCATTCATGACAAAGAAAGAAAGTAAATGGAGAAAGAAATAGTTTTTGCTTTCTTTTGTGAAGGGTCGACACAAGAAGGGTCAAGAGGTAACCCTCCCACAGGATATTGGCTTAAAAAGGTTAATGTGATAGCCTTTGGGTTATTGAACACTTATATTATTCTGAGCTTTACCCTTACTTACACTTTGGTTCACTATGTTGTAAATGAACACTTTTAGGACAACAGAGAACCATGTGAGCAAACCATTTAACCTTGTGAGCTTTAGCGATCTCCGAAAATGAAGGTGGGGAATAAGATCATTTGGGAAGTTTTTTGTTTTGTTTTGTTTTGTTTTTTGGTGTTAAATTTTATACTGTGGATCAGAAGTCAGGCTACACAGTATACAATGAGGTTGAGTAAAAGATCTACAAATAATGTTTTATATTTGTAAAGCACACTAGAAATTATAAACTCAACTGTTTGCCTTATTGATTTATCAAGAAACCCTGGGAAATGCACTGGGTGCATTTGCCCAATATCTTGTAGTTAAGTAATGGCTGAGCTGAGATTAGAAACCTGATTTCCTCTTTCCCAGTAGAATTTTTTCTCATTTACCTTGTGGTAAACAACATGTAGGCACACAACGTCTTTTATTCATATTTACAATTTATTTCCATCACACACAGTTTGAATCCTATAATCATCATTCTGAGGAGTTATGGTTGATCTCATCTTCATTTTATTCTTGTATGCTGCTTTTGCATAGTGAGACCCAAGATTAAAGATGAGTTGACTTGATGAACTGACTATTAATATCTTGGGAAGATTAGGAGCTTTGTCAGTGTGATATTATTTCCTACTTACATTTAATTATAAAATATACATTCCATCTAAATGGGAGAAATGAAATAAATGCAAAAAGTAGAGGATATTATCAAAGATGAAATTTAAATTAATTCACTGCCCTGCAGTTCAGGAGAGAAAATACCTTCTCCTGTACATTTCATGAGGGGTGTCACTATACATGGATGTTGCTCCCCAAAAGCATATGTCTCAAAAGATGGCAAACTATATGTCTTTCTAGGATTTATTTACCCTTTTTTCTTACTTTTCTTTATTCTTTTTTTAACTAGGGTTGCTATTACACATTTACTTTGAAAAAGATTGCTGAGTGATGACCTTAGGCTAGAGAAATTTGTAAAGATGTGGAAGAAAGTAAAAAGAGAGATAAAAAGAAAATGTCCAAACAGTTGTTGCCTGGCACATTGCTTCATAACAATCAGAGCTCTGCCAGCTACTTTCATGAATGAGTCAAGGACACTTTTTCTCAGCAAAATTGTAGATTAATACCTAGTTCTGTCTGAATCCAATGTGGACTTAGGAAGTTGCAGTGGGGTGTAAAAAATAAATATTGATAAATGATCAAGTATTTAATAAACTTTTAATTTATTATTAACAACATTTATTTGTGTTATCGAAAAGTCTGTGATAAGTGTTATGCAGATCACTAGCCGATTGAAACATTAGTGTGATCTATGAGCTTGCTTTGATGGACTTAGTTTCTTGAAATCAAGCTCAAAAGATGCAAGATACAGTCTTAAATCTAGACTTGCATTAAGCTTCTTGCAGTACTTATTTTTTAGGAAGTTGTAAGAAGAAAAAGCTCTCTCTACTAATTTAGTATTAGTAAGTGGCAAGAGGTATTTGAGTACCTTCTCACTGAGCTGTTTGTATTCCTCACTGACATCTACCCAGAAAGTAATAAGATGTTTTCTTTTAAAATCAGAATTTAAAGAAGAATCATTTGAAAGTTTGATTAACTGCTCTTTTCCATTGATTGATAGTTCAGCTTCTTTGAAGAATTCTTCCTCGAAGGGATCTATAGTCCAGTTGTTTTCTTTTCCATGTTGAGGGAGGTACTTATAAAAGGACACTTTAAGTACCTTCCAAGTGACTCACAATATTCTCTTTCATGTTTTGGGATCGGTAAGTCATTCTCAGATAAGAAGTTGTGCAGAGTTTTAAAAACTTCACTCTGACCTCTGTCAATACACACTTCCCAAAAGCCCAGTTTTTAAATTATTGACTCAATTTTGTTGGTTCCTTTAAATATAGTGATTGAGCTGTTTAGCAATCCTAAGTTGAGTTTGTTTATTTCTAGAGAACTATCTGATAAATATGCACAACTTTGAAGCCAATCACTGCCCTGAAACTTTGGAACAAGAGGGAAATGATGATCTTCAAAAAATACCTGGACTTCATGTTTAACTTCAGACATCTGTGTTAGTATTTTGCCATGAGATGTTCAAAATGCTGTTCATTTCTTCACACTGTGCTTTAAACAATCTGGTGTTTCATGGTTGTGACTTAATAAAATTTACAACTTTTACAGCCTCATCAAGAACATCTTTCAGTTCACTAGGAAGAGGCTTGGATGCAAGACTTTTGTCTATGAATGCAGCAGTGACTCCATGGTACATGGGGAGCTACTTCTTTAATTCGGCCACATAGGCCTATAAAACAGCCTGACACAGGCTTGCCTCCATCAGTGCACACAACAATTCGACCAACTAATGTCCTTTTCAGTGAAATAACCGGTGATGGCATTAAAAATATCTTCACCTGTGGTACTGCTCTGTCATTGGGTAACAAAGCAACAGGTTTTCCTTAATTTCATTTTCTACCAAGTATCTCATGATGACAAGCCAAAGAGATAAATCAGCAACATCTACACTTTTATTGACCTGGATGGAAAAGGTTTTAGTTTTTCTAATTCTATCAACTACTACAGCTTCAACATTGTCAGACATTTCCTGAATTCATCGAGACACTGTAGTGTTTGAAAAAGAGGTAGTATTATTTTGCGGACATGTTGTTCCCCAAACATACAAGAAACGGTATTCTTAATACAAGAAGAAATTAAATCTTAAACTGTGGTATCGTTTTTTATCACATTTAGCTATGTGATGAGCAAAGGTATGAAGCCTCAATTGCATTCTCATTTTCTTTTTTTTCTGACATCATGTATGAAGTAACAGTTGGACACATTTTTAAGCACTGAAAATAATGTATTTCTTCCTTTTCATACACAGGATGTTTAGTTTCTAAATGTTGCATGAATAGAGAGGGTTTCTTGCAACCATTGGATATATTTCTCCACACACAAGACACAGAGGCTTAGGACAGTCATCATCCCCTACAAATAAAAACCCATATTTAATATACTCTTCAGAATTTTTTTTTCTTTTTTCTTTTCTGTAGTACTTTGAGGCATGCACCTTTTTACTGTCTCATGGTGTGGCTGTACTCCCAGCTGTGGACATGTGTTGAAAAATATCTGGTGCGGGTTATAATCCACATTGAGTTTTGTTTTTTTAACCATTCCTATTTTTCAACCACTTATTCATAACTGACATGCTTAAAAATCACTGATAATAATAACTGAAACTTAACATTATTAATAAATAAAGTATTTGAAAAGAATCACAAAGATAATGCACTTACTTTTACTCATTCAGTAACTAAATGATCAAGCAGTCTTGCTACAGATGTATTTATATGTTTGGGGAAGTTCTAGAAATGTTGCAAATGGATTATTCTGAAACTGTGAAATGATTGTTAGAGGAACTCTTTAGGGGAAGGGGTCATAGCCACACCCTCCACAATCACTATTCGCTAATGATATCTAATTTTGAAGGATCTCCATTAAGGGTAATTCAAACTTAATGTTTGTTCTGTAACAAATATTTTGCATATTTTTACTTTTCTTGATTTTTCACCATTACTGATTATTTTTCTCATACCCCTGAATGGCCGAGCACATTTTCTTTTTAATTGAGCTTCGAATTTTTCTACCTACATATGGCAGCCCTGGTTAGTAATGCATGGGCCTATAATTTAAAGCTTGTATGTGCAGAAGAGTAATCAGGTTAGGGTAAAGTGGCAAAGAGGAACATGCCCAGGGAAAAACAACTGAGAAAAGATAACATGAGAATTTGGCTGGTGTTCTTGGCAACCAGTACAAAGAGGAACAGTTTCCTGTTAAATTGAAGGGACATACACCTTTAGACTCATAGTTTAGGTAAGGATATGTAGAGTTTTCCCTGAAATTTCAGAGTTTAGATGATATTCTGGGTGCAAAGAGAGATCCTGGAGACTTCTGAAAAGAACAGTTACTTCTCTTAACCATTATTAATGAGAATAATGTAGTAGCAGAAAATAGTATTGATTGTATCAGGGAGAATTTAAAGGCTAAAGACCAAGCATGAAATTTTTTTGTCTAGATTATTTTACATGTATCTTGGAGAATATGGGAAGAAATTCTTCAATATACAGATTTTAATTTTTAATGTCCAGATTCTTGAATGTGTTATAGTACCAATAGTGAAATTTAGTGTTTTCCCCACATCACTGTACTAAAGGATAGTGTACAAGGACATGCCATTTAAACAAACTGCCGCATACAATGTCTCTTATGAACTAAAAAGGCACTGACCCAGGTCCCTATCATGAAAGTTACTATGTGCTGCTTAAACAGAAAGCCTTTTTTTCCCTGAAACAGGGAGTTGTACTCCTGACCCAAAGGTGCCATTCTAGAGTCCATGACATCAGTTGATACAAAGAACACTGTATACAGTAGAGTAATTAATGATTGACTGATCAATCAGAGACGCTACCTCTGGTATTCGTCCTAGAAAACGTGAGGGATGGACCAGCAAGTAGTGAAAAGAGAAGATACAGAAATTCAAAGAAATAAGAGAAATGGGGCGAGTAACTAGTTCACACAGCTGCCTTGTACTATGATTGACTTTTAGTCTAGGTTTAGCTTCAGGCTGTATGTCTTTACAATAAGTCTTCTTTTTTAAAGGTAGCCTGAGTGAGTCTCTGTTCTTTGTAGCAAACTGATAAGTATGTTGATTAGTAAGTAAATTGATTATTTAAAATTTAATAAATTATGTAGGTTTGTGTTGGAGACGGTGGACTCAGATTTCTATCAGAATGTGCCACTAAGTCACTACCAGACGGTGTATTTGACTTGTAGAAAATTATCATTAAGCTATTTCAAATAAAAAAATGTCAACTGGATGGTTTTTCTGGCTGTGCAGTTGGGATATTGCATATATCATAGGAACAGAGTGAAAAGGTACGAGAAATTGATCACAAAGTCAATGGATCTTTGGCCGCGTTCGCCGCATCGCTGGTTATTGACCTAGTCAAACATTTTCCTGAGTGAATTATGACAAACTAGCATATCTTATATAGAGGGTATTCTATTTTCCTGAAAAAAAGGAAAGAGGTCTATTTTTGTTAGATACATGTAAGAATTGCTGTTTCAACAGGTTAATGAAGTTAAGTAGCCTTTGGGAAAGCGGGAGTTTGCAGAGCCTTTTATATGTTATGGTGAATTGTAAATATCTATTAATAAAAATGATACTTTGTGCAGGGGTTTTCAAGTATTTCATAATGAAAGCCCCTAACCTCAGTTTTGAGAAGTGTTTACTTTTATCTCAGGGGAATACCAATTGTGATTTGTTTTTCTCTCTCATAAATTGCCTGTGCTGGGCCTGGTCTGATTGCTATAGGTGTTACTGGTTGTTCTTTTATGCAATTTTATAAAATAGATAAACAAGCTAAAACTCTGGATTCTGTGAGTTTAGTTTTGACCTCTAAGTTTGCACTGTATTTTAGAGTAAATTGTTTTAAGCCAACCTTATAAACCTATGGGATTTAAGACTGGAATAGCACAGATCTGCTTTACCTATGTGTGAAACGGCTTAAACATTTATAGAAAATTGAACTTAACTCCACTTCATTTATTCTCAAATGGTGTGGACCTCTGTTTGTTTGTTGCTTCTTGATTTTGACATATCTTAAATACTAGGGCAGTTAATGAAAGAGCCCAGCTCTTGTTTGAGGTCCTTTTACAAAAAATATACTACCAGGTGATTTGGGAGCAAAAGAAAGTCCTCATTGCCTTATGCCAGCAAAGTGGGCAGGGTTGTGCTGAAGACCCACTATCAAAGTGGGTTAGGAAAGAAGAGTCAGCTAGTGCATGTTATGGGGAGGTTAGCAAATTGAAACTCAGTCTTTTTAGGGTCTCCTCACAGAACACCTTCCAACTTGGTGAAAGCCAGAACGGTGAAATGGGGTAATTTTTCAATTGGCTATTTAAGGTTTAAAGAGTTAGAAATTACACCAACCTACAGGTCCCCAATAAAGAATCAACAAGGTGAGAGTAACCCCATGGGCACCAGCGAGCAAACATTTTAAGCCAGTACTTATCATGGTCATGGTGGGGGGACATCACAGGCCAAATGACACTCTTCTCATTGCTTTCTTTTTTTATTCTTAGACTTATTGGGGTGACATTAGTTAGCAAGAGTTACATAGGTTCCAGGTGTACAGTTCTATAGTGCATCGTCTATGTGCTGCATTATGTGCTCACCACCCAGCGTCAGTTCTCTTTTCATCACCATACAGTTGGCTCCCCCTCCCTCCTCTCCCCACTTGTCCCCAAATACACCTTAAACTATTCATTGCATCCATGGTTTTTTTTTGTTTGTTTGTTTGTATTTTCTTTGTTGCTTTCAGTTTTATATTCTGCATATGAGTGAAGTCATATAGTTTTTGTTTTTTTTTCTGTCTGGCTTATTTCACTTAGCATGATGATCTCCAGGTCCATCCATTTTGTTGCAAATGGCAATATTTCATCTTTTCTTACAGCTGAGTAATATTCCATTGTGTGTATGTACCACAACTTCTTTATCCAGTCACCTGTCGCAGGCTCTTGCCATTTCTACAACAACCATGCTCTGTTGCCCACGTGTAAATGTTCCTCTTTCCATCTGTCTTCTCTTTGAGGAGTCCATGCAGTGAGGAACACAGAAGCAGCAGAACATGGGAAAGTGTAGAAAAATAGGGGTGGTGTTCAATGATAGGAAACAGTTTAGTTGTTTTCGTCCACTCCCAAGAGGGCATTGTATGTCACATCCCCACATGCCTGTTTGCATTTTATTTTTCTTGCTCTGTTCCCCATTCTCTCCCCCTCGTATAGACAACACCAACGACATCAGGGTCTTAAGCTCCACCTCCTTCCTTTACAGTGGAACAGAAGAAACAGACCCTGTCCTCTTTTGCATGGTCATGGTATCCTACATAATTTTCTCCTGCCTGTCTTCTGGGGAGCGGGGGCAGCACTGTCTGTTCTCTTTCAAGGTCAAAGTTATTAGAAATGAAGAGGAACATGCATGCTTCCTGAGTCTAAGCCAGCTGGTTTGGAGTTACATAGTCTGAGGCTTGTGCTGTGTTCTTAGCTGGGGGACCTGCCCATTAATGCTTGTGGCTGAGGGCAAGCTAAGAGCCCTATACAAGCAAGTAAAGAAATCTGCATCAGGGGCTTAGTGATTGGAGCATGAAATGATTGATCAGAGTGGAGGTGGGACTTTGGGACATGCTGGTGATGAGGATGATAAAGTTAGATAAATGGCCCTTGCTCTCAGTTTTTGTCTTTTTCATCTGATAAGGGAGGGATGTTTTAAACTTTCATTTTCCATCCTTCATTTTTTCAAGTTTATTTTTCTAGTGGATTTCGCTTTTAAAGTCCTTAATATTTTAAATCTTTACCTTTTTGTCTTTGAAAAATGTTAAATCAAACTGCAATAAGTGAAGCAGCCAGATATAAAGCATACACACAACAAATAAACATTTTGCAGGCCGGGTGTCTTCACCAGTGTGCGAGAGAGCCTGCTGATGACGCCCTCAGCCCACTTTGACAGCGGGATGTGTGTGGATAGCAAATTAAGGCTTTGTGCCTGGGAGTGCATCTTCTCCTATTACAGGTTCACGTGAGAGCCAGAGGTGAGAACATCACAGAGCAATGCCCAGCTGTTCTGACCTCACCTCCACAATGCACACACCACCATGCCAATATTTGATCTGCAAAGATGAATTAATGGTTCTCTGCATGTGAACCATCCCCAGTCTGCATGCATGTGTGTGCATTCACACACACACACACCACCACCACCACCACCACCACCAAGCCATAAACAGTTAACTTCTTTAAAACAAATTACACACACATATATGAAACATTATAAATTTCAGCCAATTTTGATTATAAGTGACTATGGTGAGGCAACCAATGAGAGACTGGAGAGGAATATTCCGTGTTCTTTGTAGAAGGGCATAGACAGAAAGAAACAAGGTTGTCACAGATGGTGATGACACGTGTCTTTTTATAGACCTTTAAGCCCTAGTTACCTTTTGTTTTTTTACTTTAGGGATAATGGGCATGGCATCTTAGTAAGAACGACAAACCTGGGAAGATTCTCTAGTATTAAGGGTGAATATTAGGTTCTTGTACTGAGAAAAACTAGCTAGATCCTAAACACATTTTATAAAATCCCAGATCTTTGCTTTTGCATGGTACAGATGATTTATGTAACTTTTGGTCTAAATAGTTTAAAAATCACTAGTTCTTATTGAAAAAT
The DNA here is from genome assembly GCA_004026885.1 of Lyroderma lyra. Classification (NCBI taxonomy): domain Eukaryota; kingdom Metazoa; phylum Chordata; class Mammalia; order Chiroptera; family Megadermatidae; genus Lyroderma; species Lyroderma lyra. The sequence continues at coordinate 239,878 of PVJL010000264.1, read as the reverse complement.
ATGATACCAATTCCTCTGCTAATCAAGGCAAATGAGCCATAGTCAGATAGATGGAAAGATAGACTGAAAACTGAAAGAAAGAAAGAAAAAAAAAGCTGAAGGGGGTGATGTGTTGGAAAAAGAATAGTGATTAAAACCACAGAAGCCTCCTCTCAGGACATAAGCCTGAAGCGTCACTCTGAGCCTGAATTACTGTGAGAGCTGTGCCTTTCCGTCATTTTTAATAGAAGGTTATTAAAGACAAATCTGGACTAGTGAACTCTTCAGTGCTTTCTTTTAATTTATTTATATCTGCAGAAGGAAACCCTGTTAACCCCAGCAGATAATATATTCAACAGCTTGTATCCATTGCAAGGTTGTTTTCTAAAAATTTTATGGGATAAATTTAGTTCACCATTTGCACATATTTACACATGAGGTCTCCATTTCAAGGTCTTTGGCTTAAATAAGAAAGTCATTCCGCAAGCAGGATGCCTGCCAGGGCTACAGAGCATGTTCCATATGCATTGTAGAGCTCCCGTTTCCTAGGACATGAAGAGGACACTGCGGCAAGTGCCCTCTTCTCTTGGAATTTCAAAGCCTTGGCTGGGACTGCTGTGAACCACGGGAAGCGTTCTACAGCATGGCCCTCCGCATCGTGTCTCAGACCGAGGCAGGCTCCCCCATAGTCTTTGCCCTCCTTTTTGTAAGCCTGAGAGATGAAGCCTCTTCCTTCTTGTCTTTCAAAGAGCTCTACCCCTCCTTACTCTTTTCTATAAATGGAATGACTCTGGAGTAGCTTGTAACCTCCCTGTCTCCTAGGTTCCCACTGATAGACTCACACAACTGCCTTTTTCTTTTTTAAGAGCTTTGTAGCTAATATTAGTGTGTGAGGAGGGGAGTTGTAGAAAGAGAGACAGTGCATTCATTTCTACTTTTCATTGATAACTAACGAGCACCTATCATGCACCTATCCTTAATCTAGATATTGGAAATGCCACGGTGGGGAAGCGATGTCATTGTTTTCATGACTCTTACATTCTAGTGAGAAAAGACAATAAATGCCATCATTTGATTTTTATATAAATTCTAGGAAGAAAACTGAAGGAGGAATAAGGGTTCAAGGGATGGGGAATATTTAGAAAAGTGTATTCTAAGTTTTTTTAAAATACTCATTTGTCAGGAGCAGTCAGTGATCTTAGAACAGAGTCTTAACAGAGGAGGGGATGAGCCATGTCAAATTCTGGAGGCGGAGCAGTCCCAGGAGTGGACATGGCATTGGCACCAACACGCAAACCACCTGTAGAGTGACAAGGACTGCCAGCGGATGGAGGGGAGGCATAGTGAAGCAGGGGCTGGTGGCAAGTGAACCTCCCTTCCTGGAGACCCACTGATCAGTAAGCAGTGGGGATTTTGTTCCATGTGTGATGGAAGGGTATGGCAGGGGATTGACGTAAGATGATTTGTATTTTAAGAGGTCACCTGATACAACTAAAGATGGAGAAATTGAAGGAGGTTCCCCAAACCACTCAAAGAATTTAGGGCTAAACCAACTTAAAGCTCAAACTTAAACCCAGCCCTATTCAGGAATCCATGATTTCATTTTCAACTTGGGAGATCAAGACCTTAATCTCATTGTCCCTTCTGGTATTTGTCCTTGAAAGTAGTTACTAAACTACTATGTCCTTCAGGTATTTACTAAACAAAGGTACTTTACCACATTGTGAGGAATTCTTGGGCTGTATATACTTCTCCAACTTTATTACATTTTCATAGTTGTATCATATTTTATTTTCCCTTAGAGCATTTAGAATGTAGAATTCTGGGCACACTGTCCTCTGTTATTCAGATTGGGTGCCCATGATGCTGCTGATGGGCTGTCTTACATACAGCAGGGAAGCAGCCGTGAGGAAACTAAACTCAGTGGTTTCCTTCAGTACTGAAGTAGCAATGCCCTGTGCTAAAGTCAAGAATGGAATATAAAGATCTCATCTGGTGGTAAGAAGGGAGATAGGCTGAATTTCTCAGAAATGGTCCACAGCTTCTATGATGTATTAGCCTTGGAGAAGATAAAATTTAATTTTAAATTATTGAACCAGAAACACACAAATGCATTATTAGCAAATTGCATGCCTTCTAGGTCCTTTTGAGTCCTAAAGAATGTATGTTCTCTCCTAGGGAAAAAAATATTTTAGAAAATAGAATACTGAAATCATACTGATAGCTTTCTAAGATCAATACATTAACAAATAGCCCCACCTTTTTGGGGGGGGCACAGGTAGTGAGTTACTTATTGCACAGGAGGAAATAGAGAAGCTATTTTAGGCATGAAGCAGTATTAACCTTTACAGTGATGGAGCTCTAAAATCCAACTTCCAATCATCTTTTCCATCCTTATTTTTCAAAAACACAAATAATGAAAATGTTTTGGACATGCTTGTCCTATTTGTCTATCCTCTTTTGACCACACACACACACACACACACACACACACACACACACGTGTAATATATATATATTAGGGTGCCAAAAGTACACATTTTAAGAGACGTTATCTTTGTATTACATAAATACTGATGTTAACCACTATGAGCTCCTCTTGTCATTGCAAAACTCAAACGTGAGTTGTATTCATCTTTTGTTATCAGTATACAGGGTCTGACAATTAAGATCATGAACTTGCCACTGTGCACTTACATTGGCATTGCAGCACTGTACGAACAACTCAGTAAAGTTTCATAACCTTGGTATATCTGTGTCTCACAGCTGTGTTTGTGTCTACATGTGGTGGTGTCTTGCTAAAAGACATTCATTATTGTTGTTGTGTATTTTTGTGTGCTGCCGTGAGAATGTCAGAGCTTGTATTAGAGCAAAAAACAAACATGAAATTTTTTGTTAAACTTGACAAGAGTGGAAGTGAAATCAGGGACACGTTCATCCAAGTTTATGGGGATAATGCCATGAAGAAAACCACAGCGTACAAATGGATTAGACATGTTTCTGAGGGGAGAGAAAGCATCCCTGATGAAGAGAGGTTACAGAGGCCAGTAACAAACAAAACTGATGAAAACATTGCAAAAATTCTTCAGATTTTGCATCAAAATCATCGGCTGACTGTAGAAGCATAGCAGACCAAGTAAACATTGATAGAGAAATAGTTAAGAAAATCTTAACTAAAAACCTTAGCATGAGAAAGGTGTGTGCAAGAATGGTCCTGAAGGAGCCTCACTGATGAATGAAAGCAAAGGAGAGTTGAAAAGTTTGCCAAGACCTTTTGGAGAGGAAAGACAATGTTTTGGGCTGTGTTATCACTGGTGATCAAACATGGATGTACCAATGCAACCCTGAAATAAAGCATCCAAGTGCCCAATGGAAGTCAGCCTATTCTCTATGACCAAAGAATTCCATCAGTCCAAATCAAGAGTCAGAACAATGTTGCTAACCTTTTTTGATATGAGAGGAATTGCTCATTCTGAATTTGTACCAAATGGACAGTCAACCAAGTTTACTATATGGAAGTGCCGAAAAGGCTGCATGAAAAGTTAGATGAAAAGGACCTAAATTTTTGCCTACAACTCATGCCTCTTGCATCACGACAATGCAGCAGCTCATGTGGCACTGTGTGTGAGGGAGTTTTTAGCCAGTACACAAATAACTGTATTGGAACACCCTCCCTAATTCACCTGGTCTGGCCCCCTGTGACATTTTTCTTTACCTGAATATAAAGGAAATATTGAAAGGAAGACATATTGATAACATTCAGGACATTAGCATAATATGATCACAGCTCTGATGGCCATTCCAAAAAAGAGTTCCTAAAGCTTTGAAGGGTGGATTAGGCACTGGCATTGGTGCATAGTTTCCCAGGAGGACTACTTCGAAGGTGACCATAGTGATGAGATATGTAGCACATATTTTCGGATGAGTTTGCAAACTTAATTGTCAGAACTAGTGTCCTGACTATTACAATTTTAATACAGTTTTTTCCTGTTTTAGAATGTGTGTACATTTTTTGGGCACCGTGTGTGTGTGTGTTGTGTGTGGTATATATAATGATATAAGGGTGTGTGTATAAATGTGTTGAACATGTTAGAGCTGTTCTAATGAGAACCAAAATAGAAACTAGGAAGGACTGAAATTGGAAGTGATGATTGATTTGCTGTAGGATAGACTCCTCATACCTTGGCAACCTCTATCTGGACCTTGAGAAAGTAATGTTTATGGGAATTATTACAAACTATCTTTGTTTGATTTTCAGTATTTGTTCAAAATGTATTTACTAGGATATTTCTTCTCTGCCTCTAAACAGGACTTTGCTGATTATTCAGATAATAGAAACCCCTAGGGTTACTTTAAGTGCAAAGCGTAGATGTGATTAAAAATCAAACTGACAAACCCTATTACAACAGTTATTAAACAATTTTATCTTTATTCAAAGGGAAAAGGGGGTAACATTTTTTTTCTTTTCTTCCCAGTCAGTAATGTTTCCTTTTTAAAAAATTTTTTATTTTTCTTTTTAAATTTGGAATTGGGGCTTTGGAGAGGGAGAAAGGGTAAGGATAACAGTAAACATCTTGCCTTGGTGGTACTATCATAACACCATTTTGCATTTTCTAATCCTGGAGAAAGTTTAAGCTCAATCTTTCTCTAATGGACAACTTTCAGAGGTTCTTGGGAGACGCTGTCCATCTCTGGCAAGGACTCCCCTGCAGCTCTGTGATCACACTGAATGCATCCCCTCACCCAACGATGGCTGGCTCCTTCTAAAGCCCTAGCAATCAAGTTATACAACTTGAGTTGATTTTTGCTTAATCCTACTTTCCTGTACAGTTTATTCTATTGAAAATGACCTGAGAGGACCTCAGGCCAGCTCTCTGCCATAGAATATCTATGTCTAGGACACAGGGGAGATCCCTGGAGATACTGGGGCATGCATACGATATAACATAATCACTTTGTCTTAGCTCTACTTTCAGTCCATCTTTTGCCCTTCAGAATGCTCAGGTGGATGTTATGTGCAAGTCCACTATAACTCTCAACTGCTTATAAAGCTCCTGGAGAGTCTTGTTGAAGCTCTCTTGAGGTGATTTGGGAGCCATCAATCAATTGGGAACAAGGCTCATAGCACAGCTTATTCCAAAGGGTTTCTTCTCGTATCCTTTAACTTTCAAACCTTTTATGTTCTTTTTATGTTGGTGAGAGTTTTAAAAGTCATCTAGCCTATGTTCTTTTTCTACCACGAATCTCACAGCTCACTTTGGTATTTGATGTCTTTCTCTACCAAACCTTGTAACATTCTCAGTGCCACATATACCATGCGGTATGCTGTTTGTTTATTAAGATCAGCTAGGAAGTTGTCCTTCTTGATGATTCATCTATTGAAGATCCATTCATATGTGTGAATACAGGCTTAAGTTTTACCAATGTATATAACTGGGAAATATTAATTTTATTTCACTCAGGCTACTGAATGGATAACCTGGATGCTCATGGCTTTATACTTAGGCAGTTTGTCTTTGTCATTATTTAATAGTCAGAAGACCTGTATACCTTTTAATAATTGTCTTCCTATATCTCCATCTCTATTCATAATTAAGATTTTTGAATGTCTAGCATAAGTGAGAATTTGTTATAGAGTCAGAAAACCTGAGCTTGAATCATTTCCATTTTCCCATCAACACCTGTAGGGTTTGATTGCCAGCAGTGCATGATATAGCTTCTCTGAATTTTAATTTTCTCATTTGTAAAATGTGGTCAGAAATATCACCCTTACACATTTGTCATGTTGATTACTTTTAAATTATCTGATGAACATTTAAGTACAATGCAAAAGCTTCAAGTTTTTTCAAATGTAAATTCTATGACTACTGTTGCTAATGTTACTACTAGAGTTACTACTGATAACTACACTCCAGGATAGCAGAGAGATGCATCCAGAGGTGACCAGTGGTCAAAGAAGGGCAGATTGTTATAGAATATTGATGGGATCATGGGTAGCCAAAAGCAGGATGAGAGCAATTAGCAGCTTGTTGGGAGAGAGGAAGCAGAAGAGAGTGTAAGAGGCATTAAAAAGGAAACTGGTAAGGAGTCCAAACCAAGCATTTCCATGAGTTTGCCTCAGCTTTGTCTTGCCTGAAGACATTGGCTTCAGGTTAGGCCTCAATGTCATCTGTAAAATGGGCCATATATGTACGCTTCTTGTAGTTTCATCATAGGGATAGCATTGTGAATTTTAAGTTATTGAGAAACCTGATCTCACAATATTCTTGACTTAGTTACATTCCAGAGCATTTTTATTGTTATTCTGTATTGTCTGTTTAGCATAAAGTTAAAACCAACATGCCAGAAAATGTAAGTTTCAGGAGACTGGAGGCATAGAGGGCTCATAGCACAGCTGTGTATGCTATATGTAAGATGCAAGTGCTATCGCTGCTATACTGAAGGCATTTAAAGAAGTTACATATCATAATTTCCTATTTCATAAGGAGGTGCTCATAAGGAAAGGACGTATTAAGAGAAAAAAAGGATGTTACAGTACAGACTGATGTCAAATAAATTACTTTTAAGAAGAACTTATCTACCACTGGCTAAGAGATTAGATTTTTTTCTCTAATCTCCAAACTATGGGTTATTTCCAGGGGTTGACACTCTAAGAGGCATTTTGAATATTGCATGGTGTTCTGGCCTTTGTAAAAGTGGGGAGGAGTAAAACGATAGGCAGCTGGCTTTAACCCTTACCTCTAACTCCTTTGTTCTACGTCTTATCTCTGTCCTTGGTAACATCATACCAAATTGTTACTATTTCAATTTACTCCTGCCCAACATGAGCCCAGTCTATGTTCTAAGCATGGAAATTTATCAAAATTATCTTCACTTTCAGTAAGGAGTGAAGATGTTTTTAAAGAGCATCTCGATTTTCTTATAGAAGATAAAGCAACAGCACACACTATCACTTAAATAGCATCCCTTTCCATAACAACAGTAAAACTTTTTATTGGCAGTGCTAGAAGATTAATTAAGAAGGCTGTTAATGTGAAAAAAGAATGTTTTCATTTCAGATCAACACCTCAAGACATAAGTATAACTAACCTTTATTGATTAGTACTAAAAGATGACATGCACAATGTGAGAAATACCCAAAAGCTGCAGAAAACTCCAAGCTAAATGCTGGGAGCAAATATGCTCCAGATGTTGTGATACTCTAAATGCAATCATCTTCCTCTCAAATCTATTGTCTTTAGATTTAACAGAGCTTCTGTTCAACATGAAGAGATAAGCCCTTGGATTTGCATTCATGCTAAAAATAATAATAGTAATAGCATTTTATTATTTGTGTAGCATCTTACATTTTACAAAATGGTTTAATATTCAAACATATTCCTCCCAAGAGTCCTCCAAGGTAGTCTTATTATACCTGCTTTTCAGATGCTGATTTAATAATATACTGTAACTGCCATGTGTGAATCTGGCCATTGTAGTGATAAGGTATGACTCTTCTGTTTGCATTTATCAGTTATGATAGCTGTCATTCTTTCTCATCTAATTACAAAATGAATAATTGTCTCACTAAAGAAACGGACTGTCTCACCAACTTTCCTAATAAGCACTTCTCTTTGAAAGCAGTAAGATGTTGACTCATGTGAAGCTTGAAAAGTAGATTGTAAGTTTCAAAGGAAGTATAAACTGTCCTCCTCTGGCCCTACTTTACTTCACTTCTAGGCATCTCCAATGTCCTTTATTTTTCCCCTCTTCAAACCTTCTCAAAATTCTCCTCCACGAAGCCTCTTCAGTGTAGCTTCCTGCACTTCTTGTCTTCCCCTGTTTCGACAACCCTGTAAGTCTCAGGCCTATATAACTTTTCAGAGCTTGTGACGGCTGGTTTTTCTTTCATATTTATCCCACCAACTGCAATTCTTCCCCTTCTCTCTCCCTCCTCTCCCTTTCCCTCCCCTCCCATCTCCTCCCCTTTCCTCCCCTTTCCCTTCCTTTCTCCTGTCCTTGTCATTTTCATTTGTGTGTTCAGTGTCTTCAATTTCTTGATGATGGAATCATTTCTTTTACTTATTAGATAAGTGTTTTCTCAGGACAAAAAAAAAAAAAAATCACACCTACCTGGGCTTTTCAAAAGAGGCAGCATGTAATTCTTTCTTTAAATTTGTGCTGAGTGATCACTTAGGCTGGCTACAGGGGAATAAACAATCATGAAGAAGAGAGGCAAGACTGTTAGGAAAGAAAGAAGAGCTACAGGACATGAGCCAGTTAACTCCCTCCTGTAAGTGAACCACATTCTTAAAAGATGTTTATTTCCAAATCTATATAATTTTGTTTCGAAGCCCCAGTTTTTAAGTTTCATCTAGTAGCATAGCATTTTATTTTTATTTATTTTTATTTATTTTTTAATTCTCTTTTCATAACCATATAATTAGCTCCCCCTCCCTCCTCTCCCACTCCTTCCCCTTCTCCCATCCCCTCCCTACTTGCACCACATAAACATTAAACTATTGATTGTGTTCATTGGTTTTTTGTTTGTTTATTTTTTCTTTTTTGTTTCAATTTTATATTCTGCAGACGAGTGAAGTCATACAGTTCCTTGTTTTTTCTGTCTGGCTTATTTCATTACGCATGATGATCTCTAGGTACATCCATTTTGTTGTAAATGGCAATATTTCATCTTTTCTTACAGCTGAGTAATATTCCATTGTGTGTATGTACCACAGCTTCTTTATCCAGTCGTCTGTCGCAGGGCACTTTGGTTGTTTCTGTGGTTTGACCACTGTGAACAGCGCTGCAATGAACATTGGGGTACATAAGTCTTTGTGGACTAAGGTTTTCAAGTTTTGGGGGTAGAACCCCAGAAGGAGGATTGCTAGGTCGTACGGTAACTCCATTCCCAATTTTTTGAGGAACCTCCACACTGCCTTCCACAGTGGTTGTACCAGTTTGCACTCCCACCAGCAGTGTACCAGAGTTCCTTTCTCTCCACATCCTCTCCAGCACTTGTTATTCCTTGTCTTGTTGTTAACAGCCATTCTCACAGGTGTGAGGTGGTATCTCATTATAGTTTTGATTTGCATTTCCCTGCCAGCTAATGAGGATGAGCATTTTTTCATATGTCTGCTGGCCATTTGCATTTCTTCATGGGAGAAGTGTCTGTTTAGTTCTTCTGCCCACTTTTTAATTGGGTTTGTTTTTTTGTTGTTTTATATATTTTAGATAATAGACCCTTATCTGATGTGTGGCTTGCAAATACTTTGTCTCATTCAGTTGACTGTCTCTTTGCTTTGTTGATGGTTTCTTTTGCTATGCAGAAGCTTTTTAGTTTGATATAGTCCCATTTATTAATTTTTGCTTTTGCTTCACTTGCCTTTGATGTCAGGTTCATGAAGTCTTCTTTGAGCCTTAGATCTATAACTTAAGTGCCTGTGTTTTCTTTTATACATGTTATTGTTTCTGGTCTTATATAAAGGTCTTTAATCCATTTTGAGTTAATTTTTGTATGTGGTGAGAGTTCACAGCTCAGGGTTATTCTTTTGCATGTTTTCCCAGCTTTCCCAGCACCACCTACTAAAGAGGTTGTCTTTTCCCCATTGCATGTTTTTTGCTCCTTTATCAAAAATTATTTGTCCATAAATTTGTGGATTTATTTCTGGGTTTTTGGTTCTGTTCCATTGGTCTATGTTTCTGTTTTTCTGTCAATACCAAGCTATTTTGATTATTGATATTTTGTAATATAAATTGAAGTCAGGAATTGTAATACCAGCAGCCTTAATCTTTTTATGTAGTATTGCTTTGGCAATTCGCGATCTTTTATGGTTCCATGTAAATCTGATAATTCTTTTATCTATTTTGCAAAAGTATGATTGTGGGGTTTTGATAGGTATTGCATTAAATCTATAGATTGCTTTGGGCAAAATGGCCATTTTAACAATGTTAAGTCTTCCTATCCATGAACAGGGAATATTTTTCCATTTCGTTGTGTCTGCTTCAATTTCTTTCAAAAGTGTCTTTTAGTTTCCCATGTATAAGTCTGTCACATTCTTTGTTAAGTTAATTCAGAGATATTTCATTCTTTTTGTTGTGATAGCAAAAGGTATCAACTCCCTCATTTCTTTTTCTGAAGATTCGTTGTTTGTGTATAGGAATGCTGTTGATTTTTGCACATCGATTTTGTATCCTGTGACTTTACTGTATTCATTTATTGTTTCTAATAAGTTCCTGCTAGAATCTTTAGACTTTTCTATAGAAAGGATCACGTCATCTGCAAATAGTGACAATTTGACCTCTTCCTTCCCAATTTGGATACCTTTTATTCCTTTCTCTTGCCTGATTGCTCTGGCTAGAACTTCCAGTACTGTGTTGAATAGCAGTGGTGACGGGGGTCATCCCTGTCTTATTCCTGATTTTAGGGGAATAGGCTTCAGCTTTTCCCTATTCAGTATGATATTAGCTGAGGGTTTGACATATGTGGCCTTTATTATGTTGAGATACTTTCCTTCTATACCCTTATTCAGGGTTTTGATCCTAAATGGGTGTTGTATTTTGTCAAATTCTTTTTCTACATCAATTGATATGACCACCTGGTCTTTATCTTTTTATTTTGTTTATGTGGTGTATCACATTGATTGATTTTTGTATGTTGAACCATCCTTGTGCTCCTGGGATGAATTCCACATGATGATATATAATCTTTTTGATGCATTGTTGTATTCTATTTGCTAATATTTTGTTTAGGATTTTTTTTTATGTTTTTTTTTAAATTCACTTTTATTGTTAGACTTATTGGGGTGTGTTTAGGATTTTTGCATCTGTGTTCATCAGAGATATTGGTCTTTAGTTTTCTTTTTTCGTCTTGTCTTTACCAGGCTTTGGTATAAGGGTAATGTTGGCCTCATAGAATGAGTTAGGAAGTATTGCTTCCTCTTCAGTTTTTGGAAAAGTCTCAGGAGGATAGGCGTTAATTCTTTGAATGCTTCATAGAACTCATTGGTGAGACCATCTGGTCTGGAGCTTTTGCCTCTAGGGAGATTATGAATAGTCATTTTAATCTCTTTGCTATTGATTGGTCTATTTAGATTATCCAGTTCTTCTTGGTTCTGTCTAGGTAGGCTGTATGTTTCTAGAAACTTTCTTCTAGGTTGTTAAATTTAGTGACATAAAGCCCTTCATAATATTTTCTTATAATCCTTTGTATTTCTGTGATATCAGTGGTAATTATTCCACTTTTATTTCTAATTTTGGATATTTGTGTCCTTTCTTTTCATCCTTTGATTAGTCTAGCCAGGGGTTTGTCAATTTTATTGACTTTCACAAAGAACCAGCTCTTTGTAATATTAATTTTTTCTATTGTCTTTCTGTTCTCTAATTGGTTTAGTCTGCTTTAATTTTTATTATTTCTTTCCTTCTGCTGACTTTGGGTTTTGTCTGCTCTTCTTTTTCTAGTTCTTTAAGATGGGATGCTAAAGTGTTTACTTGTGATTTTTCTTGTTTCTTAAGATAGAAATGTAATGATATAAATTTCCCTCTTTTTACTGCTTTCGCTGTGTCCCAGTAATTTTGATATGTTGTATTTTCATTGTGATTAGTTTCTATATAGTTTTTAATCTCTTCTTTTATTTGTTCTTTCTACCAGTCATTTTTTAATAAGATGTTGTTTAATCTCCACGTATATGTTTTCTTTTTTTCTGCTTTACTTTTACAGCTGATCTCTAATTTCAAAGCTTGTGGTCTGAGAATACACTTAGTATGATTTTGATCTTCTTGAATTTGTTGAGGCTACTTTTGTGTCCCAGCATGTGGTCTATACTTGAGAATGTTCCTTGTGCACTAGAATAGAAGGTATAGTCTCTTTTTGCTGGATGAAGTGTCCTATAAATGTCAATTACATCCAATTGCTGTAATGTATCATTTAGCGCTGATATTTCCTTATTTATTTTTTGTTTGGATAATCTGTCCATGGCCATTAAGGGGGTGTTTAAGTCTCCCACAATGATTGTGCTTTTGTTAGTTTCTCCTTTCAGATCTGTTAGTAGTTGCTTTGTATATTTTCATGCTTCCTGGTTGGGAGCATATATATTAATTAGTATCACATCTTCTTGTTGTATTGTGCCTCTTATCATTATGTTTTAACTTGAAGTTTATTTCATCAGATATCGGTATGGCAACTCTTGCTTTTCTCTAGTTACCATTTGCTTGGAGTATTTTTTTCCCTTCCTTTCACTCTGAGTATGTATTTGTCCTTATTGCTGAGGTGTTTCTCTTGGAGACAGCATATGGATGGGTTTTGTATTTTAATCCAGTCTACTACTCTGTGTCTTTTTATTGGTTACTTCAATTCATTAACATTTAGAGTGATGATCAATATGTGAGGATTTCCATTGCCATTACCTTTTTGTTGTTCTTTTGTTTTATTTTTGTTTCTTTCTTGTTGCCCCAAGTCTATTCCATTTGTTCTGATGTTTTGTTTCAGGTCAAAGAGCCTCCTTCGTATTTCTTGAAGTCCCAGCTTTGTGCTGGCAAATTTCCTCCGCTTTTGTGTGTCTAAGAAGGCCTTTATTCTTCCTTCGTATCTGATAGATAATTTTGCTGGATAATTTATTCTTGGCTGGAAGTTTCTCTCTTTTAAAGTTTTGAATATTTGATACCCCTCCCTCCTGGCTTGAGATGTCTGATGCCAGCCTGATGGGTTTTCCTCTAAGGATTGTAATTCTTTTTCCCCCAGCTGCCTTGAGAATTGTGTGTTTGTATTTAGTTTTTGACATCGTTAGTACCATGTGTCTTGGAGAAGATCTGCTGGGGTCCATTTATCTAGGGGACCTATTTTCTTCTTGAATTTTGGGTTCCAGATCTTTCCATGGGTTTAGAAATTTCTCATCTACTATTTGTTTGGGTAATGTTCTCTGTAGAGTGCTCCTTCTTCTAATCCTATTATCCTGATGTTGTTTTGTCTCATAGAGTTAGATAGCTCTTGCAGAGTTCTTTCAATCTTCTGGTTCTGTATTCCCAACCATTCTCTTTCTGAGATGTTTCCATGTTCTGATCTTCAATATCACTAATTCTTTCCTCCATCTGGTTGGCCCTGTTTTCTATGGCAGTTATTTCATTTCTCACTTATTTTATTGTATTTTTTATCTCTGGAATTTCCATCTCGTTCTTCCCTATGTTTTGAATTTCTTTGTAAAATTGTTCCTTTTATTCACAGATTTTCTTTCTTAGGTCATTCACCTCAGCTGTGGTGTTCTCCCAGTACGTTTTCATTTTTCTCAGAGCCTTTAGAACTGCTACTTTAAATTCTCTGTCACTTAGTTCAGAAATTTCTAGATCTATGAGATCCTTTTCTGGAGATTTTTCATCTTCTTTCTGAGCAGCTTTAGATCCTAAAGTATTCATATTGTCTGCTGGGTTCTTCTTTGTCATGAGGGTTTTACGTTCAGCAGAGCCTAGGACCTCTTTCCTGCTCTTGAGTATTTTTGTGGTGTCTTGCTATAGGGAAGACACTAAATGGCACTGAGGGCCAAGTTTTGGGAGAAAGGGGAAGTATTTAAGCCTTATCTCTGGTCTCCAGCTGTGTTTGGAGGCAGAGCGTGTCTATCCCAGGTCCCTCTTCTTTCTGCAGTTCATTGGGGAGGCTGTAGGAGGAGAGGCCTACAAAACATGCACTGGGACAGATCCACCTCCTTCCCCTTTCTGAGGAAAGTGGGGGAGATGATCGAGGCTAATGGGATGCGAGCCGAGGCTCCTCTTGCTGGCTGTTGTGAATGCTATCAAATCTGCCTTTCTTCCTGGCACTGCTCCAGCGACCAGCCCTGCGGGGCGGAGTCTGCAAGTGTGCATCGCGTGGGGGTGCCAGGTGCACACGAGCCATGGGTCCAAAGCCAGGGCCCTGATGTTATGGGTGGTACAAAGGCAGCTGGCTCGCCTCCACTCTGGGCCAGGAATCAAGACCCTGCACAGGAGCCATGCACATGCGTGCTGTGGGCCATGGGGGCGCTGGGAGCCAAGGTGCTGTCTCTGGGGTCCCATCTTGGCCTGCGGCTGTTCAGAGTCTTCGCTCAATCCTCTTACTACTCAAGAGGTTCAGAATCTGGCCCCCAAGCTTTGTACCCAGCACGCTACTCTTAAGGTCCATCTTCCCCATGGTCTTCCACCATTCTGCCATTTTGGCTGGCTTTCACTCTTTTTGCCTCTTGGCCTCATCCCTCCCGTGCACTGTGCTGCTCTTGAATAGTCAGCAGCAATGGGGTCCTGTCTCATTCCAACTCTGCTCCCTCCCCTCTCTCCCATTTGCCCTCTTCTCTCCAACCTTCAGGTGTTTTCTTGTGATGCATGGATTTCTCAGCTGTTGCTGTGTCACTCAGGGTCCTCTTTCTTGGCTCCTGGATGCCATTCAATTGTGTTTTCTGGGAGAGAGGCTTTAGGGACCTCCTCCTAGTAGCCATCTTACCCTCTTTCCCCTAGTAGTATAGCATTTTAAAATCTTTCAGGCCAGCACCATGGAAATGCATGCAAACCTGAGCCTCTTTTAGTAGATTGAGTCCTAACTTGCAACCAAGCTACTTTAGGAAAGAAAAAAAATATGGCACATATAAATTAGAAATTCCACTAGCCAAGTTCTTAAAAATGCACCCTTATTTTTCAGTTTATTACATGAAAAATTAGAGGATGGGGACTCCAGAATCTTGCCCAGGTCCTCCCAGGTGCCCATTGTTCACATGACCCTGAGATGCTTCACTTCATCTTTTAAATGAGTGTACTTGCTGTATCTTCTTACTCAATTTTTATGGTGGGAACTGATATGATTTGGGTCAAGCTTGTCCATCCTGCAGCCTGTGGGTCACATGTGGCCCAGGACAGCTTTGAATGCGGCCCAACACAAATCTGTAAACTTTCTTAAAACATTATGAAAATTATGCGTGGACCCTTTTTTAGCTGATCAGCTATTGTTAGTGTTAGTGTATTTTATGTGTGGCCCAAGACAGTTCTTTTTGCATGGTGGCTCAGGAAAGCCAAAAGGTTGGAAACCCCTGATTTAGGTAAAATGAGAAAGCTCAAAAGTTGATTCAGTACCATTATCTCTTTATGCTTTTGTCTTCTTTGGTGTAGGTGTTTCTGGTCACATTCTCTTTTGTCTTAAGTTATATCAAACTAACACGTTTATAAGGATCACCAGTAATTGAAGCCAGCAGCATTTAGTTCATTTAATATTTATAATCCTTTGTAAATGCCTATACTGCAGGCTCCATATTTGGCCCAGATTTGTGAATTACTGTTTTTCTAACCAGAATTGGCCATAAATAATGATAAATGTTTACAATATATTCCTGACATTTACCAGAACAGATGATATTGGAAAGAAAGGGCAAATTCAGCTAATATTTCATAGATTATGCAAAATTAATTTACAACAGAGTTCAATAATCATTAGGTTGTAGAATTTTAGGAAAGTGTGTCTCTAGAAATGCTTACTGTTTTAGTTGAAATTTTTATGTACTGTAAAACAAATTTCCAAAATTCAATACAGATAATATATACTCAGCAGTCAGCAATATATAAGTGATAGTATTATTGAACATAATTATATTTCTTCAATAATTACAAGCAATAAAATACAATAATCAAAAATATATTTTTCTCTAGGCCTGCACATAATTCTTTTAAAAATATTAAAAATTTATATCATTTTTCTAAGATTTGAGACTAACACAAGCAGAAATTAGCATGGAGACTCTTTCACACAACACAGACACAATTACTTGTGGGCTTCCTCCTTCTCTACACCTGGTTTTAGTCAGAGACCATAGTTAAACCAAAGAAGAGATATTTATATGGGAGAGGAGAATACTTCGGGGTAGCCAGGAAAGCTAGTATTGGACTGCCATCATTATAGATACACTGAGCTGGAAATCAGGCCTTTTGTCAGAAAGATATCATTCTGTTTCAGGCAGTACCCTGTGTGATTCTTTCTCCTCTGAAAGGCAGACTTGTGACCAGTCATTTACTAAAGAGTGGCGTGTATGTGTTTGAGGGTAAGGCAGAATTCTCTCCCACTCTCTCAGGGTTTCCTCTGTACCACTCTTTCCTAGGGACACATAAATTAATATAATTTCAAAATACAGGGCAAAATAATAGTGAATGCATTCCTGTGACTCATATCCAAATTTTGTTCAGTGGCAAACACCAGCAAAAAGAATCTTAATGAAAATTCTCCTACAGCAAAAGCAAAAGCCAGGTATAAAGACTTGCTGAAGATCTGTAGAATGAGGCCTCACATACACTCTCTGAGTGCACTGGCAGAATAGATCTTTCCTCAGCTATCTGTGAGGATGACCACAGGCCAGAAGAGCGGCTTATCTTCTTTGAGGCAGATGAAGTAATACAGAAAAATTAACAAAAGAATTAAATTTGGCAGATATATTCTAATTCAATGACGATTACTTACCAAAATCTATTCAGCAAGCATCAGTTGAGCAACAGCCATGCACTAGACATTAAGTTTTAACTTGATTCACTTCAAACATAGACAGCATTGTCATCAGAGAGCTAATTTTGGTATTTGTCGAACAAAATGGGGGTTTCTTACTTTATCCATGGTCACAATTATGTCACAGTGGAAGCAACTCTCAGTTATTTCAAACCCAGGTACAGTTAAATCAGTAGCTCAGAGGTGACAAGAACCATATGTATATCTGTATCTCCTCAGACACTCTTCCTGACTCTGTTTTACAAATCCCTCAATTCCTCTTGTTTGTATCCCACAACTAAATTCTAGTTCCTGTTTGGTTGCTTTGCAGATGAGTATGATATCATGAATTGAGGATAATAACTTCAGGTGGAGAATAAGCAGTAAGAAAATCAGCTAATAGTTCCATTTAAATGTCCTCAGTAGTAATAGAGCAGGAAAAGGAAACCTAAACAATATATAATCTGGGAGCTGAATTATTTTCAAATGGAATAATTTTCAAAGTTCCACAGAGTGACAATAGCTCTTAAATCGCATGAAAGGAAAAGCTTATTTCAGCTTCTGGGTGTGCGTATGACTTTTTTTGCTCCCCAAAGCTAGAATTACTCTGATAATCAGCACACAGAAGGGTTCACCTGCTGGGACTAAATTATAAATAAGAGTAATGTTCAGCATCCTCAAAGGATTTTACCTGTGGTAATAGTGCTTTCCATCTTTAATACACTTCACTTTTATTATAGGATTATTGCTTTCAGCCTGGCTTCTAAATATGTGGTTTTGTCAGTACCATATCTCATATAGATAAATAACATTAAATAGGGTTACAGTGCTTATTAAACATTGCAGCACTATCTTGTACATCATAGGACCAATATCAGATGTGTGTCCCAAAGATAGGACAACTTCTTATATTAAGCAGCAAACGACTTTTTATTTTGTATGCTAAAAATAAGAATAGGCTGAGTTCACAATTACTCTTTAAACAATTGGCATTTTTATCCCAGGACAATTGGAAACCTCATACCAGGTGACTGTTACTGCTCTGACATATGTAGACATGGGCAGGCAGATTATGGTTATAGCCTTTTTGCAGATGTATAAAAACTGGCATAAGAAGAACAAATGAATTGCTATGTTAAAAGCAATTGTTGGCCAAACATCAGGAAAAACTAACCCTGGAAATTCTCATGTCTAGAATGATGCTATATACTTACAAAGTTCAGTATACTTGTATGATTTGAATCAGTAAGTATTGGCTGATAATATTAGCTACATAAATATTATCCACTTGCTAACCACACAGAACTTCTGAATGGAGTTTTATGATTCATTTCTATTTACAGATCTTATATTGTTTGATTCCTCTTCTCCGAGACCACATTCTATTGCATGTTGCTTGAAGATCATTCAGGTGTTCATTGCTGTACAGACTAAGTATCCAAAGCTTTCAGCCCTACTGTCACTACTGCCTTTCCTTTACATTCCTCTAGCTCTATGTCTTCTGCTCTGTGTGTACTTACCTGTGGGTGGACAGCATCTACCACAACCATGACTGTGTACAAATGAGGAACACCGGTGCACTGAAGTCCTGTTCGTACCAGAGCTCCTTCTTGGCAACTATTGGTCTGTCCATTCAGATACAAACGCTGTGCCTGGCTGCCTCTCCCAGCAGGTTGTCTAGGATATTCTCAGTGAGAATTGCTCCACAGGGCCAGCTCCAGGTATTTGGACTCATACTCTGTTCCTCATGGAATTTCATTATAGACTTCAATCTTTAAAGCTTAATATCTGCCACAAAAATCCTCTTCTTTTAATAATACTTTGTATATGTGTTGCCCATGAGACTTCTTAACTCTGTTTTGAAATATATTTATTTCTATCATAATCCTTAAAGTAACTCTTAAGTTTCTTGGTGACTATTCATGTATAAAGTTAACATTTTTTTTTTTTTAATTTCAAAGGTCTTTTTTAGGGCTTTAAGAGGTACATCAAACATAACATAAAGGAAGTAGGTGGATACATTTACTTTCTTTATAATCCAAATATTTCCTAGTTATAGATAATGCTTTCTTTGTACCGTCTTCTCTCAACCTGAAGTCCTAAACTATAAAGGAGTTAGTACATAGTACATACATAAAGAAATACTTCCTTGGGGATATCTATCATTTATACTTCCAAGAAAAAGCTTGTTAGCCATCAAATCCATTAGCTCCAATATTAAAACACAGCCACTTCTAAGTCTGGTTGTCCTTAAAATCTATGGTTTTCAAGGTATTTTTTGTCTCCTTATGCTTGTGCTTATAAATACTGTATTTTTCCCTGAATAAGGTAATACTTTCATCTGAAATTGTTAAACAAAAAATTGGGGGTCGTCTTATATACAGGAATAACCGGTTGAGAGGGTTTTTTAATGTTGGGTAGAAAAGTCAGGGTCATCTTATACAGGGAGGTGTCTTATACAGAGAAAAATGGAGCAGTTCAAGTACTTAAAGTTTACATAATTTTACCTTTGTGTCTTTCCCCAATTTGGTTTTATTTAGTTAAATGTAGAAGAACCCTACCATTTATTATGGCTTTCTCCTCTTCATTATGGGAATAAAATTAATTGGTATGTAGGTCCCAGATTTGGAGAATGGAGGTAGGAATAAAAGGTATAAATATAGGGGAGGTGAGGGGGAAGGGTTGACTACCTCTTCGTAATTGCTAGTGATGTTTTAATCTTCTTAAGAATCAGATTTTTTTTTAATTCATTTTTATTGTTAGACTTTTTGGGGTGGCATCTGTTAAGAATCAGATTTTGAAATTTTATCCACAATCCCTCTGAAAATTCTGAGATGACTTAGTTTGCCTTGATCAGTTTTATTCATTAGGCTAATAGCCTAAAAATTGAGATAAAAAAAGTAGAAAATGCAGTGACATTCTGTGTGATTATTTTTTTTATTGCTGTCCTGCTTAATAGATAAATAACATTTTTAAACTTAATAGACTCCCCACCACCTACTTCAGACACAAAAATATGACTGAAGTGGTTAAACATAGATGTTTTTCAGATATTATTGTCTTAGATGTTAATTACTTGATAATATTCTTATCAATTTAAAAAATATATATTGTATATTTTATAACTGATATAATTTATATTTTATAATTGATAGGAATATATGAGGGCTGTCTGGAAAAAGATTCAGCCATAAATACCTCTGTTTTTCATATTACATGACTGGATACTTTCTGAACACTATATATATATATATATATATATATATATAAAATGAATGTGTTGATACCTGAAAATTAGCTGAATTCTCAGATTTAACTGAGAGAAAGAAAAGACTACAGCATGCAATAAATTTTATCTTTTTCCACGAAATATTTTTATTGAAAAATGGTAAAAACAAACAAAAAACCATGAGAACAAACAAAAATTTTCTTACCAGCTCTAGTGACAAATACCTTATTTTTCACTGCTTCATCAGTTTTTAACGTCATATTGGCTATGGTTTTAAGTAGCTTGAGAGATGATGAAAACCTAATAGTTCAGCGTGTAGTAAGTGCTCACTAACTGCGTTTTGAATAAATTATTGAAATTATAGCAAATGGATTGAGAATGTTTATTCCTGTGGACCAGTATTTTAAGCATAAAAAGGCATAAGAAAAAAATGTTTAAAAAGCAAACAAATAATACAAGGGTATAGATTTCAGTCAGATAGCTTTTAGTATATAGAAAAACATCAGTTTTTATGAACATTGTTCTTTCCTTATAGTTCTATTTCTTAAGAGCTCTTGACATTTATTTTGTCTTGTATTAGCTAAATCTCAGTAACAGGAGCAGCATGATAATAATGAAACAACAGAAGAACAAGCTATAAAATGCTAATCATGTTCCAATACAAACTACATTTCTTTCAAATTCTAACATGTGGACCAAGTATGGAAACTCTGTAAAAGGAAATTTAAAGACAGTCAGAAGGGGAAATTTTAAAAATAATAGACTAAATGAGAGACAAAGCAGACTAGAAGACTCTTCTGAGGTGCTTTATAATTAATGAGAAAACAGGCAGTAAATAGAAAAAACAAATAGGAGCCAGAGGAGAATCTTAAAATTGAAAGGAATTTTAATGGTCATCCGGGGCTATTCTTCTACTTCATGGTCAAATGCTTTACAAACCTGTGATAGGTTGTGATCCAGGCTCTTCTGGGGAGAAGCGTGTTCACACACATGCACACACACTCAGATATATATATATATATCCTAGAGACAGAAAGAGAATGCATTATACATATGCCTATGAGGGCTGTCCAAAAAATATCCAGCCGTGTATTATAACATGAAAAATAGAGGCATTTATGGCTGGATTATTTTCTGGACAGGACTCATATATGTAATTAAAAATAACCAGGTAATAATTCCACATTCTGAAATAGATTTCTCCAAGAGATTAGTAATTTATTTCTATCTGGAATGGAAACTACAAATCCAAGAACTGTTGGAGTTAATTTTTCTATTTTGTAGACAAGAGTGCCCACTATCTATCCTCAGATACATTTTACATGAATATTCTACTGCTCTCAGTTTTCTTTTTATATTAAGATGGAGTTGGGTTTCTGTCTGTGACTGGTCAGAGGTTACATAGCAAACTAATTTAGAAGCCAGTGTGAGCATTGGAAATCATGAGAATTCTTATTCAGTGCTGTGTTAGTCAAGGATAGAGGAAGATGAAGATAGGATTCATAGGGACAGCAGTTCGGCTGGTATGGCAGGTCACACATGAAATCACATTTGATATACAGATAAGGTCTTCTGTCCTGCTTATCTCTTTCTGAAATTCTTATACGCTTTGTTGACCTTTTTGGAAACAGCGAACAATTCTAAGTAGTGTTCAAACAATGAATGACAGCTTTTATTAACATCGGAAGGACTCTGGATGTCCAGAAGAACACATTAGTATGTCATAAAGCCCTAGAAATAATTTACATTATTTTGAGAGGTTATTTATACTCAAAGTGCTGCTTCTGTGAAAAAGGAGAAAATTCAACAACAAAAATGTAGTTTATTATATAGCTAAAACTTTTTAATCAAGTAACAAACCAAAATTTCCAGGTGTTTTTTTCACGAATAGACATTTCTCCCACCTTTGTAGAATGATTCCTACACACAGAGGAAGATGTTATTTGTATGTGCCCTGCATTTATGGAGGCCACTGTCATGCAGAAAATAATGGATTAGCCAGGAGATGAATAGTAACTCCCTGTTGTCTTTGAATCAAAACAAAGCAAACATAAGAAAGCACCATGACCAATAGAAACATGAAACTTCAGTGTAGCTCGACGTCTTTGTTTCAAAATATAAAGCCTAGTAATTCTTCATCAGGAAAATGTATCTCCTCATTAGCCAGCGGGCCATCATATGGCAAATTTGAAGAGGTATAGTCAACTGCCAACTCTGTAGGCATTATTAAACTGTTAGTTTGGGAATAATCAATCAGTGAATGCAATAAGACTATTCCAGATGGTCTATGTATGAAACAATGGGACTTATCTTTCCAAGTCAAAGAATGCCAATTCAAGGTCTTGGAGTTGTAGGTTTTAATTTTTTTTTTCTAGAGTTATTTTTTCTTTTCTCCAAATAATTAGTGGTTTCAGTTCTGTGACATAACAGGACTCATGATAAGTCTCTGCCCATGCACAAATGCATTACTAGACAGAAGGGTTATTAACACATATATGGTTCCTGTATTAGATTTTTTTATACATATGTTTATTTGTGGTTCTGTAATTCATAAGACATGAATGAGTAAGTAGTCATTGCTGTAAAAGACAAAGAAAGAAAGAGAGCTTCAATAACTCCTCATTTTTACATCTATTTCCTCTTTCATTGTACTTGCTTTTTAAAAATCCAATCTCCTTTTCATCACTGCTTTTTATTTTAATTCTTTCACTTTCACAATTGCTTCCAAGCCATGTTTTTTTTTTCCTCCCATACTCAATTAAGGTAAAATATAGAGAAAAACACTCCACCGTACTCTTTTACTCTCTCCTTAATTTCTAACTGTCCTTCTCAGTTGCAGAAAGGAGCCCATGAATGAGTTTGTGTATCATTGAATTACTCCTCCCACAAAGCAGTAATAGGTGTCCAACATCCCTTTTAGACTAACTGCAGCTTGACTTATTATCCCTCAGCGAGTTGCACTTTATGTTCTGTTCACAATATAGATTATATTCCTATGGTATGAAGTGGGAGATGTAAATAAAAATGTTTCCATATGTTTTCTACTGTTAGTAAAGTAGAATGTCTCTGTGCAATAATCCTAGAGCACCTAGTGCCAACTGTTTTCTAACATACTCCAGTTTTATTGTTATTTTCCACTTGAAGAAATGGAAAATATAAAACAGACTAACCTGGAGTAAATAAATCTAGAGTATTTCAAGGTCTGACAAACTTGAGGAAGATATTTAACTTTTCTGAGTCTCCTCTTCTGTAAGATAAGTGGTACAGTTAAGGATTACAGAGTAATTTTAAAATGAAAAACATAGTATGATAGTAATTGCAATATATCTTATGCTTACATACTGAAAATAACCTGTATCACACCAGAAAGGCTAAGTTCCATTTTTACTGGCTTAAGTCTTGAGTTAATTCCCTTCTTGGCCATCAACTCTTTACAGTGGAACCATGGAACATCATTGTATCACCCTATTACTTCCTAGGTTTCTATCTATTTAAGGCTTCAAGGAATCACTTCTAAAATGGAATATATATTATATATGGCCCAATCCCATAATTTTACATGTGAACTAATTGAATTTTCGAGAAGTAAACAGGCTTTGTCACTGTCTCAGAGCTTGTGACTAATACAGCCTGGACTCCAATTAAAATTTTCCTGATTTTAATTTATGGTATTATTACTTCTTATTATATATAACTATTCAAGTGGATTGTGTGGATAGGTGTAGAAGGGTTGGGTTTAACATGTTAAAATGTCACTTAATATCTTCTGTAAAGTAACATTATGTGTTCACAGATCAAACAGGATAAACAGGGAACTCTCATACAAGTTACAGCTGAAAGATTTTCTTTAACCCTTCAGCATACATTAAACATCAAAGATCCTTCAGTAAGTCAAAGTTATCCTAGGTCCAGCAATTACAGTGCCCAGCTGCTTCCAGGAATACATTATCTTGGCCCTAATTGAGAGCAACTTAACCAATGTTTTCATTTCATGATTAGTTCTTGTTGGCTTCTGAAGAGTCAAGATTGCCATAGATGGTACCAGACCCATCTGTGGTTTTACCAAAGTTATTCTGACAAACTCAGCTGCCAAGACAATCACAGTCTACATCTCAAATGCAATAAAGAAGCTTTGAGATCCATCTCATCTCACAACTTCAACTGCAGACAACCCTGCTTGAGTTGCATAGGGCAGAAGGATGTTAATTCTATGGCTATCTGGGAAAATGGGGTGCTAACTTGAAGGGAAATTGCCCTTTCACATTGCTCAGTGATCGTCTTCTACCATTTCTGTCTATCACCCCCAGTAATGTGACCAATTTTCGTCGTATTAAAGGCTTTGTATGACTAAAAGCATCCTCAATGATGAACTGACCAACACATTATTAGGTTATGTGTCATATACAACTCTGGCCTAAAGGTTTGTCATGCTTTAGAAAACTCACTATAAAAGTAAACAATACAAAAATTTAATTTATAAGCAAATAAATTGGATATCAGAGTTTATGGTGGGAGGGTTGATTATTAAAATATTAGATATTATTGCATTAAAAATGGTTCAATACTGAGAATATTTAAATAGAGCACCCCCATGGGAATGTATATGTAATTTCATTTATTAAAAATTCAATAAACACAGTTGTTGGAGAGGAGATCCAAGATGGCAGAGTAGGTAAACACTGTGGCTTCTTTATTCCATGAACACATTGAAGTACAACTACATTACTGAACAGCCAACCTGGAGAACCATCTGAAGGCTGGCTGAATACAAGTTTTATAACTAAGGATACAAAGAGGAGGCCATGGCAAGACTGGTAGGAGTGGTGCAGACACAAACAGAGCCAAACCTCCAGTGGTGGTAGAAAATCAGGAGGGATATCTCAGCGACAAAGGCTCCCACTAGAGGAGCGGGGGACTCCAGCCTGATACCAGGCTCCCTAGCCTGTAGCACGGGTGCTGGGCAAAGGAACCCCACAACATCTGACTATGAGAAACAGTAGGGACTCCAACAGTATACTTGGGATGGAAGGCTGCGGGAAGCCCAGACATTCTCTTAAAGTGTCCACACAGACTCAGTCACTCATAGGTACTCACCATAGGCTCTGACAGAGAGATAGTGACTCAGGGTGTTGGAGGCATACATTGTGGGGATGAGGCAGATTGAGGCATGTGGCTTTGAATGAGGACTGGAGGACAGTTGCCATTTTTCCTGGGTGGGTCCTACACCCATGCAGTCAGCTGGAGAGTGCCATCTTTCCTGTGTTGCACCTGCCTCGACATGGCCAAACATGAACCTCATTGATTTGGTGAGCTCTTCTCCCCCAGCCCTGCTGATTCACTGGATCCCACCCCACCCAACTCTACCAATACCACAGGTACTTTGGTGAGCGGCCACACCTGCCCGCATTGCAACCTTTCTTGGAAAACTGTTTAAGTCCCCAGACCTCAGGTGGGGGGCAACTGGCATAAATGTGCTCTGAGACTTTGCTAAGTAGCTCCAGGCATAGCATAGGCACCAAACCAGAATCCACCGGAGCACCTAGCACAGATGATGACCAGGGAGAGAGTTCCAGTGCCCCACAGGACACCTATGGCATAAGGCTATCCAGCAATACTGGGAGATATAGCAGATCTACCTAATAAATAGAAACAAACACAGAGAGACATCCAAAATGAGGAAACAAAAACATACCTCTTAAATAAAAGAATAGCAGAAAATTTCAGAAGAGGAACTAAACAAGATGGAGGCAAGCGACCTATCAGATACAGAGGTCAAAACGATGGTTATAAGGATGCGCAAGGAACTTAGTGAAATTTTAACAGAGATATAGCAAGCATAAAGAAGGTCATAGAAACCATAAAAAAGAACAATTGGAAATGAAGAATACAATAACTGAAATTTGAAATGTAATAGAAGGAATCACTAGCAGATTAGATGGAGCCAAGGATCAAATCAGTGAATTAGAAGACAAGGTAGCAGAAGGCATCCAGTCAGAACAGCAAAAAGAAAAAGGCATCCAAAAAAATGATGATGGTTTAAGGGGCCTCTGGGCCAACATCAAGCTTAATAACATTTGCATCATAGGAGTACCAGAAGAAGAGAGAAACAGCAAGGAATTGATCCTATGTAAGGAAATAATGCAAACTTCTCTAACCTGGTGAAGGAAGTAGACATAGAAACTCAGGAAGCACAGGGAGTATCAAAACAAGATAAACCCAAATAGATGCACCGAGACACATTATAATTAAAATGTCAAAGGTTAAAAACAAAAGAGAATCCTAAAAGCAGCAAGAGAAATGCAACTAGTGAATTACAAGGGAGCTCCCATAAGACTGTCAGCTGATTTCTCAACAGAAACTTTGCAGGCCAGAAGGGAGTGGCAGAAAATATTCAACATGATGAAAAGCAAGGACCTACAACCAAGATTACTGTACCCAGCAAGGCTATCATTCAAAATTGAAGGACAAATAAAAAGCTTCCCAGACAAGGAAAAACTAAAGGAGTTTATCACCACTGAATCAGTACTACAAGGAATGTTAGAGGAACTTGTTTAGGATGGGGGGAGTAAAAGGAAAATTATGAATAATAAAACGGCAATAGCTACCTATCAATAATTATCTTCAATTTAATTGGATTGAAGGCTCCAACTAAAAGACATGGAGGGAGTATAATTGAGTAGAGTGTCAAACAGAGATGACAGGTGCAAGTTGAGTTTGCTTATAGGTGAAATCCAAAGAAGAAAATAACAAGCGGGACAGGAACAGATTCATAGATATAGAAAACATTTGGTTTGTTGCCACATGGGAGGAAAGTTGGGGGAGGGAATGAAATAACAGGAAGAGATTGAAAGTTTAGTTTGGTGGTTACAAAGTAAGAGTTATGGGAATATAGGGTATAATACGGGAATATAATAAAAAATGTTACAATAACAATATGTAGTGTCAGATGGGTACTAGATTTGTTGGGGTGATAGGCAGAAAGTGGGAGGGGTGGATGTAAAAGGGGGAGAAATCAAGAAGTAAAAGTTCGTAATCACAAAATAGTCATAGGGATGTAAAGCACAGCCTAGGGCATACAGCCAATAACATTGTTAGAAGTATACGTGGTGTCAGATGGGAACCAGATGTATCGGAATGAGGATTTTGTAAGTTATATAAATGTCTCATTACTATGCTGTACACCTGAAACTGATATAATATTGTATGTCAAATGTAATTGAAAAAATAAGAATAAATTTAAAAAGTAAATGAATAAATAAACACAGTTGTTCGGGAAACAATCCACTGCAAAGAATAAAGCATATGTGTATAGTGTTTTGGCAGTCCTCTTGGCTTAAACAGTGAGAGCATCAAAACCTGAGAGCATACTTTAACACTTATAAATTTATTTGTGATCCTGACCATGGGATCAAGCAAAGAACCATGTGCTTTTTTAAGAAGAAGAAAAGTTTATGCTAATTGTTTTGTAGTAATTATTAATTGTGCTCCCTTTCATTCTAAAAAATGCCCTGGTTTGGATGATATATTCCATGGTCATTTCATTGATAGGGTTCTGCACAATGGAATAAGCTCAATGTTAGCTTGAATATCGAATGGCATTACACAAATAAAATTTATTAATAGTTAGGAACCACAGCACTGCCATTAGAACATTCGTTCATTCATTCATTATGTATTAATTAAACTTCAGCACATATTAATTGAGCATTATGTGCCAATAAATATTTTTGAGCAATTTATTGAGCATTGTATATAGGGAGCCAAAAATTTAAATGAGAATTTTAAATGGGCAAAATATATATTAATGTGTTTCATATATCATTTAATATTTAATGAGAAGTTGTAATTCACATCGTATAAATGAGGAAACAGTTTTACAAAGGTTATTCTTGCTTATTCTGATGTGGCTCATATTCAGAAAGTTAAAATTTATAGCTACTCATTATTATAATTTTTCACTTATCCCTTCATCATTTTACCTTTTAGGCTTAATTGAGAAATGCTTTTAAAAAACCTTATGCTTAATATATGGGCAGGAATAGACAGAGGTGATGATGAAAGGAAATGAGTAGAGACCTACTAAACATGAAAGCCTTTCTTAGTTGTTGAGACGTTCAATGGGAGAGTTGTATAGGCCCTATCAGTGACTTCCTGTGGATATACTAACAGGGACAGCATGGCTAACAGGGACTAATAGAGACAGCATGGCTATCCAGCCTACTTGATAACCTGATGTTATATAGACTCTTCCATCTGGTTAGACTGGCATTTTATTTGCTTTTCAAACCCAAGAAAAGTTGCTTCCTTTTCTTGATGCCACAGAAAGTCTTGACTGCTTACCAATCCAGTCCTTTATCCTCATAATGTTCTTTTAAATGTGTAACAATTTCTAAAATTATAAGGCTGAAGTCTGAAAGAAACAAAACAAAGTAAAATAAATAAAATAGGAGATGGGGAGAGAGAGAGGAAATAAAAGAGCTTTAGAAATTCAGAAACACATGCTCAATATGCATAATGAGGTCACACCAAAAATGGAAGGATTCTTCACTTGGCTTTCTAAATCCCCATCCATTCATACGAGTTCCTCAGATGGAACTAAGAAAGAAAGAGGAAAAAAAAATCAAGCCATGCCTTACATGAAGGATTGAGTATCGATTTATGCTTCACCTTTGGGTTATAGCAAGGAAAAGTTTTGGTTAGCCAGACAAGAGAGGCATTCGTAGCTGACATGGCTACTCTGCTTACCAAAGGAGTTTCCTTTATAAACAAGTGTAGGAAAGGGTGGTTGTGTCTCATCTACCACAAAGAGATATTTGAAATAACCATTCTTAGTAGTTTAGGAGTAAAAAGAGGAAAATTGGAAAAATCACGTATTAGTTAGGGTTAAAGTTCATTGCAAGAAAGCCCAAATTAAGTGGCTTAAACAAATGAAGTTTTTTAGTTTTCTTTATGTAAAGTAGTCCAGAAGAGATACCTAGGACTGAAATTATGTCAGAACTGCCTTGGACCTATTATTTGACTTCGCCATCTTTAATGTGTGCCTTCTAGCCTCAAGGATCAGGGAAGTTTTTGGAACTCCAGACATTACATTTCTTCAGAGTAAGTCCCTGGAGCCTCTCCAGTGACTAATTTACGTCTCAAGGGCCAATCCTGCAAAATGGAGGTTCTTAGCTGGGCTCATTGTCAATAATATAGATATTCTCTTGGTGGTGGGGGGGGAGGGAGAATAAATACTGGAGAGAACACAAATGGAGATTGTGTTTTTATTACTGAAATACACATAATGGCTAGAAAACAGAGGCTCCTAACCTAATGAGCAGTTCACTAAGGGATTTGTTGCTCTCATGACAGTATCTTCACCAATTTAACTCAAGGGTTCCCAGGGTCCAGGAATAGGACTGGCATTAGTGTCTTCTCCCCTGTGCATAGAGAAGTAGGGACTTCTCTATGATTTCTGGCTGCTGCTTCACTTCTTCCAGTTGATAGGAAGATGTAAGAGGGACGGGAATGGTCCTTCCTGACTTAAGGGGAACACCAGTGAAAGCACATCAGGAAACTTTGTGCAAAAACATTGTGGGGACAGAAAAATAAAATTACTTTCTATGCAAGTTACATGTTTGTGGCAGCATCAAGTCACGAAATCCATTTTTCTTTCTCTGACCTCCCTTCCCAAAAGGAATGGATCTCCTCCAAGTTCACTTACAATGTTAACATTCCATTTTTTATTTCCACTTAAATGAGCACCTATTATATTCTGGATACAGGGTTCATGTACTCTCAAACATGCAGCACCTGCCTTACACTCCACGTCAGTGTACATGGTGGGAGTGCACTCTTCCTGATGTCCAAGGCCTGTCCAGAAAGTATCCAGCCCTATAATACGAAAAATAGAAGCATTTATGGTTGGATTTTTTCCAGACAGCCCTCGTATCGCTGACATTCTTAGTTTTGAGTGTCTGTAGAGACACTTTGCTTCAGAACCCTATATTGATCTTATTATAGTTCTCTCTAGGATGGGGTATCTGTCAAAAGATGTATGTGAAGTACTTGGCAGTTGCTTTCCAGGAAAGACGTCTGGTAAGTGTTGGTTGTCATTATCGTTAACATTAGGGTTGTTATCTTTTTGTTCCTTGCTAACATCCGTGCATATTCAGTTTGCAGTCCTTTTATCACAGTCAGGCAAATGCAACTGCATATACTTATTCTTTCCATTTTCTCTCTCTCCCAGTGTCCTTTTTTCTTTCCTATCATACAGTTCTGTGCTTGCCTCTCACCTCACCTTTACATAAAATGCCAGTTTTTCCCACTGTCTTTGGGGAGTTCTGAACTAATATACTCAAAGATGACATACCTACAAGTAGCTGATCAATAGTTCACTTCCAATATGCTCATCTTTCATCCCTACGCCCACCAGAAATAATAATAAAAGTTCCCTATTAATTGAACACTTTCTGCCATGCGCTCTGTAATGTGGAAACACTACAGACTTGGTTTCCCATAAATCACATCTCAAATTCCTTTGTCTCTTTCAGCTCAGGTGTTGCTTCCTCTGAGTAATTTTTGTTTCCTGACCTTTCTGCCCTCTCCCAAAGTTCTTGGCTTACAAGTGGCATAATAAATTCCAATCTCATCATCATTAACTGTCAACTGAAAATTCATAGCCAGGTGAAGGGTAGAATAGGAACCCATGTCTTGTCACTAAAGAATGCTGGATCTCTAAAAGCTCATTAGCATACCATATTACAAGCATCTAGCTTTTAATTAGTTACGTGGTGTGATAATTAAGTAGTATTTCTTTGCAGTTTCCCCTTGTGTGGGGAAAAAGTGGGAGGGAAGAGCTTGGCTAATGATGGGAAGGGGTGTTAAATCTAAGTATCAAGTTTTAAGTAATTGTCACCCTGGAGATAAAACAGCTAGCAAACTCTCAAGAGGAGAAAATAAAGTAGTTCCTTTATCTTAAAAAAAAAAAAATTAAGACACAAAACCTCCCTCTCTCCATTCTTGCTGGTAGTTATTTGAGGGAAAAACTTTCTAAAAAGTTTAAAACAAAGATAAAAACATATGTTGTCTCTGATTTTGCTGTGAGAGCACAACTTACATTGTGGCGCTAGCCCGGGTCAGGAGAAGAGGACAAGGGTAGGACAAATGCCGTAACTAAGGAACCCTAGTGGGACTTTGGTTGTGCATCACAGAAACATTTGAGGAAGCCTGTATGTGAGCCCCAAAGACTGACCAAGATGGTTACATTCTTGAATATAATATTTTGTTCTCACCTCTGGGAAAGATGATGCTCTACTTCTCTGCACAGTTGTCATGACATTGGTGTGAGGCAAAGCACTGGGGGGAGAAATGGTCTTTCTTAAGAGCTCCATCACCCTGGAATGATTATTTAGATTACTGTGGCCAGAAGAGCAGGACATATAAATTAAAACTGTATTCTGACAGAGGATAAACTGTTGGGTTCTTATGATGGGGAAGCAGATGGTAGGGCCATGATCCCTCTATATGTGGATTTGAAGTTACCATATCATCAAAAGGACAGATATAAACCTGCTATGAAGTAAAGCACCAAATGCACTTTTACGTTGAACTTTAATAGTAATATATTCCCGTAATCTCTTGGAAAGCATATCTACCTCAAACAAGTGCCAGGTTCCAAATTAAAAAAATAAAATTCCAACATGAACTTTAACCTTTCTCTAGGTGACCCTTCCTCGGGAAGAGGAAGATTGACAGTTTCGGTGCTCTTAAGCATATGCTTTATGGTTTTCAGCAAAATATGTACACCATTATAAATCTGTTTAAAATGAGAGACTAATCTCTAACGAACCTCCTTCAACTGAAAATCAATATATAGAGAAGCATCCATACATATGTAGTGCACGGATATTGGAAAACAATTGTTAAATTATTAGAGAGATTGTCAAAGAGATAGACGACTAAAATAGAGACTTAGATCCCAGACAAGAAAAGACTAAAGGAGCTCATCACCACCAAAACAGTATTATGTAAGAGATGTTAAAGGGATTTTTATAAGAAGGAAAAAATTAAAAACGTGAATAATAAAATGACACTAACTACATATCCATCAATAATTCCTTTAAATTTAAGTGGATTAAATGGTCCAATCAAAAGACATAGGGTGGCTGATGGAAAAGAAAATAAGACCTGTACATATGCTGTCTACAAGAGACTCACTTCACATGGAAAGACACACCCAGACTGAAAGTAAGGGGATGGAAAGAGGTATTTCACACAAATGGAAATGAAAATAAAGCTGGAGTAGCAATACTTATATCAGACAAAATAGACTTTAAAACAAAGGCTATAAAAAAAGACAAAGAAAGGCATTTCATATACAAAAGCCAAGATATGGAAGCAACCTCAGTGTCCATTGATAGATGACTGAGTAAAGAAGAAGGGCAATGGAATATTACTCAGCTATAAAAAAAATGAATGAAATCTTATAACTTACAACAACACAGATGGACCTGGAGGATATTATACTAAGTGAAATATAATAGTTCAGAGAAAGGAAAATATAATACCATATGATCTCCTTTTTATGTGGAATCAAAAGAACAAATAACTGAAACAGAAACAAACTCATAGATACAGAGAACAAACTGATAGTTGCCAGATGTGAGCGGGGGTAAGGGGTAGGGTGAAAAAGGGTTAAGATATTAAGAAGCCTAAATTGACACTTACACAGTAGTCATGAGGATATAAAGTACAGCACGGGAATATTGTAATGACTATGTGTAGTGTCAGACGAGTACTAGACATATGAGGGAAATCACTTCATAAGTTATATAAATGTCTACCCACTATACTGCACACCTAAAACTAATATAATATTGAATGTCAACTGTAATTGAAAAATTTTTTAAATTAAAAAACAAACACTAATCCTTAGTCACTGGTTGTAAAACTATCCTGGTTCCCTGTTTTACCCTAATTTATATTATCTGGCATCTGAGCTCTCAGGTTTTTTTTTTTTTAATTTGTATTAGAATAATTCAATCTATCTTCTCTTTTGTAATTCTTTTAACCATTTGATTTAAAAAGACTGTCCCTATGCAGAAAATTTAAATATATTCACTTATTCTTATAATTAATAATATCCATTTTCTGCATTTAATTCTTTATGCCATTTAAAATTTATCTTTGTGTACAAAAAGGTAAAATAAATTAATTTTGTGTCTGTAAGTTTTGATGTAATAGTCCTCACTTGTAACTTTATCTAAACTTTTTATCACATAATAAATATTCATTGATTAAATAAAAAAGCAAATAAACTAGGGACTTGGAAAATAAGTGGATTAAATAGAATAGGCCCCTGTCACCATGTTCTGTTCTAACCCTTCTTTATCTCTACCTTTTCTTGTTCCCTTCTTATTCATAGCAAAGCAGAAACCCTGAACAATCTCCCTTAGCTCCTGTGAGTCTCCCAGATATTACACTTGATCGTAGCCAAAAGGCCAAGCAGCAATGTGTGAGCCTCCCAGAGAATCTGACCGCAGGAGCTGAGCTGTGCCGGCATTCAAATAGGCTGCACTAGAGTCATGATTTGGTGTCAGAACACCATTTCCTTCCAGTGTGTAGGAAATGTCACAAGGTCATTTCATTGCCCAAACTTGACAGGCAGTCAATTCCATATAACTTTCTACCTTCCTTGGTCCAAAATGAATTCCAGATTAAGAGTGTAAGCTGAAAGAACAGAAAGAGAACATTCTTGTCTGCTCTTTCCAGAGGAGTGAATTTGTAGGGTTCCACCAGATATGGGGCAAGAGACCAGGACGGCAGCAGAATATTGCTGAACATCCACCAGTTGAATTTGCTGAGCAAGTATATCGAACTGGCATTCTGCACAACTAGCAGATGACAACATGAAAAGGAGATGGGCAGGTGGGAACAGCTCAGTGCAAGCTAATGTGCAGACCTTTCCATCGCCATCCTCCTGGGAGCAACACACCACTGTCAGAGAGAGTCTCTAGGAACTGATCTGTGCCCTCCTGTACCCGTGCTTCTCATTCTCCCGAGCAACTGATATGTCCCACCCCCATCTGTGTAAACAGGCTGCAGATGACTTCCTTCCACTTTCAGTGAAAATCCTCGCCTCAAAGCTATGCTGCAGCTGCCGTATTTCCTTAGAAGTTAAAGAGTACTACAAAGGGAATACATTTTTGTATGTAGACAAATATTAGTGATATTAGTGAATCAAATTATTAATTGTTTGGATTCAGTCTTATAAATACAGGGTCATATTTCTAGAACTCTGTGCTTGAAAACATAAAACTGTTGATCTAATGAGAAGTAAGATAAAATTGTAATCTTGACATGTGCTTCGTAGAAGTATACTTTACTTCATTGACGTGAAGCTGAAGATAGTATTGAAACATGGCACTCAATGTACAGTTTCTTACCAAAAATACATGACAAAAATACATAAAATATTCATCCTTTTATTTGGTAGATTAATCAGTTTCTCCAATTTGAGAGCTTGCGTAGTTCATCGTAATCACCTTTTCTCTGTCTTGATCACATTCTTTGTTACCATTGTCACTCATAAATTAAACAAATGGCCTTATACCAACATTTTTTTTTCTTCCTCTTCCACAGAAGGTTAGTTTTTCTTTGCCCATTAGAGTTGACAGATTTCCCCAGTGAGGATGGGTGGAGTGACAGAGCCCAACCCACAGAGTATCTCCCTAAACAAATCATTGCTTCAGGAGCCCGTAAAACAAAATCATTGGACTTTTACTCCCTGAGCACCCACCAGACCAGTTTCTGTGAGTGCATCTGACCATCTCAATCCATGCAATCATGAGGGACCGAGAATAGTATTCCAAGCATGGAAAATGGGAAGTTTGGTGGCTTGCTTAGATTGTGATGATTTCATACTTTCCAAGTAAATGTCCTTTCCTTCTTCTTGTCACCTTTCTACTTCCAAGCACATGATAACCTTTGGAAGTCTTTCCATGCTCCCTTAACAAAATGTGCTAAGTGATTTATGACCAGAAACATTTGCATTCTTTTCTATGAAATAGTAGCTTTCCTTATACAATAGTCAAAACAAGTTTTATTAATAAGAGCTCTTTTTAGCATGCACCAAAAAGTGCCTGCCATCTGGCTGGTGCCCATGGAGTGATTGGAGTATCACATGCCTCCAGCCCCAAAACCTAGAATGCCGGGCAGGACCTTGAACATTTTGTTCAGTTGAATATGGTCAAAACATCAATAAAAGGATGCATTTATGGGAAGATGGAGTCACGGAGGAAATGTATCAGTATTTGTATCACTTATTCGCTAAAATTTAGAAGCCCAAGAAGATAGAAACCTTCTTTTCACACCACAATCTATGATCTATAATTTCTCCTTCCCTGATAATTAAATCAAATTTGAGATTCAATATAACCAAGTCAAAGGCACAGCAGCAGGTGGTAACTGTTGATTCTGTTTGCACAACCAGAGGAAAAGATGCTGGAATGTCTTCTCTTTTAGCACAAGGGCCCTTACACTAAGGTGAAAAACACCTAAAATAGCAAATAAACATGAGTATTTCTACCCCAATTTGGGTCAGGAAAATAATAAGAAAATGGTAAATAAGAGGATCCATTGGACTCATTAGGGAAATGATTTAGTATTTACTTCTAGTAGCACAGAGACTGATCAAAATTAGAGCATTTTGGAAATGAGATATCTAAGATCAGTACATTCTGTGAATGTGCCTACAGTTGGCTAAGAAATCTTTTGAAAAATCTAATCTTCAGAAATATTGGATACAGGACATCATGCTAATTTCCTAGATACGCAATTGTTTCCTAAACAGGAAATGTTTCAAACTACAGATCACTTCAGGTAAAGCAAAACTGGGAAAAAAAATGAAATTCAAAGCTCTGAGAAAGATTGAGCTAAAGTAGAGGTATGTCATGAAGAAGAGGGACTCAGATGACAGCTTTCTAAATAGCAAGTTAACATGCTGGTAATTCAATGTGATGTGAAGATAATAAAAATGCATAAGAGCACTGGCTTCATAAGCAGATACAGGCTATCACAGAACAGGAAAGCCGTAGCCTATAGCTCCTATTTATATGGTAAGGTGAGACTCTATCTACTCTTCTGAGAGCCCCAGGATCCGAAAGATACTGATAACTGGAAACGAGCGAAGAAACCAACAACACAAATGATTAAAGAACTTTGGGACACATGGCGAAAGATTAGAAGAATAAAATAGCTCTAGTTTCACTGTGATAACTAGGAAGGCATATGCACGATCACTATCTACAAGGGCTGTATCAGGAAGTTGTAAGCACTAAGGAGGAAAAGGAATCATTTATACCATGATACCAAGATGTATGTGGCTAAGGGTAATAGGATAGAATTACACCACACAAAACGTAATTTGAAAGCTCTGGAATATGCTTCAGAAAAGTTAATTGGGCACAAACTGTTTCATATGCCTGGCATGTAAATCAGCTTCATCCTGCCCCAGGTGATGCTCTGTCTCTGACTACACCTCTACCCCCATCCACAGACACTCAAGGAGTAGCACTTTACTGAAGGCTGAATCTCCCACTGGAAGTGCCACCTTGGACTTTGGGCCTTGGGCCCAGGTTCTTCCTCCCCAGTTGGCTTCAGTTTCTCTAAGCCTCACAAATGCTGTTCTGGCTCAAGCCAGAGAAAATGGGAACCTAATAGTTATGCTACTGCTGCAACATGAATGCTGCACCCCACCCCCCCCGCCATCTGTGGGGCCTCTCCCAGGTGTTTTGCACACCCTCTGGGTGTCCAAACGCAATAGCTAACGGCTTGACAGATCCAGCAGTGGTCTCAAAGAGCGGCCTGAGACTGTGCACCAAGAAACGATGAGAAATTCTATTATTTTTATATATTTTTTATTTCTAATGTTGTATATCTTACATTTATAATATATTAATATGATTTATAACATTCGTTCATGTATACAATAAATATACATACTTGAGTTCATGTGCATTAAATAAAAGTTTTAAAAGAATCTGTATATTACTGAATAGGAGGGAGACTCCTAGAGGTTAAAGAGTCCTACCTACAGCTAGGGGTCTTAATAAATATCAAATGAGATAAGGCTTGTTTATTTAAGCCCTTGGGAAATTAATATGCTATATAAATATAAAAAGAAAAGAAAGGATCTTCATTGGAAGGATTAGAAGGAATGAAAATTGAGCATCCCTTTCCTTGGAGAACCACAATCACCTGAGAACTTCCTAAATGCAAAGTAGATATCTGTGAGGCAAATACTTAAACTTGGCAATGTATCCTCTCAAGTAACAATCCGTATCTCTAGGAAATTAAAGATAGAAGGCTAAGGACAAAAACAAAATTATTTTGAAATGAAGTAAAGAGGAGAAAAAGTAGCAACGATATTCAAGAGTATAAGGCTAGTTGTTATGGGTCACAGGGGTGAGGAAGTATGAGACGCACTCTTGTAGCTGAGAGTGTTTGTTACCAAAAAAATTCTGCAGTCATTTCCACTCAAATAATAGGTAGGCTGACTAGACGTACCATTTTAAACAAGAGAGAAAACAACGGTCCTGTCCCATTGCAAATGGTACACATGGTCAGCTTAGTCTCACTGAGCTAAATTCAGGGTGTCAGGAGGCTGACCATATGTGCCATTTCAAATGGGACAGTACAATTGTTTTCTATCCCCTATAAAATGGTGTGTCTGGTCAGTCTAGCAATAGGAAATAAACATATCATTGCAAGGAACTCTACCGTAGCATTACTTAACCAATGGCACCAGCACCACAGCTAGACATATTTATGTAGGGCTTTCTGAATGAAAAACTAGTGTAATGCACATCATATTGTAATGCACTATCATATTGGCTTCTAGTTGTGAGAGATAGAAAAGTGGCCTATCAACATGGGATAAGGCTACTTAACATAGAAAAAAAGACACATTAATTATAAGAAACAATGAACATAAGAAAAAGCTTTGGCAACATTTTCCAATTTTAATTTATATTGTACACTGTCAGGACTGAAACTGTACCAGTCTAAATTGTTCATCATTTGTAAGCAAAATATGTCATTGGATATTATACCCACAGAGCAATATTAGGACATAAAATCCAAATTTGATTTGAGTGTTCTTAACTGTTATCTGTGGCCCAATATATCATGAATAAGCTAAAATAAATGTTTTTGAGTAAATACAATTGATTGAGGCATACTAATTGTTGGTAAGATAGCATTGGCATTTTAAGAATGAAGTTATTGAATAGCTAAATGTATGTTGCGAAAATTTATCAGGTGAATGCATAGCAACTGAATGATTTTGCAGAATTTTGAATTTCTGTTGTTCTATTTACTAAATATGTTGAACAGCATTAGAGTACTAATGAACTGATATGTTTTGGTAAAAAAGAAAAAATTCTTGTGTAGGGTCAAGCCAAATTCAAAAATGTACAGATTAGGTGAAATAAAGGCAGAATGACTACATCATGCATAGAGTTGTTTTTTTTTTTAATTTATTCATGGAAAATATTATATCAGTAGTTTTCAGGAGTGTTACACATAAACCATTTATTAAGAAAGCACAAATTTCTGCATGAACATCACTCTCTTTTTTATATTGAATAGCTCCTTTGCATTATTATATACACAAAAAGAGATTACTCTAGAAACATATCCTCACCTGAAAATAATAAGTCTATTTTACTACTAGGCAATTGTTGTGTTCACCTTCAGGAAGCAGAACTAAGATGTGATGTTATTTTCTTCTTTTCCTGTTGGCAATTTTTATTTCCTTAATTCAAACTGCAGACCTAGTTGTTACTTAGAATATGAATAACTTCTATAAAAGAGATTTCCATCACCTAATTATAGTGCAGTATTTTTTAATGTTTTTATTTCTAGAACCCTGTTAAATTTTAATAAAAAAGAAAAGCTTGGAAAAAATTGCTCCTGATACTCTGCTTAACGCTTTAAAAGATTAAGGTTCTCAAATACACTAATTTTTAAAATGGAGAAGATTCTTACTCAATTGAAAAAAAGACAGAAGAATGCAGTGAAGCTTCCATATTTAACAAAGTTATTGTTAATGCTCAACTAGAAAAAAAACAAAAATATTTTGAATGCTACTGAAAATTCAAAGGAGGCTAATACAAATGCTCAGAAAGATGATAATGAGGGTTGGAAAACAATTTGGAAGAAGATAGATTCATCCTTAGATTTACTCATTAATTTTATGGAAAAGCAACCATTTTAAATTTAGTTCAAAGGCCAGAGAATTGCACATTCTTCATTCTTTTATGAGAATGAGATAAAGGACAAGTAAACAAGCTAGAATCAAAAAATTAGTAAAAAACAAGACGTGTGACAAGTTAGGGTCAATGTGAATCAGTTTAAATTTCCTCCCATTTTACCTGATAATTGTCAGGTTATTAATTTTATAGTGCTAATTAATATTACTCATACTTAATGAGGCATTGCAAAATTCTGAGCTATTAAAGTCAAAGTATGTTTCATTGTTTACTGAGGAAGCAAAGACATGCTTTTAAAAGTCTTTCAACGGAAGAATTAAAACAAGAAAAAAAAAGGCACCCAGGATAACATTCATGTAAACCAATAACTATTCATTGATTTAAGTAATACTTATGGACTATCTACTATGTATCAGAAACCCTAGGTAGTGAGGTTGCAGTAATAAGCAAGATTAAAAATGTTGCTAGAGATCATGGAGCTTAAATTCAGACAAACAGAAAAATTATATTGCTCATTATAATTCTCAAGCAGATATGTAAACTGATTCTATACTCTTTTTTGTTATTGTTGATTT
The DNA here is from genome assembly GCA_004026885.1 of Lyroderma lyra. Classification (NCBI taxonomy): domain Eukaryota; kingdom Metazoa; phylum Chordata; class Mammalia; order Chiroptera; family Megadermatidae; genus Lyroderma; species Lyroderma lyra. The sequence goes on along the minus strand of PVJL010000264.1, from coordinate 200,386 downwards.
CATAATTAGCAGAAATATATTTAAAATATTTAAATATTTCCTATAATTTTATATAGAAAAATACAATAACAGCATTGTCTTATATAATCCAAATTTGTACATAAAATAGTCATACTGTACTATTCTTTGCTTACAAATTGAATCCTGCATGATTATTTAAGAAATTATCCAAAGAATGTTGGAAAGCAGAAAAGACAGAAGAGAATGAAAGGAAAGAAAGAGGACTAAGAAAACGAAAGAAATGAGTAGCATTTATTATAGACTAAATGTTTGTATTTCCCAAATTCATATGTTATGATCTGAATGTCCAGTGTGATGATACTCAGAGGTAGGGACATGATTAGGTGATAAGGATGGAGCCCTCCTGGGTGGAATTGGTGCCTTTATAAAATAGACCTCTGAGAGCTCTGTTGTCCCTTTTGTCATGGAAGGACACAGCGAGAAGATGAGTGTCTGTGAACCAGGAAGGGAGCTCTCACCAGACACTGAATTTGCCTGTGCCTTGATCTCAGATTTCACAGCTTCAGAATTTCATGAAATTAGTGTTTGCTCTTTAAACCAACAATTTATGGTATTTTTGTAGTAGCAGCCCAGATGAAGTCCCCTTCCAAGAATGCTCTACATCATGTGTGTTTGAGGCTTAGCATTCATTCTTTCCCTGGTTTCTAAGGGATGGAGGATATAGGCATAGATTTGGGTATCCTCCACTTGTAAATGTGGACCAGTTTTATTAGTCTGTAAGAGTTGTTGCCTGCAACTCCAATGCTTGGCTCTCTGCTGTAAGGAAGGATGGTGTGTGTGTGTGCATGTGACTTGACTCTGAGTCTGAAGGGCAAACCTCTGACCTTCCAGTTTAAATTTAGAACTTGAGACCTACACACTGATATGCCTTCTTTGAGGAGCACAAATTTTCCTGTGGAAACCACCCCCTGGGCCTTGCCCTCAGGTGCCCCCAACATGGGATTTGGAAGCAGATGATCCAAAGGACAGTAGCCTCAGTTGAAAACAAAAAAGATGGAATGAGACTTGTTTACTGCTACTGAGGATCAGTAACTATGCCACTCATAAAAAGTGACTCAGTTGATGCCAATGTCTGACCCATCCTGTTCAGCCTTTGTCTCCTCTCTCCTGACTTGGAGTGGAGCCAATGGAGGGATGAAATGGACTGAATTATTCTACTTTACAGCAAAGTGAGGTGAGGAGGACACATAAGAAAGAATATAAAGGGTACCAAGCACAGGAAGGGTAGATAAATTATATTAGAGATTTAGAGAGAATCAGATATTTTGAGTAGCCTTTCAACTCTTTACTTTTGACCCTTTCCATACTAACCTGGAAGGATATGTGGTATATAATTGCAGGTGAAGGCATATTATATGTTAATCATGCCATCAACCAATTCTGTTACTTCTACCAACCAATTCTTCAACTTTACTCAAGCTGCACATCACACTATCAAAAATTAAAAATGAAAAACACCTGTGAGGTCATAGCTTGTCCCTTCTCTTCAGTAGTGTGAGGAAAACGAGTGTTTACCTCAATATTTTGTAAAGGTGCTTTCCTGTCTTCTCACGCTCGTGTGCACAAAGGTCTGCCTAAATGCTTCTGCCTCGCTGGTTGGTTTTGCACAGAGACAGATTTTAAACACACTCGGGGAAAGCAGCTTTTGCTAAATATTTTATAACGTGTCAGGAAGCCTTTATCGAACATTTAATCCAAAACCTGGCTTTGAACCAGGGAGGCGTACAATTCCGTAATTAATTTTTTTTACCTTCTTTTGCTAATCGCTGATAAAAAGCTTAATTCTATTAACAACTCGACTTGACAAATTGCACCGCTCAACGGAAGCGTTTAGAAATTAATTATGCATTTTATTGCATTAGATTGGATAAACAGGGAGGCACCAGCAAGAAAAAGGAAAACTAAGAAAGGAGGAAAGTGGTCAGAATATAAACAACCCATTCGTGTCTATTTCCATTATGACTCAATGTGTCATCTAAAAAATAAATAAGCACATAAACCTCTCAAACAGCACCTCCTGTTTTAAGTATAGTTTCGCCTCTTGACTATGTTAAAAATACAGTTGTTGTTTTTTTTTTTTTTTTTTTTTTATCCTGGAAGCATAAGTTCTTTCCCCCTAAAGCTGAAGCTGATTTGGATTCCTGGAGGGACTTCTTGTCTAATTGTCATGTAAGTTCAATTCTTCCCTTTCTTATATCCTCCAGCTTCTAGTTTTAGGCATCTCAGAGCATGGCCTTCAGGGATTTAACTAGAGTAGCAAATTGTAACAGTAGGCATAATATTGTGCCACCAAAGTATTAAAAAATGGGAGAAAAAAGAATAAATGGGCTTCCACTTCACAAGTATTAAAAAATGGGAGAAAAAAGAATAAATGGGCTTCCACTTCACTTCTCTAGTTAAAGTTAAGTGCTCAGCCGGTCAGAAGGCCATGTGCAATTTTTATAGTTCTCGATGTCTGTAAACATACATGTTTCATAGGGACTGGTGAAACAGAGTTTTGGCACATAACCCACTGTTCTATAATAGCATGTGGTCTTCTACACTGTGTCTACTCTATCCAGACTTTACCCAGTAGCATCTTGTCAATAAATTTATGTTTAAAGCATCATACTCTTTCTCTCTTGTACTCTTGCATCTCTCTGACCAGTCTTCCTTTTCTTAACTGATGTGTTAAAGTGTAATTACACTTTTAAACTTTCTTCTAAAATCTAGTTTGCCCAGTTGTTTACACGAGTCCTATTATTGTCATGTCAGTACATAAGCATGTTATTAAACAAATATCATCATCAATGGTGGTGATGGACCAAGAAGAGGAAGGCCTTGACTGTAAGAACCTAGAATAGAGCTGTTCTGTAAAACGAGATGGAAATGTAGAGAAAATACATTTTCACACAGAAGTACTGTGTAAAGAGAAACATATTAATGCTAAAGAGACAAGAAGAAAGATGCTTTCCTGGTTTCCAGCCTCAGTACTTGGTGAACAGCCCTCGTTCAATCTGAAGAAACATGAGAGTCAATATCCTCTTAGAGATTCTCACCAGGGAAACAGAAAGTAGAAGTTTGAGAGACTGGAAAACACCCAATGTAAAAGTGAATATTATGGGAAAAATTGCCAATTTTTATTGAAGGAGGTTTGTGGAAAAATACATTATGGAGCAGTTTCTGGATTCTGCAAAATTTAGGGAGAAATTGTCCAACCATGAATTTCTTCCAAAAGTTTTTCAACCAACAAGTCAAACCACTAAACAAATTGCAGTCAAAGGTTTATTTAAAGCTACCGGTTGGCTTTCTCTAGTCCTGGTAAAGTCAGTGGTACTTGCTTAAAATTTGAGGTCCAACAAAATCAGGCTATGACATTACTGAAAGGAGAAAGGGTTAATAGAGGAGCTGTTTTTGTTTATCCCTGAGAGGCAGAAGTGGAGGAAACCACCTTAACAGTTGTTTTTACTGTGGCATGTTGGGTCTCCTCGTAATCTCGCTGTGTCTTTAGTAGGGTCATTCCTTTCTCATTTTTGCTCTGGCCACATCATGCCATTTTCCTTTCTGAAAAGCATGTTGGCAGTGTTGAGTGAAATTCTGTTTAAATCTATTGATGTATGAATGAATATAAGGACTGTCAAATCCAGATATAACTTATGGACAGACCTCTGATTATACAATGGATATGGAAATTTTTATATTACCAACAGATACTTTTCCACCTCTGTGTTGAATGTTACAGGGTTTTGGGATACTAAGAGATATACAGTAGACTGTCAGTTACCTGGCACCCATGGGGATTGGTAGATGCTGGGTAAATGGAAGTAGACTCTCCATTAACTGAAATTCAAGCAACAAACAAAAGCTCAAGCAACTGGCAAAAAAAAAAATGTTACCGGTTGCTTGAGTCCCAGTTAACGGAGAATCTCCTGCATTGTTGTCTCTCTCTTTAGGAAATTATAAGAGAAACTACTCCACAGGTTATTATATTAAATGTCTCCCATGAAAGATGTGCTGTCAGCGTTACTAGACTTAAGAGGATGGAAGACCATCATGAACTGTAGCAAAAGGAAGTAATGGAAAGAAGCATCTGGTGCTTGAATTGGAAAGAACTAGATGGTCTGAAAAGAAATATGCACTTCATAAAATGGTATAATGATTGGGGAATGAGAATGGTCTTGCCTGGCCCTCTTGGGAAAGAAAAGCTCTCATCTTGATCCTTACAACAGCTTACCTCGTACTACTCCACTCTGTTTTCCTAACATTGCCCTCCACTCTTAAATTTTAAACTTGATTGAGCTTATTTGTTTTTTCTTGCCACTAAAAACTTCATCAGAGTTTCCTGAAGCGTAGCAACTGCCCGTATCCAATGTAAAACAATAAATGAGAAATGTTTATATTTGCTAAAGGAAACTACATAATTCCTCCTTTGACTGGCTTCAGCTATGTGAATAAGCAAGAGAGAATTATTAAAGTTTATCATACTTCCTTTTCCCCTTGCTTCTGTAGTCTTATTTTGGATTGTTGTGACTTGTCATTTGCAAATATATGTGAAAGATAAAAGACAAATAATAGTAATAATAACATGTTGCATGTATCACATATATGCAATGTTCTAGAAAAATGTGTTTCTCCAAGGAGTTTAGCTGGTGTTTCCAACCACAATAGAAACTCCTTGGAAATTAGATGTCACTACTGTAAAATACCACCTCTCATTTTCTGTGTTTCCACGGATGACATCTGATTGCAGACCACATTATATGGCTGGTTCGTATGTGCAGATGGTGAAAGTTGTTTTATTTCTTTCTGCATTTATTCAATTTGCAAGATAAATCCATTTCTTAAACCACTTTGCAATAGTAATACTGTATTGAAAAGCCTCCTAGCTCTCCCTTTAGGAAAGGAAAAGAGGGACAGGGTGAGGCCATGTGCTGTGTTCTGTAGTTCTCTTAAGTCTTCAAATCTGGAACAGCTGTGGGACTGCTGATAAATACAGCTCAAGCTCATATTGGTCAAAAACTCTACAAAGGGATATGCATTCAATATGTAGGGTCTCTCTTTTAATATGGTCGGGGCATGGTAGACCAAATAGAGCTCTCTTCCTGTGGATAAGGGTTATGTTTCCAGTTCACTCGAGGCCCTCTTAATTCTTAATGCTGGGTGTCATGGAATTGGTCTTCCCGGAGTCTGTTAATAAAGCAGAAAAGAAAGCCCTTAAGGTTAACTTGATTGTGACATTTGTGGGACCAGCTGAAACCACATCAGTTACAGAAATGGCAGTGTTAAATACTTACTAAGTAGACATTTATTGCAGTAAAATTTTCCTTGAATTATTCACATTCATAATGCTAAAATACTTCCTTCTCAGAGAAATACCCAACTTATTTACTAAAAATGTTTAGTTACTTAGAATCACAGGGACTCATGATTACAAGTGCCTCTGGAGATTTTGAAAATGTACCACCAACCACCCGCACAGTGTGCCTTCTGATTCCCCCCACAAACTCTTAAAGGAACCAACATAGAAAAAAAGGAGCGATGATGAAATTCTTCCACTACGTGAAGGCTGGATTGGAGTCTCATTTTGGAGATTGCAGGCTACCTCTAGCCAATTTCCCTTATGGCAAACTTTAAATGATGACTTGGAAAATCTCATTTTGTCTGTATTGATTTCATGAGCATTTCTTCTTGGTGTGAGATTACTAGATTCTTTCTCTAGCACATCTGAATTGTCCCAGTGGTGGCAGAACACACTGCCATCAGCCCTGCTTCCTAAGTGGGTACCATCAGTGTGCCCCTCACATTTGCCTCTTTGTGCTTGTAGACTGGATGTACATTTGTGGACACTTGGCACATGATTGACTGTGTTCTACAGAAGTCCCCAAAGCCCCCCCTGTGTTTCAGAACAATGAATTTTAATGTTGTTCTTAGCCAGCAGCGAGAGGAGCAGAGATGCTCCTAACGAGAGCTGACACAAGGAAATATACTGGCTTTTTGTCTTTCTTGTATGTTAAACAATTCATGAGGTTTGGGGTTGAGTGAGACATTTAATAAACATTGGCCTCTTGGGCTGCCTACAGCTGGTGATTTGTCACTATTGGTCAAATGTATGAGAAGCAGAATGAGTTTTTCAGCTTTGAGGACTTGAGGCTTAACAAATAATGCTGTTTACCATCCACTTAAATTTAAAGGTACAGCATGCTTTAAGTGATAAGCACTAAATTTTGGTATGTCTGAAAGAAGCAAAGCTCCCAGAAGATGAAATAAAGGTATTTGCAAATTGAAGTATTATGTAGAATCTTAGTCCTGGAATTGTTCTCAGATGTCATTCAGCCTAAGCTCCTGCCTCTTACAGGAATCCCTCCTGAGGAATGGGTCACCTGTCTCTCCTTGCTTGAACATTTTGCCTTGCCTACCAGTTCCTTTAAACAAGCTGTATCTCTATGTTCTTGAGATAAGTGACCCACCAGACTTGAAATATCTTATTTCACCTGCCTATACCTGTATTTGTGACCTCTCCTGTATTAATAATACATTCACCTGCTTTCAGGCTGACTAACCTTAAAGGTAAAGCACCTGCTTTACCTTTTAGGTGGCTCTGGCTCCCATGATCGACTCCTGCTTCACAAAGTTTCTTGGTAATGAGATGTTTACTGCCTCTGCCTCATCTCTACCTTTTATACTATCAATGTCCTCCTCAAAATATATTAACACAACTTTGTGACTGAATTAGTAATTTTAGATTCTGGAGTTTATTTGAAGGACTTCATGAGACAAATTGTAAGTCAAATTGATGCTCAAGTCAGATGTTTCAACCTTAAATTAATAACTTGATTTAGTATTTTATTGTTTCAGCTGATCCGTGTAAATGGCACAGACATGTTTTATCAAAAGGCAAACTATTACTCCAGAATGCATGTCTTCCCAAGGGGGACTCTGTGTCTTGCTCAGGAGGGGTCTGAACTTACTGCAACAAGATGAAGATGAGCTCGAGGACAGCTAATCTGTCCCTTGAGGGAATCCCACCTAAAGAATGAGCTGGTCATTCATTCTCCCACTTGTATATAAACACATGGACAACAAAAGAATTTACTTACCCTTTTCTTTTGTCTCATGGTTTTTTTTATGGGTTCTTTTCATCACAACTTTGAGCATTTGAAGGAAGAGGTTAAAAAAAATAGCTGTCACACTGTTGGTGATAATTTATATTTAATTGCTACACAGATATATTTCATTTTTGGATGTTTTCTTGGGGATGAATGATTGAAAACAAATGGAAGTCAGGGTGAAGGAGACAGCTCTTTAATAAGGGACGTGTTCATAGGGGGGAAAAATGCCATGACATATCTTTAAATGAAGACTGGGGAGGAGATAATGTGTTTCATTGTCAAGCACCCTATTATTCACTGTATCTATTTGATTCTGTATGACACAGGTCATTATTTGGGGGCAATAAAAGGCATAAGATTTGAAAGAAGATTTGTTTTTTTTTATGGCACTGCTGTCAAATAGCTGAATGATCCTGGGCAAGTCAGATATTTCTCTGGAACTCAGGCTTCTTGTTTATAAAACGGAGTTTATTATAATGCTCATGTTAGGGCTTTAGGGAGACTTATATGAGATAATGTATTTGGAAGCACTTGGTAAATTATAAATGGCCAGAGTTGTTTTCCGTAAGATATTATTGTTAGTAAAGCTATAATAATAATAATAATAATAATAATAATAATAATAATAATAATAAATTTATGCTGAAGAGTAGTACTGGCTCATAACTTTCACTAAGTGTGATCTAAAGGAGCTTCTTAGAGCTATATTTTCTGAGGCTCTGCTAAATATGCAATACCCAGGAGAATAGAAATTAAAGGATTTTCTAGTAATTTCCAGAAATATCTGTGAACTCCCAGGACTAGATAGAAAGCTGCCTTGTCATCCAGGCACCAAGGCAAAAAGAATATCAACTAAAGGGACTAGATGAATTACTCGTTTTGAACTCAAGGGATATTATTTTGAACACACCTTAAATGAGCACATCCTCAGACTTTCTCAGTATCAAAAGTGTTATTAAACTTTAGTACATTTTAAAATATGCTTTTGATGGGGATTATATCAGCCCAAAGAACCAATGCCTGCTTTTCACACACAAGTTCATACAGACACGTGAGTATACTCTTGTCTACATACATACACAGGGATCTTTGACCTAGCTTCTTGCTCAGGTGATGCCAATGAGGCATGAGCAGGGTAGGGCAGAGGACAGCTTGATGTCAAGAGTTGAAAGTAATTGGCCTAAAAATTGAGCATGTTGGCCATGACATAGAAGACAGCCTGTGTCCTTTGCCTGACATTTTTGCCAAGTCAAGCTGATGTTTATAGAATGGAAAATACAGGCTAAATAGCTTATTCTACCCCGGGGTTCTTTTCCCATATATCATAGCTGGTTGGAATGCAGCTTTTTCTACTACTACCCATTGAAACCCTTCTTATTTTTCAAGGCTCTGGAGGCTAAATTCCTATGTCCCTTCTGAAGCCATTTCTGAGATTCCCCAGAGAGTGGGCCCTCCTCCCTGCTCCCAAGTGAATTAGTTGGGTGTGTATCATTTCCTCTTTCTAATCTTTGAGCTCTAGAATTGGGACATCTGTCTGCTTTGCCTTTGTATCTGCAGACCTTACTACATTATCATACACAGAGTTTGATAACTGTCACTACTCAAGTGATTAATTGTGTCACTTTCAAAGAAAATGTCCTCAAGGTCATTATCCATTTTGTGATTCTCCTGTGATTTCTCTGCCATACTCTGTGGAGTCCAGCCCACCATGTTCTTCAGGTCTCTAGGTAAACACATGCCATGTCACTATAATTCAAAGGAAAAATAAGTAAATCACATGAAACTCTCAGATGAGTCCATTTGGCCTGAGAAGGATTCCCATTGGTTGGTTTCTTTGTTGTCACTTTAAGTTTATGTAATTCACCTATACTTAAGCTAGTCAAAGATTAGAGACAGACCTTAGTTACTAAAGTCTCTTCTTCCTGGATACCATACTTGCTTCCAGGCCAAATTCAGCTGGATCTTCTTTCCTGTTTTTACCCACAGAAACACTTCTCCCACAGTGCACTCATAATCTTACTCTAGTCCCAAAGCACCTTCCTTTCCAAAATATCATTATAAACTTTGTTCCCATAACTTCTCCAAAGATGGTCTCAAATATCTCTATAATTTTATTTTTCTATGTCACATTTGTTGGATTTTCATTCCCAAATGCTAACTTTCTTAAATATTTCTTCAAGCTGTTTATGAGTGTCTTAGAGGATAACATTAATGCCATATGACAATTCTCTTTATTCAGAAACCAGGACACTGTGTGACAGATACATATCAAAAAAGATCTGGAAAGTCTGGAATACATATAGAAAGTTCCTGGTCTTATAGAAAAATGTGTTGAGTTTTCTATCACTGATTGTGAACAAATAGAAGTCAGCTCAGTAGAGGGGTAGGAAAGTTATGGAAGCAATTTAAATAGATAATGATCACTCCCAAACTTGTAATTCTCTCACCTTTCAAAGCTCTTAGTCAAGATCAGATTTCTGTGACCTCAGTTCTATGTCTTAATCAAGATGGTATATAATCTCTGCATGAATTATTAACACGACACTGTTCTTTACTATTTTACCACCTTCTTTTCTAATACATACCCATTTCCTGACCATTTCTGTATTAGTGAGATGACCACAGCCACAAAAAAATTGAGGTTGAAGATAGAAAAGCTGCCTTCCCATTCACATCTCCAAGTGTTCACTTACTGCCTCTCCCTTCCCCTGCTCTGCCATAATGCATCATTTTGGATGTGACATAGGGGGACCGCATCTACTCCCCTCTCCTGCCCTGAGGTGCTTGTAGAGCTCAGATAATGACGTGCAGTTAGATTGTTTATCACCATGCTGAAAAATGGAAGGATGGCATCACTACAGGAGCAGATGGCATTGCACGCTTGGCATAATTTTCTCAGACAAACCAGAACTAGTGCTGCAAATACTGGCATTTGCCTGTGATAGTCATTCACATCAAAACATAACAATGAAAATAAGATACTTCTGCAGAAAAGGTATGGAGATTTTAAATTACATGCATTTAAGTGTCATAGGCTCCTATGGTGTGCATACATTGTGGTAGTACTCATAATATTTTTTATCAAGCAGCATTTGGAATATAAAGCTTTTTTGTATTTTTATCTTTCTATATATTTATTTAGAAGTGCTAGGGCAGTGATATATCAGAAAAATGCATTTAAGCATGTAGAATGTGTTTGAAAAGAGAAATAAAAATGATGATTGAAAAAATAAGAATGTGTTTTAAACTCTGGGAACAAATGTCTGAAAGAAAAATAGGATGTGTTGAAGGGATTGTTAATCTTTGTTTCAGAAAACTCAAATTAAGCTACTAGTACTTATGAACTGGGTGATTTCAAGCAAGTCAAGCCTATTTTTTTTCTCACTGGGAAAGTGAAAAGTTTGGACTGGATGATTGTAATGAAACTATAATGCAGGCCACCTCCATTTTGGCCCACTTGTGTTGTTTTGTTTGTATGTTTTGTTTTAAAATTAAATAACCATGGAGTGAAAGGAAAGCAAACACAATGAAAATGGCTGCAGGACTCAGTATGCATTTCATTTTTGAAGTACATTCCTCTTTTTCATTCCTGAGAATCAATACTTCGGTCCCTTGGTTTTTATTTTCTTTGAGAAAACAGACAACTCCTAAGAAAATGGCTATAGTCTCTCATATGTTTGAATTGATAAATCCACATATTTATTCACTCAACAAACTCTGTTGCAGGGAGGTGCTAGATTATAGGATTACCATGATGATGGTCATGAAAGGTTCCCTGCCCTGCAGAAATTAACACTCCCGCAGGAAGCATATCACCTACATAAGTATCCACGACTATAAAATGAGGTGTAGTAAATGCGAAAATAAAACACAAGGGATAGAACAAATTTTCTTAAGAAGTTATGGAGACAATGTCAGAAAGGTTATATTGGGATTTGGTTTTAGAGAATTGTTATAATTTTTCAATGAAGAAAGGAAAACTACTTTATGCATAGATAACAATATATACTAGAACTAGGGGTCACAAAAAGGTCTGATATGTTTGGAAGGAAAGAAATTTTATGTGGCTTAAATATAGGGTATAGAGAGGAAAAAGGTAGAAGCTAAAAGCTAAGAGCTAAATAAGGACCAGATTTTGAAGGCTTTGTATTCCTATCTAAGACTTGGATTTTACCATTTAAGCAAGAAGAAAACAGTAGAGATTTTTATGTGTAGAACTAAGGATCATGAGCACATTATTTGTTTTTTGTAATAGTTAGGATTTTGACAGTAATATAGGCCATTTTACCTGAAGAGAGAATGGAGCTTTAGACTATTTAAAGTAGTCCAGGAAAAATAATGCTGAGGATCTTAACTAAAAGAAGCAGGAGAACAGTATTTCAGAGGCAGGATCAACAATATTTGGTTACTGATTGAATATCTAATGGAATCAGAAAGTCCTTGTTTATTCTTAATCAATATTTATTGAACACTTATTATGTGTCAGCAATAATTAAGACTGAGTCCTTGTTTTCTTGGAGCTTACTTTCTAATGGGCAGGGGATAGACAATACATGAATTAACAAACCAAGGGTCTTGATGTCTTGCATCATTAACCCAGGATGCTGTTTTAGAGCAATTAGGGCAGCTGTCTTAAATTGGTGTGGTGAAGTGAGTCTCGCTAAGGCAAAGAGGAGAATGACAGGGAAGAGCAAGACACACCAAGATTAAAAGGGAGAATGTTCCAGGCACAGGGTATGGATTTCTGTTTTGGAACTTAAATAGATGAGAATAAAGGAAGCAGAATGTTGGGAAGGGAAAGTAACGTCTTCATCGAGGACACATTAGGTGTGAGATTTTCCTGGTAGGCAGGTGGAAATATATCTGGCTACGTGGTAAGAGATTCGATTGATGGGTATAAATTTAGGAAAAACCAAATTATAGTTATGATGATGGTGGAGAAAGAGATAAAGTAGAGAATTTCAAAGAACCTACTGATGCGAGCCAATTGCCAGAGTTGTTGAACGATCAAGATCTAGGGCCCAAGGTAGCATAGGAGTCCAGAGAGAAGGGACAGAGTTTGTGGTAGGGGTTAAGTAAGGAAGTGATGTTGATGAAGACCTCACCTAGAGGAATTTATTTTGATTGTGTTTAGGATATGGACTTTAAGGCAAAGTGGTAAAGTTTAGGCGATCTACCATAGGGGTGGCACAAGAGAACTTTCTGAGAACAAGTAAAAGATTTTGTCAAGCAACGTCGCCTTCCACTGAAATTAAACAACTGTTCTGTATTTTTCTGCCACTCACCAGATTTATGATTTAGAAATACAAATTTCATAATTATAAGTCTTCAGATAACTTAGATTAAGTCTAGCCTTTAAATAAAAAACGCATGTGATAAATTTTATTTTTATCAATTCCACCATATCTCTTTACCATATCCCTCTACACATTAATTTGGTAGCAGCGAATGATTTGTGAAATAAATAATGGTTGCAGCTGTACAAATATACTATCTTTTCCTAGCTCTGATGTTCCCTCAAACTGTATGAAAACAGAGGGAAAATTTTGTCTGTAAGCATAGGAGTTTTTGAACCCTTATTGTTTCAAGGTAGCTACTTCAAGATGGAAAATGTATTGAGGAGGTCAGTCTTTGAGAACTTAGAAACTTCCATGTATTATATGCTGCAGGCCCCTTGTAGAAAAATCTCTTTCCTTCCTACGCTGAAGAGTAGGAACACTCAGACCCCAGGCCTGTTGCCCTTCAGATCCAGTTCTCACACTGCCCTGCTCCCTCTTTGTAGCAAGAATCTGACCTCCACAGGCTTTGGTGCCAAGGCTTCCCTGCTAAGCCAGCCTCTTGCTGAGCCCAGCCAGTGGGAGGCATGGTGGGAATCTGAGGGGAAGGAGAAAGGGAACAGCTGGAGTATTTCTCTTTCTCTTCTCCAGCTGGTATCTTGGGCAGCTGCTGCATCTCTTCTGTGACTCCAGATCCCCAGGGCAGGCCTGCATAGTTCCAGTTTTGGCTCCTGGGTTTAAGTGATACCATCTCCTCTGTCTCTACAACTAGAGGGAGAGAGTAGCTTTCTGCTGTTGCTAATCACTTTATGGCCTTTACTGTCCCTGGTTGACTTCTCATCCTCTTTCATATCTGCTTGTCAAGTCCCTACATTAATTTTCTCTTTTTTTTTATTATTACTCATAGAGGACTGTGTTTTTTGCTTATGCCATGACTAACACAATCAAATTAGGAGCTTACTTCAGTTTAAGAGATACTGATATTTTTTTTTGGGGGGGCGGGCGGTTCCCTGGTGGCCTAGTGGCTAGGCTTTGGTGCTCTCACCACCGTGGCCTGGGTTCCATCCCCACTCAGGGAAGAAAAAAAAGAAAAAAAAAGAGAGAGAGAGAGAGAGAGAGAGAGAGAGACTGATATTTTAATTCATATTAGAATAGAATTCAATGACTATTTGGAGGTTCTCTCCCACCCCATGGTGCAAAACAAAGTGAAAGTGCTATAAAGTATTCCATAGAAGCCACATCTTAATAGATTTCTTTTTCATGTTAAAATTCAAGTTAGATAGGTTGAACATGTTGGGCTACAAAGATCAGTACACAGAGAAAGCATATTTATAAGGGGAACGAAGCCTTGGAACGAAAAAAAAGCAGGAAGAGAAAAAGTATTTGGGAAAACATGTTAAAAATGATAATGGGGCAGCGGAGAGAAAAAATACATATAAAAGAAAGAAGGAAGAGTGGGAAACCCGGAGACCTAGGAAAGAATAAAGACAGTCTTTTCTAGAAGGAAAGAAATGAAGCGGACACAAATGCCCACCCCGATGCTGTCCCACTTCTTCGGGATCACTGGGCCTGTCTAGAGAATCCCAAAAGCTTTTTAATTTCAGTTCATGGCTGGCCCTTTTCCTTCCCCCACCATCAACCTGCTAATGCTTTTGTAATAATTACCATTTTTGAAACTATTTTGGCTGTTAAAAATGTTTCTTTTAATAAGCTGATTAAAAGAGGCTGCTTATTAGCATAAGCTCTTTGCTGTTCAGCCCTCTTCCTAATTAAAAGCACTCATCTGTGGAGACCTCGATTTTTCCCTTCTCTCTATGATGAGTTTTTGGATATCTTTCCTTGGCAATTTGTTTTATTTTACTCCTCTTTCTCTTAGTGGTTTTCGGTTCCTGTATTCCACAGAGATAGAAGCTATTGAGCAAACTGGTACGTGGGAGGGAATGCACAGTCTGAATATTTGAGAACAGAATGAAAGACCTACCAATGAGGTCAAGTTGAGTCTGAAGAGATAGTCCTACTTTTGTGGTAGTTATGTAGCTGTGTCAAAGTTTTAGGATCGCAAGTTACTAAAAGTGGTATGTAAAGGTGAAAGGTGATGGATCAAAATCTGCTCTTCTTTGCAAAGAGTTATATCCCCAGCATCAATAGATATGCTCTTGGAGTCGTCTGTTCTCTCATAAATAGTGTGATAGTGCTGAAAGCACATATGTGGGAGCTTCCCCATGATGCCACTAGACTGGGGGAATATTCAGCAAACGACATTCACTGATCATAGATGTACTCACCCCTCAGAAATGGTTCTTAAATATGTGACTAGGGAATTGGTGAAACAATTAAACCCCAAATGGTGTGATTTGACTCATAATTTTATACATTATTATGGGTAGGTTTTTTTTTTTGTTTTTTTTTTTTTATTTTGTTTTGTTTTGGTTTTTTTTGGTTGGTTCCCTGAGCGGGGATCAAACCCAGGCTGTGGTGGTGAGGGCACTGAAGCCTAGCCACTACACCACCAGGGAACCTCCCAGTAGTTTTTACTATATCCATTAATAAATTTTATCCATTAAGAAATGTATCCATTAAGAAATTGTGTGCATATAGAATATATTTATAGAAAGAGTGGCCATTCAGAAAAATGAAACAAAGGGAGTGAGAGCAAAAAATGCATGTTGTTTAAGGAAAATAAGTTTCTTTACAGATGACCTAAAATTTCCCGTTCAGTTGGCATGGCATGCTATTTAATGCTTAACATTGTTTGTTTTTTGGACCCTTTTGAGTATATGATGAAACTATTGCTTCCTCACTCCAGAAGAACACACGTTTGCATATAAATATACTTTTATTTCCTTGCAGTATGTTGGGTATCACAGATGACTCAAATTCAGGAGTCCATGGACATGAGTTAAGAATACTTGATACAATGACTATGATTGGTACAGGTCATTATGAAAATATTTTTTTTGCTTTTCAATTACAGTTGACATACAATATTATATTAGTTTCAGATGTCATTATTAAAATATTTTTTTTTTGCTTTTCAATTGCAGTTGACATACAATATTGTATTAGTTTCAGGTGTACAACATACTGATTAGACATTTATATAACTTACGAAGTGATCACCCCAATAAATCTAGTACCCATCTGGCACCATACAGAGGTGTTACAATATCTTTGACTGTGTTACTTATGATATACTTTAAGTCCCTGTGTCTGTTTTGTAACAACCAATTTGTATTTCTTTATCCCTTCCTCTTTTTCACCCACTCCCCCATCCCTGGTCTGATCTGCCAACCATCAAAATGTTCCTTGTGTCTATAAATTTATTTGTTTTGTTTGTTCATTTATTTTGTTCTTTAGTTAAGTGAAACCATATGGCATTTGTCTTTTTGTGTCTGAATTACAGCCACACAGCATAATACCCTCTAGGGTTCATCCATATTGTTGCAGATGGCAAGATTTCATCCTTTTCTAGGGCTGATATTCCATGGTATGTGTATACCACCTCTTCTTTATCCATTTATCCATTCAGGACTGTCCAGGCTGCCTCCACATCTTGGCTACTGTAAATACTGCTGCAATGAACATGTGGATGCACGTGTCCCTTTGAAGTCGTATTTTGGATTTCTTTGGATAAACACTCAGAAGTGGGATTACTGGGTCCTTCTTTGTCACTTGTTATAGGCTTTGTTTTAAAGTTTATTTTGTCTGGTATAAGTATTGCTACCCTATCTTGTTTTGTTTTGTTTCCATTTTCATCAAATATCATTCTTCATCCCTTTACTTGCAGTCTGTGTGTGTCTTTTGATATGAACTGAGTCTCTTGCAGACAGTGTATGTAAGGGTCTTATTTTCCTATCTACTCAGCTACCCTGTGTCTTTTGATTGGAGCATTTAATTCATTTACCTGTAAAGTAATTATTGATAGCTTTGTAGTTATTGCCATTTTATTCATAGATGTTTTCCTTTTTCTTCTTAAAGAAGTCTCTGCACCATTTTTTGTATTACTGGTTTGTTGATAATGAATTCCTTTAGCTTTTTCTTAGGTGGGAAGCTCTCTATCTTTCCTTCAAAATTTTAACTTTGCTAGGTAGAATAATTTTGGTTGTAGTTCCTTGCTTTTCATCACTTTGCACATTTTATGCCAATCCCTTGTGGCCTGCACATTTTCTGTTGAGAAATCAGCTAACAGTCTCATGGAAGCTCTCTTATGGATAACTAACTGCTTTGCTCTTGCTGCTTTTAAGATTCTCTTTTTGTCTTTAACATTTGGAATTTTAATTGTGATGTGTCTTGATATAGGCCTCTTTGGGGTCAGCTTGTTTGGGACTCTGTACTTTCTGGGTCTGTGTGTCTTAGTTTCTTTGCCAGGTTAGGAAAGTTTTCCATCATTATTTTTTCAAATAGGTTTTCAATTCCTTGCTCTCCTCTCTCTCTCTCCTCCTTCTGTTACCCCTATGATGCGAATCTTGGTATGCTTGATGTTGTTTCCAAGACCCTCATTTATTTGGATTCTTTTTCTTTTTGCTGTTCTGATTGGGTGTTTTCTGTTTCCTTATCTTCTAAATTGCTGATTTGAGCCTCTGCTTCATCTCATCTACTGTAGATTTCCTTTCATGTATTCTCCACGTTCAGTTATATTATTCATTTCTGACTAGTTTCTTGTTATGTTTTCTATCTCCATTTTTATGTTTCCTATCTTTTTGTTGAAATTCTCCCTGAGATCGTTGATCATCCTTACAACCGGTGTTTTGAACTCTGCATCTGGTAGGTTGCTGTTGTCTATGTTTGTTTACATGTATTAGGTAGAGGTGCTATGTCTGTTGGTCTTACTAGAGTGGCCTTATGCAGTGTGTGTCCTATGGGGCCCAGAGGTACAGTCTCCTTTGTGACCTGATCTGGGTACTCCGGGTGTGTCCCTTCTGTGGGTTCTATGTGCCCTCCTGTTATAGTTGAGCCTTGCTTGCTGTTTTCATGTCAATGGGACAGATTGACCCTCAAGCTGATTGATGTGAGGATTGGTTGTGAGTACCATGGAGGAGTTATTATGCAGGGGCTGACCCTACAGAATAGGATTCACTTTAGCAGCACTCTGGTGCCTCCCCAGTCTGCCCTTTGGGGTGTCAGTTGCGGAGTTGACTGGTTGGCCCTCCAGCTTGGTCTGAATCCAGCCACCAGGTGTGCTGGCCCTGAGGCCTCATGAGAGGGGTCCTTTCACAAACCAAGTTTAGCAGCTGCCTGTGCCATGCTCAGGACCATCTGTCATGAGCCACTAAGTGATCTACAGATAGCGCTGGGCCTGAAGATGCCTGAGAGAGGCTAAGCCTAAAACCAAATTTGACTGCTGCCAGTGCAGGGCTTGACACGGCTCACCAAGAGACACAGGGCTTACTGAGACCAGATGCTGCTTATTTAGGGTTTGTGAACCTTTGAGAGATTTTAGGAAATTCCTTGGCATGAACTGAGACAAACTATTTGTATGGAAAAGCCACTGCAAGTTGAGTGGGGCAGGGTCTTAAGGAGTCACCAGGGCATGGTGAATGATGTTAGCTTGATTGATGGAGACTCAGATATGGTGCCCACCTGCATGTGTGCTCTGTGGGAGAGGGAGGCTCAACAAAGGAAAGTGGCTTCCCTTAGTACTTCTGTCTGGGAGAAAACGATTCCTCCAGCCCTTGGCCTGAAGCCAGACAATTTGATTTCTCCTCTCATGTCTCTGGCACCTTTCTATTAGATGCTGCCCCAGAGCTGGAGCTCAGAGCAAGCAAGCCCATCAGCAAGTAATAGTATGTAGGGGCCCTTTAAGAGGAATGTCTGGGACTCCAGCTGCCCTCCGTGTCACTTATTTACCTCCCTATGGTTTTCAGAGCCAGATGTTGTAAGGACTTCTCCTCCTGGAATTGGGGAGTCCAGTGTGGAGCTGGGACCCCTTTCTCCTCAGGAAGGCCCTCTGCAGCTGAGAAATCCCTTCCGATTTTCAACCACCACATGTGGTTGTGGGACCAGCCCATTTAGTATCTCTATCCCTCCTACCAGTCTCAATGTGGCTTCTTTTTTATATCCTTAGAGGACTTACGTTCAGCTGGACTTCAGGTGATTCTCAATGGGAATTGTTCTGTAGTTTAGTTGTAATTTTGATGTCGTTATGAGGTGAGACAAACACAGTGTTTACCTAGTCTGCCATCTTAACTGGAACTCATTATAAAGATCTTTTTTTTTTTTTTTTAAATTTTGCCTTTATCTCGTGCTCATCAAGTGAACTTCTAATTTTAACTTTCCTTCTTTCATAGTGTTTTCTATAGAGGAAAGATTGTGCCAAACAAATCTAATATAAACGTTTTGCTTTACTTGACTGACATGTTTCTCAATGAAAGTTAATAATATAGCATTCTTAGTTATTGTACATCTTTCTGAATCTTGCTACTGTGGAACGTCTCCCAGAGCCTTTTATCTCTGAGTTAAGTTGCAAGGTTTTGTTTTGATGCTCAAAAAAGCAGCAAGTCCAATTCCAGTGATGTGGTTTTCTTATTAAGGCCCTATGGAAAACTTTATGGGAACTTAGGGATCTTATGAAAGCTCTAAGAGAACCAGCCTCCACATATCTTATAGATAGCATTCATAAGAGATATTGGTTTTATCCAATCAAGCATTTATATCATGAATATCTTCCTCATAAAAGGAAAATTAAAAGATACTTATTTTTGTGAAGTGTCTCAACATTTTTCCAGAATTACATGTTCTTATAACAGTCATTAACTATATAATTTGAGAATATTTTCTGCATTATGAAGATTTTGTAAAAACATGAGAAAATAATGCCGACAGCTTATTTACTTGTAGTGGACATTGACAAACTGATTCTAAAGTTTATATGGAGAGGCAAAAAATAAAAAAGAAATAGCCAAGACATAATTGGAGAAGCACAGATTTGGAAGACTGACCCTACCCAACACCAAAACTTATACAAAGCTAAATAATCAACACAGTGTGATATTTGCAAGATAGTAGACAAACAGAGCATTGAAACAGCTTAGAGAGCCCAGAAATCGATCCACAAAAGCAGATTCAACTGATCTTTGACTAAGGAGCAAAGACAATACAATGGAATAAAAATTGTTGCTTCAACAAATGGTGTTGGAACGACTGACATTCATATGCAAAAAAAATAAGTCTATAGGTAGACCTTATACTGTACAACAGAGTTAACTCAAAAGACATCATAGAGCTAAATGTTAAGTGCAAACTATGCAACTCCTGGAAGATAGCAGAGGAGAAAATTGTGGGTATGGTGATGTCATTTTACACCATTGACACAATTCATGAAAGAAATAATTAATAAGCTGGTCTTCATTAAAATTAAAAATTGCTCTTCAAAAAATAGTATCAAGATAATTAGAAGACAAGTCACAGACTAGGAAAAAAAATTTGCAAAAAGCACATCTGATTAAAAGACTCCTATTCTTACATACAAATAACTCTTAAAACTGTACAAGAAAACAAACAAACCAATTTTAAAAAAATGGGCCAAAAACTTTAACAGATACATCGCCACAGAAGATATACAAATGGGAAAGAGGCATATGATATGATATTCCACACCATATGTCACTGAGAAAATCATATTAAAACAACAATGTGACACCACTATATACCTTTTGGAATAGCCAAAATTTAGAAGAGTGACACCACCAAATGCTGCCAAGGATGTGGAACAACAGGAACTTTTTGTATAGATTGCTGGTAGGAATGCAAAATAGTGCAGCCATTTTGGAAGACGGTCTGACAGTTTCTTACAATGCTAAAAATACGATCCACCTATTGTATTCTTTGGTATATATCCAAAGGAGATGAAAACACAAAAACCTGCACAGAGATGTTTATTGCGGATTTCTTCATAATTGTCAAAACTTGAAGCAGCCAAGATATTCTTATGTAGGTGAGGGATAAATAAACTCTGGCACATTCAGACAATGAAATTTTGTTCAGTGCTGAAAAGAAATGAACTATCAAGCCATCAAAAGACATGAAGCAACCATAAAGCATATTACTAAGTGAAAGAAGCCAATCTAAAAAAAACTACGTATTCCATGATTCCAACTATATCATAATCTAGAAAAGGCAGGACTATGGAGACAATAAAAAGATCAGTGCTTGTGGGAGGGGCGTGGGGAGATGCAAAGGCAGAGCACCGAGGATGTTTAGGACAGTGAAAACACTCTGTATGATAATATAAATGACAGATATGTGTCATTATATATTTGTCAAAATCCACAGAAGAAACACCACCAAACATGAACTCTAAGGTGAACTCTTGACTTTGGGTGATTATGTGTCCATATAAGTTCACCTTTGGTAAAAATTGCACCCTTTTGGTGAGTTTGGTTGGTCAGGGGAGAGGTTGTGCATGTATGGGGGCAGGGGATATATGGGACATCTCTGTACTTTTCTCTCAATTTCGTGGTAAGCCTAAAATTGCTCTAAAAATAGTCTTAGAAAATGAAGAAATATTTATGAAATAATGCTAAGTGGCTTATATATGACTAACTATATACACTATGATCACAAAAGTGAAAAAAAAATGGAAGGGAGCAATAGAAACTAGAGCATGTTTAACTGAGGGGACTCCACATGGCAGAGTTTGTAGTTCCCAAACTTGTTAATATAAAGAAGCATGGAATGTATCATAACTGATTAAATATAAGCTAGAGAAGAGAGTACAGGCATGACTCTCCAAATTTGTGAATGACTGGAATAAGAAAGGAATATGTTAATCCTCCATTGACCCCAGGGTCAGAACGAGGGATAGTGGATATGAGATATGTGGACAGCGTGGGCTAGAAAGGTACTGGATTAATATCAGGATGACTTAAAGCAAGTAGATCTGTCTAACTGAAGGATATTGGATCTTTTAAATAGTGATCCTTGAATCTCTAGAAGAGTTTAAGCAGAGGTTAGATAACCGTTAGTCAGAAACTCTGTTAAATGTATTCTAAGAATTACATTTTTTAAATAATTCAAAATCTAAGGTGTGTGAAGCTCTTATGTAACTGTTACATACCTTGTAGTCCGCCACTAATTGGAAGGTCTATCTTTTTATACTTAGGTACCTCTTGTTTTTCAAATTAATATATCTTCTGTGCTTCTATCATTTAAACAACTTAAATCATTTTTTATTGAAGCTACCTATTAATTTATTCATTAAATTAAACAATGCATTCCTTTATATAGTACCTTATTTTTAGTTAAGAATTTAAGAATAGGATTTCTGGCTTTCAACAGAGCTTTTTGATTTCACCAGTATTTTTATTTTCTTTTTTTTAAACATACATCTGGATCATGTGTTGTAGGATTTGTAAAATTAGGTAATTCCAAAGCCTCCTGAGCCAGGAAGCCACTTCCATTTTCTATAGTTTAGTAAATGAACTTCATCAAGATAGAGCGCTACGACTTTGTGTGTGCATCCGTGTCCCCACTTGAATGTTTGTTTATTCAGCAGCATATCACGATTGGAACCCCAAATAATCCACTTCTGTCTCCCGACTGGGGACCATGTATATTCCACAGTCCTGTGGTGAGGTTAGCAACCCTCATAGAAGTATAGCTGAACTAGATTCCCTTCATTCTAGACTTAGACTGTCACGGGTGACATGACACAAATGTAAGTCTGCTACTACAGTTTCTAAAGCATAGCGATATCTAGCCACATGGGGAGAACTAAGCTGAATTCACTCTCACCTTGTGAATCATCAAAACCTTGTCAATTGAGTTATGGTTATAGGATGTAGTATCAGTGATGCATGGGGTGAGGGGGAAAATAAAAGCACAAAACACCATCTGTTTTTAAGACTGCAGGTAGTTCAGGTAGAGGTTTAGCGTTGCTACCTCAAAAGAAAAAAAAGATAACCATGTCATCATTTCATTTTTAGATTGAGCACATTTTTTGTTTAAGTCAGCAAGTACCAGAATATATGGGATGCCTTGATAGCAGGTTTCCATTTTCTTAGCTAATTTTAAAAAAGGGGCAGGTAGACTGGAATCTCTTGGGCTGATTTTATTGGGCACAGTGAACAGAGATTAGAAAACTGGCATGGAACATGGGGAAGGGGCTCTAGTGCCATCCACTAAATACATTTTGTATAAAGGCTTTAGACACAGTTATCTTCATCCTCTTCTTCATGTCTTCTCCTCCTGGATATCTAGCCCCTGAGTCGTGGGTCATGGAGCAAGTACTCCAGAAAGAGAAGACTCTGAAAATACGGTCTGTTTAGCCATGGTCCCATATACAAGTAACTGCAGCAGTCAGGACGTAATTTAGTTGACCACAATGATGCAGGGATAGTATAATGATAGAAGTATCTTCAAAATTACATCTATTTTATACTTATGTTTTAGGGTCTTAACCATGTTTCAGAAATGTCAGGCAGGATCAAAGTAATGCTGTAATGGCCAAAAGAGCTTAATTAGCTTAGAGAAGGCTGAAAGGTTGTTTAGTGGGATTTTGAGGGAGCCAGTCCTCAGTAACAGAGAACCAGGAAGTTCCAAGCCCCAAAAGACCTGTGATAAATATCGGGGCCCTTGTGGGATTGATTAATTATTTAGGTGGTCATGGTAAAGGCATTCAGTCTGGGGTGATTCTGTCCCCCAAGAGACACTTGGCCATGTCTAGAGACAGTTTAAGTTGCCACATCTTGGTGGAGGAAGGGACGGGTGTTAATGATACCTAGTGAGTAGAAGCCAGAGATGCTATTAAGCATCCTACACTGCACAAGACTGTCTCCCTCCCAGTAAAGTAGTATTCATCCTAAAATGTCAGCAGTGCCAAGGATGAAAAACCCTGCTCATGGAATTTATTTGGACTGGACTTTAAATGTCACTCCCCCCATCAATTTTAAGACACACACGAGAACTTGGTTTAGTGTGTTGTTGAATTATGCAGTGATAAAAGCATGGTTTTCAGAGTTAAATGGTCTGGGTTTGAGTCCCAGGCAGAGAGTTATGTGACCTCTGACCACTTATAATCCTCTCTGAACCTCAGCTTCTTCATATATAAAATAGGGTTAACAATGCCTCTAAGGTTTCTTGTGAGGACTAAGTGCTTTTGTGACTGTTTAGTAAATGGTGGTGAAAATAAATGAAGGGGATGGAGGTACATACCCTGTAATTACAACACCTCCATATTAACTGGGTCAGGAGACATGTATGAAGTCCATCAACCCGGCACTGTGGTAGAGGTTCCATTTCATACTTCATTACTTTGTATATACTGGAAAAGCTTCTTGCTGTCTCGTTTTTTCCCCCCCTGCTTTGCTCACTTATCAACAGTCATTAGCATTGCCACCATACACGCTAAGCAAAGAACAGAAACAAAGGGTAACATTTGCTGAGTTGTTACTAATTTGAACGTTGCACTTTTGAACACAATTGGACAGAGTTGCAAATATTAAAATAAAAGGACACTACTCATAGGATCTATATGTGCTTACTGATAGTGACGTTAGTTTCACCTGTGCTTAAGTCTTTGTGAGGCAGAGTGGACAGTGGAGAGCGGATTTTAATAACATGTTGCAATAGGACTAGGCCTTACATTCCAACTAAATTATACTTATCCAGGCATGTTTGCGATGTCTCCATCAGAAAGTAATCTTAGTATTTTCAGTTTTATGTTTCAGATTTTGAAATGGCTCATTTTGAATGGCAAATATTGTTTCTGAAAACAACATAGATTGTTTAAATTATATTGGTGTAGCATTTTTGGAGTAGAAAATGACCATATAATTATCTAATATAGCTCTTTTGCTTTACAAATAAAGAATCTAAGGCCCACTCAGGTGCAGTAACGTGCACAATGTCTAGCTCAAACGAGTATTCATCTGAGTATTTCTTGAATCCATATAGTGCTTTTCAGTCAGATATCTCAAGATAAAAAACCGTTAAACAATGGATATTTTCCAAATACGGTAACATTAAAGGCAAAGTATGGGACCAGAAGATGTTAATAAGCACTTAAGTAGCATTCAATAACTTGTTCAATTAGAATCATTCATTTGCTATCATCTTATGATCTTGGGGGATGCATTGTATCTTGCCCATTTAAAGCTAGGAGCTATAAATAAGCCAAGGCACCATCATATATGGTTTAGCATTTCATAAGTAAAATCAGGGTCTGGGCCCAAGCACTGAAGTGAGAGTCAAGATGAAGATCCAGATTGGGAGGAAGGGGCTTTAGAAAATCATCTGCCTCACTTTTTCCTTGAGTATTTAGTATTTTCTTCTTTTAGAGTTTATATGAATCTCAAAACATAGTTATTGGAAACAATAGAGTTGAACCTTCATGCTGTACATTAACAGTCTGGAAATGAATCCTTTGCCAAAACTTCTGGCTGGAATAAAGTGCATTGTTTTTATTTTTTGTGTTTTAAAAAAATATGCACAGCAAATTTAAAATTCTAAGTTAATAATATTTAAAAAATTAAGTTCTAAGCCAAATACTCCTCCAGAATAATAAAAAATTTTGGAGTGAAATAAAATGGAAAATAATGTTTTACTACAAAGCAAGCGTTTTGGTTTTTTAGTTTGTTCTTGTGTGTGTGTGTGTGTGTGTGTGTGTGTGTGTTTACCAGGGAATTAGGCTCTGTTGTATCTTATCTGTAGTGTTTTGATGAAAATTAACATAGAATAGAGAAACATAAGCAGTGTGCATATATACTAATAATTTTAATACTAAAATGCACCATACACATTTACTGAACACTTACTATGTCCCTGCTGTTATTTTCACATATCTTCACTCATGTGTGAAAGATTAGTTTTTGGATCTGAGATCTGAAAGCTGGAAAGTGAGACTCATTTTAGTCTAAATTCCATCATAGTGTCTGGATAATATAATGCAGACAATGTTTATCCTTCTGCCCTTCATATAATCCAAATATAAGAAGATAGAAGTCACAGGAATTTGGAGATATATACACTTTTCTCTTTGTAGTAAGGCCACATCTTGGATTCACTCTGATCTCTTCAGACAAAAAGATGCTTTTTGCTATAATTATTCCAGTAGCTTCATAAAATAACATATATAGTGCACCTTTTAAAAGTGAGTGACCCATAGTAGATATTCAAATATAATTTCCTTTTCCTTTATTGATATATAACACTAGTTTCACTATTACATATAAGAACAAGATTTGGAGATTAAATTATTTAAGGCTTGGCACAAAATCAAACTCTCTCTGTCTCTGTCTGTCTCTTCCTCCCTCCCTCTCTCCCCATCCCTGGCTCCCTTCCGGTCTTCCTCTACCCTTCCTTCAGTGCATTCATGCATGCTCATGTGTGATTTTTAATGTCAATGAGGACACACTATCAGGAAAATAAAAATTTGAATGTTGGCCAACTTGAGTGTTAGTCTATTTTCTTTGCACTATCATGACATGTCCCAAATCATATCTTTTAGAATATTTGTTCTGCAGAAATTTAATTGTATTATATTTGAAAACATATGTTCATGGTAAAAAAGTTGGCTACTGATTTAAAGTCTTTTGTTTTTAACAGGAATTCTCAGCCCCTTTAGTATGTTTATGTGGGTTGTGAATTTTCAAAAAGCATATTATTATATAATATATCTCAAACATGCCCCCAAAGAATCCACATGCTCCATGAAACATAATTTCAGGTTGTGCATTACACTTCAGAATTGAAAGTGACGGAGAAAACGTCTTGTAAAAATAGCAGTTTCTACTTCAATACCAAGAAATGCGACTACTCATGTCCTCAATTCAAGAACAGAGAATTAAAAATTGGAGTGTGGAAGAAAAGACAAATTTCATTTTTTAGAAGAGGCCTTGTTTTTATTATATTTCAGTTAACACATTTAGAATAAAATTTCTTTTCTGATAACCTGCTCTATCAGGATTAATATGTGTCAACTCTGATGATAATTTTAAACAAAAAATCATTTTTGTTAGATGAAATCGGATTCTTTATTTGAATGAATGAATGAATGAAGTGAAAACTTTAAACTGGCTTCAGTATCTTTCTCCATATTTGTCTTTTGCCAAGTTCCACCTTTTTATCAGCAGCATTTGGTCATTTCATGAATTATTCTCTGTGTATTTCCTTTCATCCTTTCTTCTTTTTCCTAACATTCATATCCCAAGAGAAGTTAAGAATAAAAAATGAATGAGCCCATATTTTCCCATCCATGGGATCTGTGATCAGACCTGTAAAAACCTAATTAAAGCCCCTATTCAACAGATACAATAGAAGAAAACTGAACTATCATAGGAAGAGTATGCATAGACATGGACTGTGTCCTGTGCAGCCAATTCCAAAATCCCTCAGCTCACTGTATTTGTTTCTAAGAGCCAAGCCTCATAGGATTCGAGCCAGTAGTTGTGCACGTGCCAGCTGCCAGTCAGCAATTCTTTGCTCGAACCAGATTGTAAGTCCAGCACTTCAAGTAGAGAGTCTCCGAACCAGTCAGCAGGAGAATTTTCTGCTGTTAACAGACCATGTTGCTATGCCTTCTGGAAGTAAGAGGGAAGAATCAAGTAAACCATGTGACTGTTACAAATTGAACTGCAAAGTGAAATTCTTAGAGGTCATAGAATGTCAGTAATTCACCTTAATCTAGTAATTTACTGTCATATCTATTCTGGCCCATTTTCTTCACACTGCTTCATTACTTTAAGGTCCATCTATTCTTATGTCATAAGTATGGTGACCAGACGTTCCATTTTAAACAGGACAGAAAACAATGGTACTGTCCCGTTTCAAACATTACCTATGATCAGCCTAATAACACCTTGAATTTAACCCAGTGGGACTAGGCTGACCATATGTAATTTGAAACGGGACAGTACCATTGTTTTCTGTCCTGTTTAAAACGGTACATCCGGTCAGTCTCGTCATAAGTATAATCTAGTCCGTCACTTCTTAATTAAAATACGGCTGCACAAGTTCTCACATGTTTTAAATGGCAGTTTCCTTTTCTACAAGGTTCCAAGAAATGAGTAAAGGCAGCTAGAAAAACAGTCAGCTGTGCACTTTAGCTTTGTCAATGCCACACACCTTGACAGCACGTTGTCACACATCATAAAGGCTGGCAGGGGCTAAGGAGGGATAAATAAATTTTTCTTGCTCACTAATTTCTTACTGATGTAGCAAAGGGATGCTTCCAATTGGTACAGACCTCTCCCTAGTTTGAGTAGTTCAACAGCTGCTGTGAAGCCCATCTGACATCCATCAAAGCCCAGCTAGGTTCATTTAACCTAATAGCTCTAGTTTCTCGTTTAAGACCTGTGCTCCTCAGAGACTCAGGACCTTCCTTGCCTTAGGCAACAAATGTACCCTGCTGCTTAAAAAAAGAAAAAAAAAGTTTCTCAAACCATCTCTTTCTCAGATTGAACTAGCTGGAACCAGGATTGATTTTCCTCACCTGGAAATTGCAGATGCTCTGGGGCCAAGCTAAGGCCTTTATAAAGCATCTGGGAAGCTCCTATAGGGCTAACTGACTCTCAGTAGTCTCTCCACCTAGGTGCTGAATGGACCAAGTGAACACTTTTCTCTAAACATCTTTGGTTGAAGGGACTTCTACAAATTTTCTTTGCCCAAATACGAATGGCTTCACTAAGAGAATATCAACTTTGTTCTTAAATCTAAGGAATCTCATTTTACTATCTGTAACGTCTGAGAACAGAAGTTGAAGAAGTCATGTGGTCATACTTACTACTGTTTTCTTGGAAAACTGTTACCTGGCAATACTAGTGAAACGGTCCCAAACATGGGTTGATGTGAAACTTGGAGGACTATATTTGGTACTTTCAAGAGATTATCTGAAGACTCCCCAGCGTGTTTTCTTGTACTAATTTAAAAACCCATGAGGAGAGCTGTTGTATTTTAGTGGGCATTCTTCTATCAGTGCTTAGTTTATGCACTGCGACTAGGGCCCTGACTTTGAAACATGAACCATATAATGATCCTCATTTATGAACTTGGACTATGCTTTTGGTACATGTAACAAAGGCATGTCACAGATTCAAGGCTTAATGGGGTAGAATGTCAAAGGTGTGAAAACCTATAGAACACCAAACAGAACCAAAATAATATCTTCCAGATATTATTAGAGTACAAAAGAAGCCTCTTGGGGTGCTAGAGAAATCCCACAATTATTTACCCACTGACAATTTTTCTCTGCCTCTTGACCTGTGACTGAGACATATAGAAATTATAAGTTCTGAACGGTGGTGAAAATGCTTTCCTCAGCTGTGTGCTTTTCCTGCACCTTCCCTCTGGTTATTCTCTCCATAAAGTCATTGCTGACTTCCCCAGAGCACAGTGACCTTCTCTTTACACCGACTCTCATGTTTTACTCAGTGTCAGAGCCTTTAGCCTTTAATTGCCCACTTGTAAGTGGTCTTTGCAGCTTAGCTTCTGTTTTTCTGCAGATTGTATCAATTTTTTGACAACTGGGGTGATGTTTTCCACTGTTTGTGTAGTGCCTGAAGCACCTGACATAATCCTAAATTGCACACTAGGATTTCATTAAGCACATGTTTATTGATTGAGTGCTGTTCCTTTATGAAATGCAGGGCACTTGCATTATGCTAATTTAAAAGAAGTTATGCCCCTCATATAGAAATGGGAGGCTAAATTTAGAAAATTCAGGAAAGTGGAAGATGAAGAACTTGGCTCTCACCAGCACTTGGCTCTCATCAGGCCTATGTTTCAGGATGAGGAAAAGTTAGATTTTCTCACTCGAGCTCTGTTATGATCAGTGAGTGAATTTGTCAGCGCTTTGTCCCATAAAAAGAACCAGACATTTCCACAGCATCGTGTATTTAAAAAAAAAGAAAACCAGTCATCACATCTAATTAATAATCATAGAAAAGCCAATTTCACAGTCCATTACTTCAAGCAGACCAAGATGGGAAATTTGAAGGGGGTCTTGAACAAACATGGGCGTTTGTGTTTGTGGTCTGCATAGTGACCCAGAGCCAAGTGGGAGAAGAGTTGGTGTTCCCTCACCAACTGAAGGTTTTGGGCTCCATTAACTTAGACTGTAACACAAAAGAAAAAAAAATCAGGAGAAAATTTAAAGCCAGGCCTCCTTAGTTTGCTTCATTAATAAGGCTACAAACCCTTCGCTTCCGCCTACATCGACCCCCTCCCTTTCTCCTTTCGTTTCATTTAACTGAAGGTAATTCATCTCATTTTAATTAATTTTTACTTGCAGCATTATCATCCTGAGTATAAAGGCAAAAAGTTTTTTTTCTTTTTAATTACAAAGCTAACAGCATTAATTACCAGTACAGTAAACGCATTGGCACCCGCGAGCTAAGGGGGTTCCAAGGAGCTGAGGCAGCAAGTGGCAAACATCTCAACAGCTGGGAAAAGCTTAGTTCCAAAGGAGAAACCTTTCTGTGGCACAAAATACGACGACTGTCTTCACGCTGATTGAGCCACTGTTTAATTGAAGGTGACATAGCCTGCAGACTAGGGACAGCGCTATTGCATTACAGGGAAAAGGTTATTCACAGAGTCTCTCTGGACCTCTTGCTAGGTCTCTTGTCAGGTGGGAACCTAGAAATCAAACACATTTTGAAATACATGAAATTGCTGCAGTATCATAACACTACACTATGGATGAACATAATATCGAAGGCCCTTTTCACCACCCCTTTAGTGTTTGCTCTACTAATGCCAGTATCACAATGGTGTGAAAAAGCCAAAACCCAGTACCTAATACACAGCCAGAGAGGACTGGCCAACGTTTGCATGTTAACTGGATGAAGCAAGCAGAAGTGTTCTACCCACAAGCTTGAAAGGCTGAGTAGGTACATCACAACAGAGCCTTCCAAGGGTTTATCTTCTTGCAACTTTTGTGCATTCTCTGCTTGGCAACCAAAATGTTGTGCAGAAACATTCCTACCAGCTCATGGAACAATGAGACCCCCAGATTTCCTTAATCTGCTGCCAGTGGATTATACACAATCCTGCACTGCTACCATTTTCTACATAAAGTTCCGTAATTTCCTCCCAGGTTTTATTTCCAGACATTCTACATAATTTAAAACCATCCTCCTCCTTCCCATCCCCTCCTTCTTGTGATTCTGTTGCCTTCCTCTTCTCTCTCCATTACATGTTGTAGTCAATCACTGGTATTTAAACAGGATTTTGAAAACCCACCTGTACTATCTGTACGATCTGAAATTATTGAGGGAAAAAGAGAATCTGGCCTAATAACCTCTGATGCCCTTAAGTCTTCAGAAGTTCTACTGAACACATCACACCTCTCTTCCCTTTTGAGTTTTGTCATCCTTTTTTCCAATGCATGACATTTCAAATAAATAAATTTTATTGAAGTTTAGAACTTTATTTTTATTTTATTTATTATTTTATTATTGAAAGAGTATATTAAGTAATTTCTTTCCGTAGATCTTAAATGCTTTATAAGATTTTATGTAAAAGTAGCATTTTTTGTGGCCTTCTTTATGAATTTAACCACAAATTCTAAGTGTTTCTATGGAAAAGTATGTTACCAGTTCTAAGTGACTGAATTATATAAGTGAAATTTTGGAATGTATGCTTTGTATACTGGAAATTTCCTGCAGTTATTGGTATTCAGGAGTGCAACTCAGTGATATTCATATAGTAAATTTATCTCTAGCCAATCATCAAAATTTAAAATAAGCAGGAATTTCCAGCTAATTTTAGCTTTGTGGTATTAGCATTGATCTGAATTTAGATTTTATTTGAAACTACACTGAGAATATATTATAACTTCTAGATTTTCTTTTTATTTTCCTTAAATAAGTAAATGAATCTTGTGTTCTTATTTGAGAATGTTAGAGAAAGGCAATTCCTTCTGTTCATTTTTCTCAGAATGTCTTAATTTGGTAGAATAAGACTATAATTCCCCCCAAGAAAACATTTTCAAAAGAAGTTTTGGTGTCTTTTGGTCATGAAATTTCCACTAGAATGCTTACAAACCATCTTGGAAAAAAATAGAGAAAAACTAATTGTTGGATTTTTATTAAAATGTTTATGAAACATGACATTTATTTGGATTGGAATTTGTCAGACATTTTTACTACTTTTTTAAAAATTCAGATAGATTCACTGATCCCTAGAGCAATGTGATAAAACTGATATTTCCCACATGCTTCCTGAAGTTATTATTTGAAGAGCCTGTAGGAATTACTGGATGAAATATTGAATAGACTGCTTGCCCTAATGCTCCCAGCCTTCCCTCATGGTTAAGGAAGGGGTTAGTGTTAATCTTCTTTTGGAAATTCATGCTAGTTTTCTTATGGCCCCCACACTTGCTTTACTTGACATGTTTTCCATATCACAGCACTTAGAATTGACCTACCCTTATTTTGGCAAATTCTTTTCACATTTAACAAGAACAAATGATCACCACCACCACAGTGACATTGCTGAAGAGATCATAGTGATAGTAATAGCTATCGTTTAATTGAGCACTCACCGTATATACTTAGCACTGTATGGCACTAATCAATTTATTACCCTCATTTTATATATAATGATAGTGAGGCTCAGAGGATTCAATGCTTTGCCGAAAGTGACATGATTAGTAGGAGTGGAATCTGAACTCAAGTCTAGGTCTGTCTGATTCCATATCATGAGTTATGACTATTCTAGTGATACTAATAATGAAACTGTACATTTGGATGTTTCTCTTCCATACCTTTAAGATGATTAATTTTTAATCTCTTAGTCTTGACAACATTGATTTCTCATCAAATTCTTTTCTAATACTTCTCCACCTCTTCAAGAAGAGTTTTGAAGAGTATAGGAAAAACTATGGCCCACATACAATAAGGAGGATTTAAAAAAACACTAAATTTATAGAAACCAACAACAGGGATATTCTTTCCCTTTTGTAGGCAGGCTCTCCTAATATTGCACATCCCATATTTTGCTTTTGAGGCCTGGTTTACATTATTTTCTTCCAAAAAAACTGTCCTGTGTTCATTACGTATAAATATACATCAATGTGTTTAAATAGCCACATCCTTGAATATGATTAGTGTGAATCAGTGGAATGCTTTATCTTCTATCTCGTTTGAACGAATACCTCCTTTGAACAAATGACTGAATTTTGATAAGACTTCTAAAATCACAGCTGTTGCAATGCTAGGCAAAATTATATGGTTGAAAGTTATGACCCCTTAAATGTGAATCAGCTCTCATTTCCATTGTTCATTACTTAATAGACACCCACTGGGGCTATCTCTTTCATATGTGAGGCATCATCCATAAAATTTATAAAAAGGGTGGCAGAGAAGAGAGAAAGAAAAGCAAGGGCAAGATGATGAGAGAGATGGGAGAGGAGAAACAAAAATAGAGAAGGAACAGAGGAAGGGAAATTCTATTTTGAGAGAAAAATAGCCTGTAAATAAATAAATGAATGAATAGATAAATAAATATATCAATGACATTAGTTAAGCAAGGTACAGCTGGACTTTGAATGCATGTTATGCTCAATCATTTAACAAACATTTATTAATCACCTGATATGAATTTGGTATAAGGAGCCTAGTGAGGGAAGTAAGTTTTAACCCACAAATTTTACGAAAATACAGATTTTGCTTAGTACTATGATGAAAATTGACATAGGAATGTTCCTTAGATTGGGTGGTCAGATAAAACCACTCCAAGGAATGGTTAAATTAAGACCAGAAAGATGCAAAAGTTCTACCTATTTGAAGAGAAGTGCGAGAGCTTTATAGGTTTAAATGATAGGCATATATGCATAGGTTGTACTGGAAAAATGTTCATAATACAGCAAAGTCATTTCATGAATCCTAAACAAGTTACTCTGTTATGATTTAGATGCCTCACTATGAAAGGAAGATGGTTTATGAGAAACTTAGAGCAGAGTGGCAAACCCAAGATTCACTCTCAGGGAGAACCCCTTAAATTCTTTGGTGATAGTGATACAAGTAATCAGGATAAAATGCTGGTTGCATATTTCTGGGGGGAAAAAGTCCATGACTTAAATTTGTTACAGAGTGGAAGAAGGAAGGAAAGGCTACGAAAGACAATTCAGTGTTGGTGTGTGTGGAGTGGGGTAGGAAGGGGATTTTGTGGGACCTGGTTCCTCAGATTTTGTTGCAGGAGAAGTTGGAAGAGGTAGTCTTCTACTGTAGTAATGCCAGCCTGCATTTTGCAAAGCCCATCTGTGCATGTCTATATCACACACAAAAAGAAAGGAACAATAACCCTGGAAGGGATTAAACCATCTAATGTCTAATTCTGCAAGGATGTGGGCTATAAAAGGATGAAAAACAGCCAATACTAGATGTCACTGACTCTAGATAAGGAAGTGCTTGTGGTGTTACTGGGGCCTTGAGTGATTCTCCAGTGATCAAAGATAAGTTCTATAGGCCAGAGGATGGTGTCACTGGGAGACCGTTATGAGAACAGCTTCTGGTGAAAAAATAGAGCAAATGGACTGCTCTATCCCTCTAGCAAAGATCAGCACGGGATGAGAGAACCAAGGAGTATGAAAAAGACAATTTAATTTGCTGGGATCACCTTCTAGTAGAAGTGAAATAAATGGCAATTTGTCAAACTTTGACGCCGTCCCTCTGGGGTAGACAATCAGCTATTTTTCAGAAGCTGAGGACACAGGCTATCATCTGAGGAGGGAACTTGACCATGAAGCATGAGAGTGATTACCAGCCTGGTACCTAACTTGCGGGACAATGGGGGAAGGGGTGTGTTGAGATTCATGGTTGCTCTTCTATATAGCAGCTTATGAAGTTATGGGGGAGAATTAGAGAAACCTATCCATTGTTCACTGGTTAAATCAATAATTTTAACCTGTGAAAAAGAAAGATTTAAAGAGGTACCACAAAGAACATTCCATTTTATTTTGAAAGATGGACAGCTAGATGCATAGAATATAGTTGTGAAAAGATTAAATAAACCAGTCACAAGGCATAGAAGAAAAAATTAGGGAGTTTAGAGCTTATCATTTAGACATTGGAAGATGATTTATAAAATTGAATGTCTGTTTGGAGAACTGATTGTAATTTAAAAGAACCAAACATCGTAAGTTAAGACAATTTAGGGTAATGTTTATTTTCAGAATTTTATCAGTTTTTTAAATATATGGAAAAATAATAAATACAGTAAATATCCAAATACTCACTTTTGACACTTAACAGTTACCATTTTGTTATATCATCTATATTTTGATGATTTATTTTAAAGTCAATTAAAAATATCTGATATTTCAACCCTAATAATGAAGTTTTTAATTAAAAAAATATATATATGTATACACACACACACACACACACACACACACACACACACATATATATATATATATATATATATATATATATATATATATATATATATGATCTGGTACATGTAATACCCCTGTTTATGAGCAGGTAATCCATAGCAAATCTTTTATTATAAAATAATAAGCATCTAATCCTGTAACATAACAATATCACCCTCAAGCACATTGTATTACATTTTAGGACATTACTTCTGCTGGACCCTTTGTTTCCTACCTACTATTTATTATTATACCTAACACAAATAGCCATCATTCCTTTATTGCTTCATTCTGTCTACTATCAGGTCTACATTAATTTCCCAAGGCTGTCACAACAAACTACCAGAACGAGATGGCTTACAACAATTGAAATTTATTCTGTCACATTTCTGAGGACCAGAAGTTCAAAGTCAAGGAATGGCAGGGATTTACTTCCTCCGAAGTCTCTGGAGGAGAGCACTTTCTCATCCCTTCTGGCTTCTGCTAGCTCCAGGTGCCCCTTGATGTGTGGCAGCAGAGCTTCAGTCTTTGCTCTGCTAATGAAATTCTCAGCGGTGTCTCCTTGTGGTTGCTTTATCTGTCTGGTCTTCTCTTAGAAGAACACTAGTCATTGGATTTAGGGGCCACCTTCAATCAAGGATGATCTTGTTTTGAGATGAGATTCTTCAGTTTATTACATCTGCAAAGAACCTCTATCTGTATAAGGTCACATTTACAGGTACTGAGAATTAGGACTTAGACATACCTTTAGGGAGGTGGGCACTATCGTATCCACTACATGGTCCATATTCAAATTTCCACAGAATGTTTTCTAATGTACCCTTTATAGCTCGTTTGTTCAAACTACTATGAAATTGCATCATTGGTCAAAGTATTTTTAAATTGCAAGCTGAAAAAAATGTGTTTCTGATCAATAAATCTAAAGTATAAATTATTTTATTTAACAAATATGGATGAATACTAAGCACTTCCTAGAGGCCAATCATACTGTCCTAGTTTCTGGGTACATGGTGGTGAACAAAATAGACAGGAACTCACTCAGAAGATCATTCTAGGGCTGGCAGCACTCTCACAAAGCAATATGTGTTTTAAAACAAGTGTGTTTTCAAACTGAGGGTAAGGTTGCCTTTTCTTTTGTGTCTTTGACTTCCCTAAGGTTGACAGGCTTTTTCCCAGGTCTCACAATTTTTGTCATGTGCTGCTTCATTGGTTACATGTTTATAGGTGCTTTATAGATTCAAATGATCAATGAGGAACTAGAAAATTAATAGGCTATGAAGATTTTCAGAAGTTAAGAAACATTTTTGGGCCCCCAAAATAGATCATCTTTATCTGTTTGCCTTTTTTGTAAACCTAATCTTTATTGTTATCTAGTTCTGGATTCTGTATCCTTTTGTCACATTCTATTGAAATCTGCCAGTGAGTTGAAAAGTTATTATAAGAAGTAAAGAAAGAAACTGAGTACGAGTGTATACTTTTTTTTTAAAGGAAGCCTTAGAAGTATGATTTTTAATATTGCTCACTTGTTTCTTGGATGTATTATGCAAATGACTTAGTGAAGAAATCTTCACTAAAATGCTTGAGTATCCTCAGGTGAAGGGTCTAATTAAGTGAGCATTACTATTTTTATTATTTTCTGGGCATGGTTTAAAATAATTATGGTTGGATAATATGAATAGTTGTTCCTTGAAATAGCTAACCTGGCAGCCTGGTAGGGAGGTTATGATCTTGGAGTTGTAAGCCTACTTGAGTCATTAAATAACAGAGAGCACAATCTAATTAAATTTGACATCCTCGCCTGGGGAATCATACCCACAGGTAGTACTACAGCGTGAAACTTCAGGAAGGATTTTAATTTTTTAAAGAAAGTTCATTAGAAATAGGCTAAGGGGAAAAGTTTGAAAATGAAAATTTATGAAATCAGCAAAGGAGCCACTTTCAGATATCCCCCTAGAGGAGGAATTACAGCTGTGAAAGTATCAGCATTTTCCAAAGGGTTATACAATCCTCTGTGCAGTTGGTACATGCAAAGGGTCAGACCTCAGGCAGCCACATTGTGGGACTGGAATCACTGTGAACCTTAAAAAGTCTCATGTAGTTAAATACTATCACATGCACACAATGTGTCATTAGGGAATATGACCTGTTTTTTTAATATTAAACAAAAGTACTGTAACAACATTAAATACCAAACCTTCCAAAGGATGATGTATAACATCACCATTTTTATAAAACTGTTTCACTTTTTTATATTTTCTTTTAAATCTGTGTTAATATGAACACATATTTTTCATGATTGAGATACTATTTAACATGATAGTCTAAACCTTTTCAGTAGCTTTCATATTCTTATATACAAGGGTGGACTGATATATTTTGCCTCTACTGTAGTATTTTTTGTTACGTTAGTCCAGCGGTTCTCAACCTGTGGATCGCGACTCATTTGGGGGTTGAATGACCCTTTCACAGGGGTCGCCTAAGACCATCAGAAAACAGGTATCATATCTTTACATTACAATTCATAACAGCAAAATGACAGTTATGAAGTAGCAATGAAAATAATTTTATGGGGGTCACCACAACATGAGGAACTGTATTAAAGGGTCATGACATTAAAGGCTTGAGTTTTGAATTGTTTCAGCTGAGGTGCTCCCATACAACGGTATTCCACGGACGGCCTTTTGTTCTCGGGGTCACAATGATGGTCCCAAGTTCCGTCGGCTGTAATGATCTTCCCTAAGAAGTCTGCACCTTCTTTTTCAAAAATTTCAAAAAATTGGAGGAACTTTTTCGCTATTAAGAATTCAGTAACAGCATGTTGTTTGAAACAAACGTCCGACCACGCTTCCATATCGATGTGCACTGGGTGAAAATGTAAGCCTCTGTGTGTGCAAGGTCAAGAATGATGGAGGGGAGATGCCATGTGACTACACAGAACCGGTTATATCCAGATGTGTCTAATGTAACAAACAATTATTACAGCGAAGGCAAAATTTATCAGCCCTCTGGCCTATTTTAATAAGAGGTTTCATAATACTTGAATAAATTCATATGGCACGATAGATCAAGCTCCTATTTTTAGGCATCTAGATGGGTTTTAATTTTTATTGCCAAACATAAATTTCATTTAATTTTTGACCAATTTAAACAGTTCTGGTATAATGCAAGTGCTTAATAAATATTCGATGAAGGGATGAATACAATTATGTTTGTCCTTTCTTGGCTAGGATTACCAGGAGTGGTACCCTGATTTTGGAATTTATATTACTCGTCTAAAGGTCCATACATTTTACAGCATCACCAAATCGTATGAATACCTTTTACTCTTAATGTCCCCAGGATTTATCTGCTAAACATTTAAAAACAAATCTAGGTTACTAGTTCCTTTAGCTTGAATGCATTGCGTTATGTCTGTTACATAAAAGAATAATATTTTACCCTTTATGCAGTTTACGTATTTTGAAAAGAGAATTTTTATGGAAAAAAAATCACAAAAGTTTATGTAAAATGAGAGAACAGATAAAAGGTAAGGAAAAAAGGCAGCAGAAGTAAGGAAGATGCTAAATTCTTTCACAGAGCCCACCCTGGCTTCTAGAACATTGGCATGTTCTCGTTCTCTTTTCACAATGCAGCAGTATACACTGTTCACAGCACAAAACTCTCCAACATAACTCTTAGGGCTTAACTTCACACCTAGACCAGAAGTCCAACTGACAAAATTAGATGGAAAATTAGGAGGTTAAGTCTTTTCTTACTTCACTTTTAAATAGCTTGATATAGAAATGTGTTTATGCCCTGAAGGGGATACTTAAAAATTTCAAAACGAGCACCAAATAAGTAGATATTAAAAAAGTAATTTCATCCGTGGCAGGCAACTGTCAGCGCATAGGATGCAGCACTATGGAAATAAAAAAGTATCTAATTAATTGTTTTTTTGAAGTCATAAAATAGGCGTAACATCATAGAATGTCACAGCTGGAAGAGCTTAGGTATCACACTCATTTTATGAAGGAGGAACCATGTTCACAGAGTGCCAAGGTTCCCAAAATCACACCGTTGGAGCTGAAATGCATCGGGTGGTGGGGTGGGAAGTGGGGGTGGGGGTGGGGGTTGCACAACTGCATCATTATGGATCTCCCTTCCAGAAAAGGAAGCAACCACCGATACTAGTGGAGGTGAGACCAAAGAGGTGAGCTTGGCTCCTCAGTCCCAGCTCCTAATAGATGCTTAACAATTGTCTTTTGAATGAATTTTCACACTACGGAACTGTGAACAAAAAGTCTTGAGGCTGAGCCGTAGGAAAAGGCCATGTCAATGTGTGTACTGCACCCTACCTACCCACACATTTGCTTGTTCACAGAATGTCACAGAGGTTTCCAGACTGTGCTCTGCGATGTTGTAAGCGTTCCTTGGCATTTCTTCAGGGTCATGGCGAGGAGTGGGGTGGTGAGACCCCGGAGCCTTTACCAGTAGCCAGCACAGCTCTGCCAGTGTCTGTTACATGCAACAAAGGGCTGTGTGAGATTTTGTGATCATGAAGGTTCTGCCTCTCTCTCTCTCTCTCTCTCTCGCGCGCGCGCGCCCTCGCCCTCACCCTCTCCCTCTCCCTCTCTCTCTCTCTCTCTCTCTCACACACACACACACACACACACACACACACACACACGCGCACGCGCGCACACACACACACACACACGGAAACTACTGGTCTAGAAGAGCTGTCTCCTTTTGCAAGCAGACTTGTGGAGGCTCAGACAGGTGGAATGGCTGAGTGACTTTCCTAGTTGGTTAAGGAGGGGGAGTGAGAATAGAGAGAGCTGTAATTTGCAATCCTGAAATTCTTGATACAAAATCTGCCCCCATTAGTTTATCAGATTTGTTAACTTGGGCAAGTTATTTAAATGCTGAGATTCAATTTTCTTGTTTATAAGATGAGGTATTAACATTTTTATATAGGCCAGATTTCAGATAAAATGAACCAGTATATGTAAACAAGTCCTTTCAGTGTTTTAAATAAACATTTGGATTATTTTTGTTTTCCCTTTTCTTAGTCTCAGGGTCAGGACTGAAACTGTGCTTCTTAAATCTCATTTAATACTCTTTTGACTACAGAATGGCTGCTTATCCCGCACATGCTGCAATCATTTTCCATCGTGCTTGATTACAGCTGTTAAAGTGGCCCCCAAATCCCTCATCTCATTCCTCGGTTCCAGTTTGATAAATACAAATCCTGAAGCTCCTAAAGGTGTGATGCCCCAGAATCCATAATGGCTGCTCCATACCACAACAAATCCTGTGCCTGACAGGAATAAGACATCAGTGTCTCGAACTGTCCACCTTTCTTAATGTTTGGCAGCACAAAATTTCCCTAAGTCCCAATACTCTCCTTTCCAATGACTGATAAATTATCCTCTGTTATACATTTTCCCACATTTAGCTTCTGTTCCAACCCAGGTGGCTCTCTTGTCATTGTTCCTCTTCCTTTGACTCTGTGTTCCTTTTAGAACTGTCTTGTACGCATATGCATAATACATAGTATGTACACTTGCGTACACACGCACACATACACATATGAAATGACAGGACAAAATGGGCAGACACTGTTAAAATATATGTCGTTCTTTTGATACTAGGCTCAAGGGCAGAAACATACACTGTTACCAGTAAACAACGTGAACCCACTTAGAATAAAGTTAAAAAGCTGCATACTGATTACATGGATTAAAAATGGAAGCAGAAGGGGGAGCGAGGCAGCCCCTTTAGGAGAGAAGCGCCTGGTTGCGGGAGGTTATCAGCGAATTCCACGCGGTACTGCTGGGCACAGAGGAGACCTCAGTGCTGTAACCCGGGGAAGTGAATTTGACAAATCTGAGTCAACTGTTGGCAGGTGGGAGATGGTGGCAGGATGAGG
This sequence comes from Lyroderma lyra, assembly GCA_004026885.1. Classification (NCBI taxonomy): domain Eukaryota; kingdom Metazoa; phylum Chordata; class Mammalia; order Chiroptera; family Megadermatidae; genus Lyroderma; species Lyroderma lyra. Next base: position 159,775 of record PVJL010000264.1, on the reverse strand, counting down.
GAGAGGCAGTGGTGGCAAGGAGAGTTTTAAGTTAAACAGTAAAATTGTGAGTATATGCTAGTAACAAATAGCCCATGGTTTCTGTACTTTCTAAACCAGAGCTCGTCATACAAAGCCTGTTATCTTCTTTTGCACTCCATAGGTAATGTATTGACATTTGATCCATACTGTTTTCTTCTGGGACCAATTACGTAGTTAGTTTACATCTTCTTTCTCCTAAATCCGAAAGGTGTCGGGAAAGCCTGCCTTTTGCAACACCTTGCGGGCCCGACCGTTCTCTGAAGGTGGCTGCATGGAAGGAAGGAGTCCCCTCCTCTGCTCCCTTCTCTGCCCAGCTCCCAACGAGTGCCTCCCACTCCTGAGGACCTGTCAGATCGCTCAGTAGCATCTTCATGTGCAGAGTTTTAAAGTGTGCTATCCTTTCACCTGAACTATTTGGGAATAAAAGCCTCTCCTAAGCCCTGTGAACTAAATATTACTATGCCCTGGTTTACGGCCTGGGATGTGGCCCCCTCAGGGGTTTTCACAGTCTCCTCTAATTCCCCACCCCAGCACTGAAGCCGAGACAAAGGGGGACCCAAAAAACCTGGACTTTATTTATAAAAAATTGTGTATTTATTCTTACATGTTTAAACATTCGTCACCTTCAAAGTACTCTCTGTTTGATGCAGTACACCTATCGAGATGCTTTTTCCCCTGCTCAAAACAGTTTTTGAACTCTTCGATTTTGATGCCTTTTAGTGCTTCTGCTGTTTTTGTTTGTTTGTTTTACCTCTTCCACATTGGCAACACGTTTCCCTTTGAGGACTTTTTTCATCCAGAGAAAGAAAAAAAGTTGCTCTGGGAGAGATTGACTGAATAGGGAGGGTGGGGCACAGGGGTCATGCTGGTTTTGATCAAAAACTGCTGAACACCCAGGACAGTGTGGGCAGGTGCATTGTCATGCTGCACGTTGTTCCTGTAAATCACCCATTGTGAAATGGCCAAATGCGTTGCAATAGTCTCAGAAATTTCACTGAAGCTGAGTGCAGCTCTCACAACAGCACCAGCTGGTGCACTGATGCAGATGGGCTCCTAGAACACTCACCTAGCAAAGCCTGTCCTGCAAGGGGCCTGTGCGCCAGAAGATAATTCCAGGATTTGTTTTGGGTTTTTTTTGTGTGGTTTGTTTTGTTTGCTTTTTTTGGTTTTTTGGTTGTTTTTTCTTTTCTTTTTTTTTTTTTTTTGGTCCCCCATCATATAAGTGGTGTGGTATAAATGTTGGGAACAAAAGCACTAGGATGGGAAATACCTGATTTTAAACATTAACCTGGAGAAAATTACCTAATTAGTAGAAGATGCTAATATCTGCATAGAGATTTTGAACAAAATAAATAAGCAAATACTATATAAAATATTTAGATAGTATTTGGCATGCACAGCACTTTAAAACAAAAGAATAGAAAACTCTAATCCTATGTGTTTCTTCCCACTAGAGTGTAAACTCCTTGGGGCAGAGACTGTCTTAATATTTGTGAAGAACATAGTAGACACCTAATTAATTTGAAAGTAATGAAGGTATGCATTTAAAAACAAATCATGAACCCAGAGCTCAGAACATTAAATAACTTGCCCAAAGTCATCCATTGTTAGAAGAGCTGGAATTTGAGGCCAGATATATTTTTATTACATGCTGCCAGTCAGTCTTCTGTAACATAAATGCTGTTTTTAGTTTCTTACTTTGTGGAGGGTTAGCTCTTGCTTTTTCCAACACAATTCTGGAAGCTTCACAGGCTTGGTGATCAAAACAGCCATAAATCCTTGGGACTTGATATTAAAGCATTTTGGCTCAATTACCTGCATGAATTTATCTGTTTGGTGAAGGTGTGAGCTCATACCACAACAGCCACCAGCAGTGAGAATTAATCTCCTGAGTCTTAATTAAAACAGTCTTTGGAGAATACAACTGCCTGAGGAAGTGCCAGAAATCTCATTTGAAAGCTTCCTGATTGTGATATTTCCAATGTCATATTGCAGATTCAGGAAACTTGGGTGTTTGAAATAAGCTTAGGATAAGAAGAGCCTCACTTTAAGTGCTTATCTTAACCACTGAACCATCTGTTTTGCTCCCATCATGGCTCTGAACAGTACATAAGAACAAGCGTTCCTCTCTCCCTGTCCCATTTTTGCATCTGAGCACGATCTATTTCCAAAGTAGTTTATTTCTCTCCTTTCCCCATCAAGTAAAGCAGAAACTGGCTGTGAACATTTCAACAGAATTACAAGAATCTTCACGTCTTTCTACTACCTCCTCCCAACACTCCTCCCTAAATATATTCTATTTTAAACTCATATTTATGTCAGTGAAGATTTTTTTTTTGGGTGTTTTTTTTTTTACTATTCACATCCAAATTCATTACTATATCTACAAATTTTTTCCTAAACAGCTTGTGCTATCTCTCCCTTCATCTTTACCTCATGCATTAGATTATTACCAAAATCTTTTTTTTATGTTTCTCTGCTTTTAGATTCTCTCATGCCCACATCATCTCAGACAAGGCCAGTCTGATCCTGTGAGCTATTAAAAGATGTACATTGTCCAGAACAAGGACAGTGAATGTCACTTTTCTTCTCTGTCCTCATCAGAGCATACCTAGAGTAGTACATTCAATTCTGGCCACATCAGAGAAATCAGCAAACTGAAGGAACGATCCAGATGGCAGTGAGCCTAGAAGTCATGGGAGGTAAGGGACAAGTTAAAAACCCTGAGGAAATTTCTTTGAAAATAAGGAGGCTAAAGGAGACATGACCAAAAAAATAATAATAAAATAGAATTTAAAGGTATGACACATAGTAGGAGGATTAAACTTACTTGCAAGGAGAAAGCTTGAACCCGTGATCGGAAACTAAGAATAAGTGCATGGCAGATCCATCAAAGGAAGAATTTTCCGATGTTGGAACCATGTAAACAGGGTTGAGCACTTCTGTGAGCTCGTGACTTTCCTATACCAGAAGCTGTTGCATGGCTGCTTACTCCAGATTTTGTAGGATACCCCTGTGTTCCTGTATAGAGAAGGGAAATAGATTACATAACCTCTTAGACTGTCTGAAATGCTGAATGACCTTTATTTTTCAATCATTTGAACTCTGTTAGTCACCATTTTCTTTCTTTCCCTTTTGTTTCTTTATTTAAACAGCTTTATTGAGGTGTAATTTACATATGAATGCCTCCCAATATAGGTGAACATTGGAGCTTTTTAAGAGTTTAATTTTTTATAGGAATTTCAGCTTCACAGGGAAATTGAGTGGAGGGACCACAGATTTTGTGTGTGCCTCCTGCCCTTCACTCATGTACAGCCTCCCCCATTATCAACATCGCCACCAGAAGGTGCATTTATTACAACTGATGAACCTACACTGGTACACAGTCACACCCAAAGTTTACTTTAGGGTTCACTCTTGGTATACTTTATATGAGTTTGGACAAGTGTAAAATGACGTGTATCCATCGTTATAGTATCATAAAGAGTATTTTCACTGTCTTTAAAAAATCCTCTGCGATCTACCTACCTATTATTCTCCCCCACCAATACTGGCAAGACTAATCTTTTTGCATACTATCTTCATAGTTTGGCCTTTTCCAGAATATTATAGACTATGTACCCTTTTCAGGTTCGTTTCTTTAACTTAGTAATATTCATTTAAGGTTTCTTCATATTTTTCATGGCTTGATACCTCATTTCTTGTTACCGCTGAATAATATTCCATTCTCCAGCCATACCCCGGTTTATCTGTTCACATATTGAAGGATGTCTTCGTTGCTGTTTATTACTTTTTTAGTGAACACTTTTTGTTTTAACCAACACAGTTATGCTTACCTACCATGGTTGATCCTGATCACTGTACCACTGCTTATACATACCACTGCTGGACAATCCATGCCATCATCTCCTTTGAATTCAACTCAAGAAGTGTTCTCTAATTAAACACACTTCTCTCATTGCTTGGTATCTGAATTAGTTAAGGTTCAGGCTTACAGTCCATATCAAATATACTAGAAAAAAACAACAACAGTGGCAGAAATGTAATAAAAGTGCATTTCTCTCTCAGGTAACAGCTACAAGGTAGGCAGTTTTGATCAGGGTGCTTTTTCATCTTCAGTAAGTGGTCTCCACCTCTCTGAGCCAGGCAGTTTTTCCCCTTCTCACCTTCTTGCAGCTCCTGGAAACATGCCAAGGCAGTGCATGCTCAATAATTTAAAGAGCAGACATGAAAGTGGAACATACCACCTTCACTCACATTGCATTTATCAGAATTTGGTCTCATGGTGCACCCAATTGTAAAGAAGACTGGGTAGTAGAGTCTCCATTGAGTGGCCAGGGACCAATGAAACTCAATTATATATGAAAGAGAGAATAAATGTTGGAGAACATCTCACATTTGACTAGAGCAATTCCTCAGCAATTATTTACTTGTGTGTTAGTTACTGTAATTTTTTTTTATGGCAGTAGACTTTCCTTTTCAGAGAGCAGAACAACTTTATTTTGAATCACAATTTGCCATTTAATTCCATGTACATTTTAGGGATGAATTCACATGTTTAAAATTTGTAGCCCTTGATCTAACAATAATTTTAACTTTGTCTGTTTTCATTATGAAGTCTCTATACTTTAAAATAAGTGTCCCAAAATTCTTCTAAAAGGAGAATTGGTAAGAGAGAGTAAAGCTTCAGAGTCTTTGAACATAGTTTAAAAGTATACAGATTACTAAGTGATCCACTGAAAATTCTCACATTGCTGAAACTTCTCACTGATGAGACTTGAAATCTTTACATTTTCAGACAGGTTACACCATTAGTGCAGGAAAGCAGCAGAACGTGGTACCTAAAGAGACAAGAAGTCAGCTTTCCTGCCACTGCTGCTTCCCAGGGTATCCATGTAGTGTTACCCTTACCCAGCTGATGAAGAGGGAAGAATGCTTTAAGCAACTAACACTTACGTAAATTTGCAACTCCAAAACCTGTTTCCATGATATTTATGAGCTTTAAACAGTTAGATGTTCATTAAATGCTTAAATAAACATTTGTAGTACCAAATTGAAAGGTGTCTTTGAAGTTAATTTTACTTCTGTAGTTTCTTTGAAGTTTTTTTTTGTCTTGGAACAAAATAAATCTAAATTAAATCTCTGCCTTAATGGGATAAATGGTAAAAGTGAAATGGCATAGTGAGTATGCTCAGAAGAATGTCAGTCTATATAGAATAGCTTCTCAATTATTTGCCTCTGTATACTGTTTAAAATCAGCTTTTTAAAAATTGATTGTTATCAAGAAATGTTATAATATTGCCATAAATGGAAAGAAAACTTTCACCTTTAGCATCTTTAAAATATGCTCAGAGGGTAACTTTCTCATCACTCCTGAATTATTTTGCACCTAGAACTGAACTTTGTGCATCTTTCCAATTGGCTGATCATAGGCATTCTCTCAATTCTAACTTCCATTTATTTGATATCACAGCACTCATGGTTCATTATTTTTCAGAAGTACTAGGCTGTGAGTTGCTTCATGCCTGCTTAACAAACTGTATCAAGCAATAAAATCCTGTGTCGCTGGATTGGGTAAGAACCTCTTTCCTTAGCATTCTTTTCAGTCTTTATCACAATGAGAATCCAATTGTAACTTGACTTCTCTCTCAACTATTACATGTGAGGAAGCACAATCAGAATGCTGACATAGGCTTTAACTCATAAAACCAAGGTCTCCTGCTATGATCACTCTCCTGCTCATTTCTCATACTTTATTTATGTCTGAAAATATGGGCTGGAAGATGGCATAGTCCTCATTAAATAAAAAAATGACATGGGCTTCTTCCTTCAAGGAAAATTCTCACCCACAATTAGTTGTCATTGGTTGGCTTGATTGACTCATTCTTTTATATCCAGAGCCCTCTTCTGGTCTGGCTAATAAGAACTCAGTCATATACAAATAAAACTAGCAAACTATTGCCCACTGTAATATTTTAGCTGTGAATAATGGATCAACCCACCTTATTCTCTTTCAGATTCTCAGTATTTATTTTAAATATCCTAAAAGCCCTTGGCTTTCCCATATTTCTGGGTCAACAGAGTATAATCAATCTAGATTAATACAATCTGGGTTATTGCTTTTTGATTACCTGTCTCTGACTTTGCATTAAGTCATTCACTATGAGAAGTTTTCTTTACTACTGGTCTATACTATGTGTTTATGTTTTCAAATCTCCATCATCATCATCATCATCATCATCATCATCATCATCATCACAAATAAAACATAGGACACTAAAGCCAGATAGATACATATTATTTATTTCTAAACAGTTCCCTATTAAGTGAAGAATCAAGAAATTGACTCTTTCTGTTTATTCAATTTAAGACTGTAGACTAGAGACCAAATACCAGCTCAATGACCACTTTTTTCCTTTTCTTTGGGCTTCACTTCAACTTTTTTAGTTCCCCCAAATCTGAGCCCCCTCCTTCCAACCACCTATGAATGTATACACCCACCAAAACCACACTGTATGCAAAACACACCTCAGTTTGAACCTTACTTACTGGCTTAAATAATCACACATGTATGAAAAAATGTGGAAAACTATATGCAGGAGAAAAGCAAAAAAATACATATACTATAAAAATAGAGTAGAATTTGGAGAGGATATTTATGTTAAAATAATTGAGCAAGCCTTTTTTAAAAGTTTTAGATACTTTTATAAAAAAGCATTTTGCAAATTAGGATTAAAATGAACTTTTTCACCTTATAAAAGGAATCTACTAACCATATAGCAAAACACTTACTGGTAAAATTAAATATTGCCTTGAACATCAGTAATGTGACAAGGATGCTTGATTCATATTATAGCATCACATGGAAAATTTCATAACCAGTACAGCAAGACAAATGGACTAAAAGGCAGGGAGAATGGAAGAGAGAAATAAAGCTGTTATTATTTGTAGAAAATATGATAGCCTACCTAAAACATGCAGATTTATACATTATTAGAATTATGAAATAAGTTAGGAAAGTGGTTGAATTTAAAATCAATATGCAGAAATCAATTGTGTTCATATACTTCAGCAATAAAGAACAAATTTCTATACTTCTCCTCGGGTAACTTTAATGGAGACTATATACAATGATCGAAGCTTTGATGCTTCACTTGCAAAGAGATGAGGACTTTCAGGTCAGAAAGCAAGAGTAGTAGCATCTAGGGCAGTTTATATAGGAGTAGCAGAGATTTTATAGAGCAGGAGTTACTGGAACTGGTATTCAGTACGGGTAGGAATGACCCAAGGAGATGATGTGGATAGGGAGACCAGGGAATTTGTATGTTGTGATCTATAATAAAGAGATGTCAGCTAGGACAAACACAGAATTACACGTGTCAGAGAATAAATCAAAGACCTCATGAGAGGAGGTGGGTTTATTTTAAACTTCCCAGGCAACACCAATAAAGACATTCACTGAGTAATTCACTGAAAGGAAAATATTAGGGGTTTCTAAGTAATGGAAGGTGGGAATTCATGGTGTTTATGCTTATTAAGGATGGAAAACTAGCACCTTGGATAGGGTAGAATGAGTCCACTGGTCTCTACACAATTTGTCAAAATACATCCCACTTTTCTTTGGTTCGGAAGGAGTCTTTAAATTTGGTCCAGTAGAGGTCTGGGGACAGAGGGAAAGGAGTCCCTCAAAGACAAGTTCACTTTAACAGCTTCAGATGGTTTAGATGAAACAGCCTTCAGTTTCAGTATCTCCTGGGCAAGTGCCTTAGTAAAGGGAACATTTCCTTTCGCAAAAGTAATGTGCAGTGTCAAGATATAGATTAGAAGCCACTTTAAGGGGTTTGTTAACCTGTACGCCACAGGAAGCCACTGGAGAGCTCCAAGAGCAGAGTGGCACAGACTTCTGCCCTGGGACTGGAGGCACCCCAGCAATCTGGGGAGGGTCTTGTTGGGAATCACAGAGAGGAGTTGACTGTCCCACACTCCTTCAAAAAGAAATTAATTAAGTAATTAAAACAACAACAACAACAACCACTAAAGCACAAAGAGGAGGAATAAACAGTCCCTGCCTTCCCAAGTAGTGCTAACATTTTGAATGTTTGGCTGAGCTTAGTGTGAAATCTGCCCTGGTTGATGCCTCCTGAGCTTTACCAGGGCATGAAGGAGGCTCCGCTGGGAGTGCCAATTAACAGTCTAGGCACACGCTAGGAGTCAATGCATGCAAATGACAAACAAACAAACCTGAAGTTGGGGTGGAGAGGGAGGTGGGCGGGAGGGACAGAGAGCAAATGAAACAAGAACCCACCCATCCAATGAATTCTTCTCTGCTCACGTTTCCAAACTGCACAGGTTTGGCTGAGGGTGCAGCTCACTTGTTAATCTCCTTTTTGCATTCCTGTTTTTGTTGCTGTCAGAACTTCATATTATGCAAATTGGGTTTAAGCAATTAAGGCAATAATGTTTCCCTTGAAGAGTTTGACAAGGTAGTGGGAGCTTGGACTGAATTTTGCAGACAGGAGCTTGGGTGCTTATTTACCTATAAACAGAAGAGGAACAAAAAAAGGGAAAACACAGCAGCACCAGGCTTACCTGTGCTGCACGGCTGATTTTCTTGCTTTTCCTCGGTTGCTGCACAGGAGAACAAAGGGTCACTCCATGGCATTAGTGTGAGGTAAATTTAGAACGAATGAACACTTTTCACAAGATGTAGATTTAACCTGTTGAATTCACTGCTGTGGAAAGCCACAGAATCAAATCACCTACAGGATTTTAAAGGGGACTGGGTGATTTCACGACAAGTAGCAGTTGAAGCCACGGGGGCAGGGTCTCCTCTTTGGGGTCATGAGCTAATTGTCTTGTAGCTTGAGAGCAACAAGGCCAGAAAGCTGGACTTTGCCTTCAATAAACCAAATTGCACAGTAGATGAGAATGTCACAATCATCGTCTTCTGAAGAAGTCGCTGTTATTAAGAAACCAGGTATGATGCATTAAACTTCATTGGGAAGGGCACGTTCTGCATTTCTATACTTAAGAGGAGCAATACCCAGATGATGCTGTTCTCAACTTGAACATGTGATCCAAAAACTCACTCTTACAGCTTGCCAGGAAATTTTTAAAGTATTCTTCACTAAAATTCCAATATATGACTGTGAATAGTTCCCCTTCTCCCAATAATGTGGTTGAAGCTCCTGAAATGTCAGCGTGTCAGTGGAAAACAGAGCCCTCTCTCCTGCCTGGCATTTATTAACTGTTCCACCTCTCACTAGTCCATCAACAAGTGATTAGAAAACACCTACTATGCATTTAGCAGCAGGTGTGTATGTGTGTGCGTGCATGTGCGTGTGAGACAGAAACAGGAGAGGGAGAAAGAGAAAAAGGGAGGGGGGTGGAAAATGAGATTCTGAACCACAGTAAAAATATAAGACATCTTTCTCCCCATTCTTGATTATTCTATTACCATATCCCTCTCTCTCGGTTCCTCATACATACCTTTTCTGTTCCCCTCACACAAAAAGTTTTATTATTTTGCCAAGATTCTTCCTTTTCAAAAGCTAATCCTTGTCACCCAACATCGGCCTCTATACTCTCACTTGCCCTTAATTCTCTGAGTGTAGTTAATGGTTGCTCCCTTCCACATATTTATGAAATAATTGAATTCTGACCTTTGTTCCCTGAAAAAAAAAAAATCTTTAAAAAAGCCCAAACCTCCAATTAACTATTATTTGCCTATGCTGATCATACTCTATTTGATTGCTGTACAGCATTTCATACTGTTAGCTTTATTGAAATATTGACTGCCTTCAACCCATCTTTCTGATCGTTCTCTGTCTTGCTATTCTTCATTTTGTTTATATATTCACTCCCTTTGCATTCAGTTTTTTCTGGTAGACGTGTTAGACTTCTCTGTATTAAGAACTATGGTATGTTCTGGGACTACAAAATTTTAAAGACACAGTCTCAGCTTTAAGGAAACTTTCATGTCAATTGAGATAAAATAAATGCAAATGAGTTAATATAATATGGTAGGTACCTATAATACCAGTGCAAATAGGGTATGACTAGAGGCAGAGAGAAAGCACAGGTAACTGGTAGGGTTAAGCACCAAGAAAGTATCCTGAAAGAAGTGACAACTGAACTGAGTTTTAATTTTTTTAAAGAACAAATTAACGATGTATCTCATAAAAGCAAATGTTGCCTAAGCTTTCTTACTCATTTTGCTTTCTACTCAGTGGCAGCCTTCTATAGCTTTAACCCTGGAAAAATACTGATAATTCACTAACATATATGTCAACATGAATTTTAATACTGAGCTCTAATATTCTAATAGAAATATCCACCAAGATGCCTAACTTCCTTGTGGAAACTTTTCTAAATTTTAATCTCTGTGGCATGCATTGTGTTATAATAAAGTTGGGCATCCCAGGGTCTGCCCTTGGACTGTATTGCTTTGGGCGAAAAGGACTGGGTCTTGTATTAGTGCTCAGTGGATGCCCCAATGCCCATCTGTAGAACCAAAGTATAGTTCCCCTAATTCTGAGTTTCCCAGTGTTGTTCTGAAGAATCAGAGGTTGTCATTATCAAGGATAATCTGAAGTAGATGGTTTAATATTGGAATAGAGAGATTAAGATTATATAGTGACAGAAAAAGAGGACAGTCAATATGATTGGTTACACAATCTGCTGCCCTGCCTAGAAGTGGAACAGAAGGCTTTGAAGAGTTGGCACGTGCTCTAAGCCATCTTTAACTGAATCTGCTGAGTTGGTAGAGTTGTAACTTAACCCAATCTAGCTGAGCAAGGTGAGTTTTATATACTTCATACTAGTTTGTAAACCATGACTGCCTAGCAATGTAGATTTTTTTTTAAAAAATGATGCTGTCTTCATCATAAAGCAGCTGGCTTTATGCACATATTGGAGGTGAGATGTTTAGAAGGAGTGACAAAAACGAAGTTATAAATTCCATACCTAGGATCTGCATTCATGCAGTGTTTTTGCATCTTTCCCTAAGCTATCCTGGTCTTTCCGGGGTAGAAAGGGCAAGCAGAGATAAGTGTAGCATTTAGAGTTGGTTGATGGAACTCGGGGCGGGGGAGGAGGAGAGACAGGGAGAGAGGGAGAGAGAGAAAGGGAGACAGAGATAGAGAGAGGGAGGGAGGGAGAGAGGGAAAATGAATGAATTTGTATGTGTCGAGGGGGAGTTAAGTATTTGTTTGAGGGATGGCCAGAAAACCGTATTATCTGATACTGTTGCTTCAAAGCCTTGTTGTTGGGAAGAGAGATTTTTGCATGATCTCTACTCTCCTCTTAATTTAGTGGACCTTTTAGGACAGGGGTCCCCAACCCCTGGTCCATGAACCGGTACCAGGCCACACAGCCGAAGGTGAGCAGTGGGCCAGCAAGTCGAAGCTTCATCTGTATTCACAGCCACTCCCCATTGCTCCCATTACTGTCTGAGCTTGCCTTCTGTCACATCAGCAGCTGCATTAGATTCTCATAGGACCGTGAGCCCTACTGTGAACTGCGCATGCACACTCTTCCGCCCCTGTCCCCAAATTGTCTTCCTCAAAACCAGCCCCTGGTGCTAAAAAGGTTGGGGACCACTGTTTCTGGAGGTACAGACAGCTTGACCCCCAGGTGAAGAGAGTAACAGAAAGAGAGGCCCTGACAGTGAAAAACCCAGGCAATGGAAGGTTTTCAGGCGGTAATCAGCGTTAGCAGGGATATGGCCAGAAAGGGTGTGGGAACCCAAGAAGGAGGTGAGTGAGATCTTGAATGAGGGAGTGCCTGGAGAGAAAGGTGATCCACAGGAGGAAATTGCTGGAAAGAAGGAATGAAAGAAAGGAGAGGGAAGATCAGACTGTAAACGACTGTACACTTAACCTTCTTTAGAATTTTAACCAAGGATCTCTTTGCATTTTGACTATAATGATAAGGCAGATTCCTAAAAAGGAGAAATTCTTGCTATTTAAAACAAAGTTCTCTCCCAGTCCCACTATAATTCTCATAGAAAACTTTTACACTGGCAATAAGAGCTAAAATAAAAATCCCTGAAAATGATCCTGATAGTTTAGGTAGTATATTAGGATAAATAAAACTAATAATATCACTAATTGTGATCTAGTCAAAGCATATCAAAATTTACCTAAAGATTGCTGGGTATTATGCAGCTGAAGACCACCAGTGGTGTGGGAAGGTCAGTGAGAAGATGGGATGAAGGGAACTGAGCATTTCAGCTTCGTCTATTATGGGAAAAAAAAAAAAGCCTTTTTGTTTCTGAAATGGGGTCTTTGTCCCATATCAAGTTATTACTGGATCAATAATGTCTATTTTCCTTTTCAGAGCAATGGCTCTCAAAATTTAATGCACATAAAAATTGCTAAATGTATCTTTCTTTCTTTTTAAATAGGTTCCTGGATCCCACCAAAGACTCTACTTTAGTAGATCTGCAAAGGGACCAGGAACAACCTAAAACTAGTGAGCGACCTGAGTGATTCTAATATAAATTGGTCTATGAACGCATGTTTGAGAAACATTGCTCTGTGGAAAGAACTTTCTTTGAAAAGTTGTCTCTTAAAAAAAAAAACAAAACACCTTTCTCCTGGAACAGATTTTTTAAAATGTATTCATTTATTTTGGGGCTTCCATCTTGAGCAAAAATGAGTAAGTACCATTAGATGGTATACTATTTCAATTTTCTTCCTTCTGATTTATTTGGCTCCTTGTTCATGTTCCAGACAATAATGGTTATGGTGGATAACAGTCTGATGTTGATTCATTGGCATGCCCAGGTAGGAGAAAATTTAGCAAAACTGTTTAGATATATAGTTGGATTTTACATATTGGCTATTTAATTGAACTATATTTGTTTATAGCAACACTAACATGACAAAATGATTTAATCAGATATATTAAAATAGATTTCAATACTAGAAAGTCTTAAAAAAGGTGTTTGAATCACTGAAGGTACAACCAGGAAGAAACATAAATCATTCTAAATATTTTAATAAGGAAAATTAAATTTAAAAAATGTGTTATGCAGGTAATGCAATTGTGAGCAGCCAATCAGAAAGCGTTGAAACTACCCAGAGATTAAGCATCAACTAAAGAGACAATGGGAGGGATTAGAGCAGGGGTTCTCAACCTGTGGGTCTGACCCCTTTGGGGGTCAAACGACCCTTTCACAGGGGTTGCCTAAGACCATCAGAAAACATTACGATTCATAACAGTAGCAAAATTGCAGTTATGAAGTAGCAACAAAAATAATTGTATGGGGGACAACAACATGAGAAACTGTATTAAAGGGTCGTGGCACTAGGAATGTTGAGAACCACTGGATTAGAGTTACCAGAGCCAAGGGGCTTGATCTCCAGAGGAGATGTAGCCATAGCCAAAGATGGTGATCAAGGCAGAGACAAAGGGAGAGCAGTATCCTGGCTTCCCCGCCTTCTTATGCTCTAATTTTCTGCCAAAATTTGCTAAATTTTCTCCTAATTCTTTCTTACTGAGTGAATGAACTCAGTGAACAGGGTAGCCTGGGAAATGCAGTTTGTACAGTCCACTCCATGGTGAGGCAGACCAGCAGAGAGAAAGTGTACAATGTCTCTTTGAGTGTTCATAGATAAAGGGAGGCATGTTAGAATTTTAAGAATTCATTTGAGCAAAAATCAGTTTGAATCAGGCAGCATCAAATGTTTAGAAGTACTCCAACAAAACAGGGAAAAATTTTTTATAGAGAAAAGGCAAAAGCAGTGTAAGGAAATTATTGATTAGTTATAGCTTAAAATGTAGTTGGCTGTTTGTGATTGGTTGTCATTTTGCTTTGGTTTTGTAACCTGAGGTATTTACAGGCTTAGATTTGGCTTTGCCACCAAACCAAACCAAAAATGCCATGGCTTTAGAGCTACCTCAGTCTAATGACCTCCTTGTTTGATAGAGTAACAGACCAGAGTAATAGAGGCAAGGACCGGCAGAGGGGTATATCCCCCCAAAATTTACTCTGATGATTCCCACAAATCTAATTTAATGCTAGGAACTTTATCTCTGATAGTCTCTTATAAGCCCTGTTTTATATTGTACCAAACCTGAACCTTAAACACTGATTTAGTTGAGCATAAGGCAAAGTGGCAGGGTCAGTGGTGGGGCTCATTTAATAATGTCCTATATCAGCACTGCAGTTTGAATCCTTGGAAGTGTAGTACTTGAGACCCACAGAAGATGAAAAAAGAAAGTGGTTTTTCTCTGCATTTCTCTTCCACTACCAACTTTGCTCCTAGCCTAATGTCTGTACTTCTCTCTATGGTCTCATGTGATGGCCATGTGCATTTGGCCATCTTCAGCTTGATGTATCGTGATTTAGGCAGAAAGACCTTGTATCCATTTCCTAATGGCTATCATCACCTCTCACCCTTCCCTCTCTCACTTCCCCACTTCTTCCTAATGTAATGTGTTTATTTTTTTGTTTTGTTTTATTTGTTTTATGTGGACTTCTTTCTTTCCTGTGGGAGAGGGCTTGCTTTACGTGGTAAGCTTTAAGAATGGCCAGTTTTGATTGCAGCTTGAATGCAGCTACAAAAGCTTTTCAGCTTTCTGTCTGAAAGTCAGCATGACTGAGCTATAAAAAGAAATGCTGTGCACCTCTTAAGAGTAGATGTAGGACTGAACAAGGGTCAGCAAAGGGAAGATTGGAGCTGGTGATCATGTGACATTTAATTCAATTCCTGAGTATTACTGTTATTATTTTGTTGTTTTAGCCAAGATTTTAATGTTTTGTTCTCATGGTTTTATAGTCTTCATTTTACCTTAGTGTTTTGTTTTGTCTTTTAATTCATTTATTTTTTTAGTTGGATGGTGTGAGCCAAAAAGTGGGAAAGTTTAGGTGTATTTTGCTACTTTACAGTGGCCAGGCTTTCATGTCTTCTCCAGCCTCTGTTTTTCATATGAATTTGAGCAAGTTTGAATCCCAAAATGAAGTATATTGTTGCAAAATGGGATCAGCCTTTGTGAAGCACAGTGTTTGGCGCTCAGTAGTGGTCTTTACTTTTTTTCCTTTTCTTTCTTTTCTTTTCTTTTCTCTTCTTTTTCTTTTCATAAATATACCTCTTTTTATGAGGTTCATCAAGTCTTTCAGAGGAGGGGCACTCTTTTAAATCTGAGAAATCATCACATTGTAATACAAATGATACTCTGCTTTTCCAAAAACAAATGCCTTAACGAACTGCTTCTCTAACAGGAATTAATGACTCCAAGCATGTGGGGTCATCTCTATTGTGACAAGTAACTCCAGAGATGGATACTTTGAGAAAGATTGTTTTGAGTTCAGATCCACAGGTTACCTGAACAATAGAGGAAATTGAGACAATCACAAATCAATTCACCTTAATTTATTGGAGATAGAAGCCTGCTGTATAGTTTCCAGTCAACCTTAAAGAAATCAAATGATTGCAAGCTCAGCATTCTCATTCGTAAAATGAGGAAATAGTGCCTAAAAGTCATGATTTTAGTGAGGACTTAGTGAGATCATGTGTATAAAAGTGCCTTAGAAACACTGAAAGCATTATAAAAATAAAGGATAGATACATCATCCTCATCCTCACTTCTAATTGCAAAAGAAACTAATCATCTACCATGGGCTTGTTCTGTCACAGTGCAGTGGTTGGCATATCACACAAGTTATCTAATTAAATGGTAGTGGAAGCACCTCTGATAGCAGTGTAGTCCAATTACATTTACAAGGTAAGAGAAATTAGACTGGACATTTAGTGTCTAGGTTGGACAGCTCCCTGTTCATGAGCCAGCCTTTCAGAACTGAAAAGGTTCTTAGCGATCATCTATTCCAATATCTTAATTGCTGCATAAGAAAAAACACTGAAAACCAGAGGAGAATAGCATAACACTAACCAATACCCAGGGTGTAGCAGAAATGATGGGGTAGGGCACAGAAACTCTATTTGCCTGTGTTTGCTGACTCATCCCCTTAACTCTCTGCTCTAATTTTCTGTCTTGTCAGGTGTCACTTATTGATAGTATTTTTATATGCCTTCATATTCTCCAACATATTCTAATTCCATTTCCCTTGCACATTGGGAAATAAAGGAAAAAGAGACTAAAAGTGAGAAAGAAAAAGACTTGGACAAAGAGAAGGATAAGAAAGATTGACTGGAGAAGATGGAGAAACTTAGGGAGTAATGGAGGGCAAGCAGGTGGTGAGGATGGCTGGGCAGAGGGGCAAGTGGATAAAGTGTGAGGGTTTAGAACTGATGTCTGATATTTCCTAATAGTCCTGCTCGTTTCATTTACTTCCAATTCACATTTTCTCCTATGTCACAACCACAGTAAAAGGTGCTTTTCAAGCCAGCTCTCACTGATAGGAACTATCAGAAAGTCTCGGTTAAAGTCTTTTTTTTTTTTTTTTTTTTTTTGGCTCATGAACTACTGAATTAATATCCGGAACAATGTCATCTGTTCTCATGAATTTAACAGTCACCAAGCCCTAGAAGTCACACTAATGTTTTGTTACAAAAATAATACCTTGCTGTAATAGAATATTTTAAACAATTTTTCAAGTCAGTTCATGTCTGCTATCATTTTTTCTCACAGTAACTGTAGACAGATATTTTTTGACTCTGTGTTACAGATGAAAAGCTGAGGCCTATGGATGTTAAATAACTTACTGGATATCACACATCAAGTTCATAATGTATACCTAAGTAATACAGAAGTGAAGTCTGATTCCTGCACCAGATGATCGGGACATGGTTGAAGAGAACTCTAAGAGATGTTATTTGGACATTTTTAATATTTACCTTTTTTCCTAAAAAATTATATAGTTTAGAAAACATGGCTTTAGAGGCCTCATTAAAAGCCCTGGAATATGTCATTGGCTAATTATAGAAACCTCATGCAGGAATGTTGGGACAATGAGACAACATAAAGCACCAGAGTAGCTAAACCAAGAAACCAGACTAACAGAGGAAATGAATTCCATTTCTCAAGCCAAGCTGCCAGTTAATACTGGGACTCAGGGAGATGGGTTGAAACCCAGAAGTTGAGTAGAACCCACAAGCTGTCCAAAATCCTCTTGTCTCCCCAAGGTTCTTAAGCTTCTTTAGACTACAGACTCACTTAGGAATCCCAAGGAAAATGTGTAGTCATAAGAAGGCATTCATAGACTTCCTAAAACCTGTCTGTAGATGGTGTTTCTCAGTGTATGCCCCTTGGATCACTTTATCAGAGTCTGTTAGGGTGCTTGCTTATTAAAATTCAGATTCCTGATATTCATCCCAACCCCATCAAAACAGTCTCCGTGTATGGGGTTTAGGAATTTGCATTTTTTAACAACCCCGGCAACTGATTTTTATGCTGTCTAAAGTTTGAGAACTCATATTTTAAGTATCCATTGAGCCCAGATAAATCCACCCATCTTAGAGAAATAAATTTGAGACTGCCCCACAAACTCAGCCATGCGTGTTCCAACCTTAAACAGTGTCGTCATGTCACCCATATTGAAGCTGGGATGAACACTGCCCCTGGGAAGGCCCATGGTTCTTGGTTCTTCCTTTTTCTCCACTGAAGGTGCCTAAGATAGTAGGGCATCTACCTTAGCATGACCCTCAGAAGGCGTCTAAGGAAGCTTCCCCATTTCCTAGCACCATCTGAAAGAGTATTCTAAGCTGCTAAATTCTGTTTACAAAATAGTATGGGCCTATTTATGCCAAAACTCCACCCCTAATAAAGGAAAATATTACCCTCCTTGTAACTTACCATTGTCTGTGACACACGTACTTTTTACTGTACCCCTCTGGGTTAGAACTATGAAGCCAGTGTGGTTAAAAAGAAAAGAAACAAAAAAGTGAATGAGCCCGTCCTGTTTATTCCCATCAAAATGCAGGTACACACTGTTTGTTGATCTCCCTCTGGGAACAAGCTGGGAAACTGTTATGTTGGGGAAAATAATATCAAAAAACAAAAAGATCTGACGTGTTGACTCCATGTTTTCAGGGCTTGGTAAGTCCTTCCGAGTGTACCACTCCCGCACATTTCTCAGCAGGGTGTAATTACTCATAACGGGGAGGTTTCATCTCTGGGCTGCCGCTAATAAACATGGGCAGAAGAAGGGAAATCTTTGATTCACTGGAAGTACAGATGTTTAATTAAATACCACATATGATTGTTTCAGTCTCTCGTGTGACGACTACACAGCCCAGGAATTTGGGTTGCGCGTGGGGAGATCGTCTAGCAGATTTATGAGGATTTATAAAGTAGGGATTTGTCAGTACATCCCGCGTGTATGTGTGTGTGCTTCTACTACAGCCCCTGAGACTCGTCCTGGTGTCCGGTTTTGCTTGATACTCATCTACATTTTCTTGCGGAATCCTTCTCAATATTTTTATTTTATTTATTTTTATTTTTCAATTATACTATTATGCTAGTTTCAGGTATACAACATAGTGATTAGACATTTCTATAATTTACAAAATGATCAACTCAGTAAGTCTAGTATCCATCTGATCCCATATATAATTATTGCAGTATTATTGACTGTATTCCCTATGCTGCACTTTATATCCCTGTGACTGGTTTTATAATGGCAATTTGTACATCTTAATCCCTTTACCTTGTTTACCACCCCACCAAACCCCCTCCCATTTGGTAGTCATCAATTCATTCTCAGTATTTTTAAGCTATGAGAAAATTATTTTATGCTCTGTTTAGCGTCTTTGTATTTTCTCTCTTGTAAAGGCCCGTGTTTCTCATATTTAACATTTACAAGCAGTGTATCTGATGTAAGCCTATAGGACAAGAAGTAGAGAAGGGAACCTGGAGTTCTGCATTGACCAAAACAATAAAAGGCGATGGTGGGGATGTGAGGGGGGAGTCATAGCTCCTTCCAAACTATTCTAAGCCATTTAAAACCCTATACCAAAATGTCTGCGAGGACTTTCTCTATCTAGTTGTTCCTTGTACTCTGCACTCAAGGAGCAATGGAGGTTTCTAGACACAGTGGTTCCAGACTGAGATCCTGTGAATGTCCATTTCTGTTGGAGACCTTCTCTGAAACAAAGATGGTTTTGGAGGTCTGAGTAGCAGGCTTGCTCTCTGGATTTGACACTGCCCAGACAGAGTATTTCCGACTATGACCTAGACCAAGGAAACTCGGGTTTGAGGGTTGGCCATTTTCCATTCTGTGAATACTCCTGTTATGGTGAATGAAGGGGCTCCGCTGTGTCTATTCAGGATTTCTTTATGATCTTCAAACTGTCATCATCATTCTCACCTCAGAAATTTTGCTATTGTTTCTTCTTATGTAAGAAAATTTCTTCTATCACCTAGCTATCTCTACCTTACTTTATTCAGGCTTCCACTATAATATAACCTCCTCAGAGAATCCTTCACTGACCACCCATTAATGTTTATCCACTTTTTCTTCATAACACTGTCATGACCGGAAACTATGTATTTACTTGTTTATTTTTGGTTTTCCCCACTAGAATATCAACTAGGAAACTAGTTGATTTTCTTCATTACTACAACTCTAAGACTTAGAATAAAGCTGACATATAATAGATACTCAGAAATAATTGTTGAATTAATAAATAAAATATATGACTAATCAATAGCCCTGAGATGAAGACTGCAATGGATTTGTAGAATTCTGGAATATTTTTAACTTCAAATATTACAGGAGCTGTCTGTTCTACTGTGCATTCTGGATGCTGCAGTCATCTTTCTATCATAGTTATCTGCTGAGTATATGTGAGTTTTGTCTATTAGACTGGGAGCCTCTTGGAGGAAGGCCATGCCTGGAATATAGTAGAAGATCAATAAATACATGTAGGCTGAAAGGAATAACTCACATTTTCTGTTTTTCTTATTTTCTACCTCTCAGTGATGGTTAGCAATAAATCCGTAGGTTAGAATAAAAAGGGCCTGTGTGCATCTGTGAGGGTCAGCAAGGACTTGAGAGCCCATAAAGAGACTATATTTTGCTCTATAAACAGGCAGAATGGAGACTAGAAAGGCAGGGATGGAGAAAATATTGGCAGCTGCCCAGGAGAAGCAGCTAAAATCCTGGGGGTGTCAGGGCAAAGAAGTAACCTGAAGGCTAAACAGATGAATGACACCCATGGGAGCCCAGTAAACATGGAGATATAAGGCATTCCTAAATAATGTTCTAAAATGTCATGTTAGATCTCTGATAAATTGAACCTTCTATGATAGTCTTAAAGTTAACTGTTCCTAGGAATCTGCCAGAAAATGGCAGGAGCCCGACAGGGGGCCCTATTGAGGCAGTGGATTTTCCACATCTGCCTTTCCTCCTACATCTCTGACTCACTAACCTAGACAAAGAACTCCATTAACAAATGTTCAGTGTAGGGAGAGCATTTAAAGATGTGTAGCTAAAATGTTTGACATCAGCAAGGAACTACAATGAACTCATCAAGAGCCTCTTGTTTTTCTCTGTTAGGATGATTTGCATAGAAAGATGTGTACGAAGGTAAAAGAGTATGCCTTCTCTAACTATGTAAAAAAAAAAATTCCAGGTTTGATATATCTTTGATGTAGGCAAGGGGGCATTTAGGGGAAAATGGGTTAGGAAAAGAACACTGCATGAGTCAAAGGGAAATTTTATAATTCCATGACTTACTATGTAATAACTGTAGAGGAAGAGATTCCCCTCAAGAGAGAAAGAACTAGAAAGACTACAAAGCTTTCATGGTGTGCTGAGTCCTTGAAACTTTCAAAAACACACTGCTGACATTTTGTGGCAATAGAAATATCAGAGCAATTGAGGAAGAGTGGGAGGTAGGGAGCAGGCAAAGAAAGAAGGAAAGAAGCTATTTTTTCTTGGTTCTTAGAGAACGTAAGTACCAGAAAACACTTGAAAAGTTCTGCAATCTAGCCTCTTCATTTTACCTCATCTTTCTGGGCCAGGTTTTTCATCTGTAATTTTGCTCAAAGCTGCAGAGATGGATAAAGGTAGTTAGGGCTTGAATCCAGGAGGTCTTCGGTTTTCCCTTAAGCCAGTTGACTTTTGCACTCTACTTCCCTAAGGTATCCAGTTAAACCAATGTGATACCATCCATGTGCCAAGTGCAACATGGAATAAAGTGTAAAATGGGCCAAGGAACTGATACCGATCTAGAAGATAGGAGTGTTGAAGATATTTAGAAGAACTACGAAAATCAGAGGTCAGGGTTAAGAGCACGATGTGCCCTCTCTGGTGGCTTTTATTTATCTCAGGGAACTTGATAATTATTACTTACGTATCCCACCAAAGTTGCCTTTCTCCCCTCCCCCCACCAGAAATACTCTCATAGATAGCAGGGCCTCTCTCCCATGCTAACCCAACTATATTCAAAGCCACAAGCTTTAATATACTCTGAGGCGTAGTCAGCTGATGCAAACCATGGTGGTTAAATAGTTTTTCCAGACAGAGGGATGGAGTCAAATACCAAGGAAGGGAAGGCAGGAGTAGAGCCGGGAATTGAGGTCTTCTGGGAATAGACAAAGATTGTGTGGTGTAAGAAACAAGAGTGTGGAGAAATGGGTTGCAGTCCTATAGTTTAATTGGACTAATTGTGAGTCGTTGAAGCTCAATTTCCTCTTTATAAAATGATAGTGTCCTGATAGTGCCAATGCAACATAATTAAATCTATTCAAGAAATAATTCTTATCTTGATTAGGTAAATAGGTCTTGACTCTGCTTCTCAAAATGTCCTACAGGTGTCTACTCATTCTACCCAGCAATTCACCATTTTCTTCCAGCAGAAATGAAAAATTGCTCTAGTATCCCTCAAGGTAGAGATCAAGCCAAAATTCAAATGCTTTGAAACATAAAACACTTCTACAGATGGTTGTGGTTTGCCTTGTAAGTGGGATGCCATTGTTGGGGACAAGATGATGAGGGAAAAAAGAGAGTAAGTATAAAGGAAAGATTCCTTTAAAACATCAAAAAGACTTTATACATCTTTCCTGCCCTTCCATAAAGACTTCATCTGGCAGCCAGATTTCCTTAATGGTCTGCCTAAAACTGCCCGCCCTGGCCTGGTATAGCTATACGTACACTTTCCATCTTTGCTTTGCTCCTTTGATGCTGTTGCATGTCCTTCATTTTCTACATTTCATTCATTCTTTGCCTTTAAGCTACAAGGATAAAAGTGTCTGGCATTAAAAAAAAAAAAAAGATCAGCTTACATTTTTTTAAAGGGGCAGACATTTCATGCAGCCTTTGATTTCCTTCTAGGAGAAAATCATTTCTTTAAAGGAGAAATGAGAGAGATTTTTCTGCTTCCTTTTCCACCTTCCTACCCTTCACCCTAACTCTCCCATTTTTAGCAGGAAGAAATAGCACTGGGTAGAACAGGATAGGGCTAGATAAATGATTGTCTCCTAGGAAGCACTTATGCCACTACAGTGAAAAAAAATGCCTGAACATTCATTTACTGCTAAACAATGACAAAAGATAATTAGAATGTTTCAAAGCACTGCACTATATTGAACCTGTGTTACACACTAGTGGAGATAACTTTTTAAAACCAGGTGGTGTTGAAGAGGTAAAGTAACCAATAGAACATAATGCTTATAGCCTTTGGAATCTATAATAAGGGTACATTAGACAGGTCTGAAGCATTGTACATGAAAAAGGGTATAAACACAAATAGAGTAAAAACCCAATAGTACAAAGGAAACAATATATGCAACAATTCCTGTGTATGGAAATACTCACTTAAATAACAAAATGTGGCCATAAGGATACACTTTTGACTTTCTGTCCAAATTAATGAGACTGACCTTAAAATATGGAGGGACACAAAGAATATAAAAAAGCAAGACAATTAGTAATACTAAGGGATGAGAGGTGGCCACATAGGGAGTGTCTGAATACATACATAAGGAAAACAAAAGGATAAATGGCTACTTCAACAGGTGTTTAGTACTCAAATGAAAAGGAAAAGTCTGGAGATGATCCTTAGACTTGAACAAGACCTGATTCTGGAGATACGTGTCAATGTATTACACACACACACACACACACACACACACAGTACTGCAGGGAGCGAAAAACATTGAAGAAATCTGTCATTAAAGCTAATAAACTCGAGGAGATGAAACTATGCCAAAATGTGGGAATTGAAAAAAAAAAAAGGAAGGAAAACTGTAAAGTGAAGTAAACCACAAGGAATCTGGAAGCGTTTAAAGTATCTCATGGGAAATTCAGGAGACATGTATTCCAAGGATGAAACAAAGCAAGGAAGGGCTGGGTGGACGTAAAACAAAGCCGTCTGAGTAACCAGCAAAGTCAAGCAATCTCTTGTGGGAAGAAACACAAAAAAGCTTCTTCGAAAGAGAGAAAAGGGCAATTAAGAGGAACTGGAAAACCAACCAGCCAGAGCAAGCATCATCCGTGCAAGAAATCAACATGGGGGCGGGGGCTCATGGGAGATACTAAACATTTAATACTAAAAATGTGTTTTAATCGGACGCTTGAGTCTTTGTTAGGAGCCTGCTTGAAGCGCCACGCGGCTGGAATGTCAAGGGGCAGATTCCGTCAGGGAGTTCGAAGCACCTTTGGTAGTCAGAATATGAATAGTAGGCTTAGGAGCAGAAAGGAAAATCTGAGAAGCTGATTGAAATATTTACTCCCATTATTTATAAAGTAGGTCAGTAAATCTCTGCACAGTGCTAATGTTCCGTTCAGAGTAATTAGATAAAGTAAGGACGAAATCACCGGCTGTCTTACTTCCACACTGGTGGTGTGCATAATAAAAAGACTCAGTAAATGCTTACAAATCCCCCTTTGTTGAGAGAAAAGCACCACAGCGTCAATAAAAGGTAATTTATGATGAAACTACTAGGACGTCTCTGACTTTACCACATGTAAAAATGATTAAAAAAAACTTTGAACATTGATATTGGGAAAATATTTAGCTCTTTAATATGGACCAGGATCTCACTTAAAAATAGAAAATCAAACATAAAGATAATTTGCTCAGTGAAAATTTATACACGTGGTACTTTTTGTGAAAAATCCAAAAGAGGGAATAATTGGTAAAGTCTTACAAATGGTAACCAGCCTTTCCAGGGTTGTGAAATGCCAGCTCAATGGGAATAAACTGCAAGAAGCTCTCAGACTAAGCTGTGATTAGTCAGTTAAAGGAGAAGTGAGACCCAATACAGGCAAATGTAAGATGTCAACAACAATATAGCAAGGGATCTGGAAGCTGGTATGTTATTTTCTGCTGCTACCATGTGAATTTGATATCAACAAGACTATTCAAATTTGAGTATCATCAGATGGGAATTGAAAACTCAACATAACATAACCCTGCCCTTGTTCATCTGAGCTTTTTGTGACAAAATGGAGCTACAGAAAGTACAGAGGAAGTAATGTAAAGCTCCAAAAGGATGAGTGTCAGCGTAAAAGAATTGGACTCTTAGAACAGGGGAAAGACAAGCTGAGATTCAATGCTTAGTGACAACACCACTTGTTAATAGAGCATGATATACCACCATTATCAGGTATGCCTGGAAATTTGAAGAAGTGATTTGGGGGACAAATAAAAAGATGCTCCACTTTGCAGGGTAGATTTTAAATTAACAGACCTTTTCAATCTAGAAGGGGTAGATAATAAATGTATGCATAGCACAATAAGGAGTGTCTGTGCATTCAAGGATGCTACTACCAAGATGGGTTTTTTCAGTTGTAAATGGGGAAATGTGAATGTTCAGACTTTAGCATAAAGTTGAAAACCATGTGTTCTCACATACTATTTTTTGTCACTCTGTCAACTGAAAAATATTCTTAGGGGGTTCCCTGGTGGTGTAGTGGCTAGACTTCGGTGCTGTCAGCACCCTAGCCTCAATTCGACTCTCAGCCAGGGAACCACCAAAAATATATATATATATAAAAATATATAAATATATATACATATATATATATATAAACACACACACACACACATATATATTTATGGACTCAGGATTTCACTTTTGTTTTGTTTTTGTGGGGCTTGAGTTTTCAAAGGGGTAAGGGGAAAATATCAAGAGGTCAGGGGACCAACACTATGAACCTCCTAATACACTGTTTGTAAAGGGGATGAGGACTCTCATTGACAAGTGAGAATATTTTATGTACTTATTCCTGTCCTAGGAAACCCCTTATCCAATGTCCAGCCTTTAAATTATCCTATAAATTATTAAATGAGGCAATAGCTTTTTGTTTATGGGCAAGTCAAATAAAACATGAAAGAAATTATGGATTTTTCCATAACTTAATAAATGTAATAGTGCAATATATATTTGACAGCACATAGGTAAATAAATAGGTAAGTAGATAAATCATAAGGTTATCTAGTTAAAAGGTGGTATTTCGGGTAGCATGGCAGGCAAACAGAAAAGGGGATTTGGGAACCAAAAGTCTATTGATTGAGCTCCCCAAGATCATTTTTGGATTTGTATGTTTGTAGTCCATATGTCTAATTTCTCTCGGTCGCTCTCGTCCCCGCTGTCCCCTCACCCCACCCACATCCTTTACTTCCCCGCTTTCCTCTAACACATAGATTCATATTCAAACTGCTTCCAAATGCTGTGCACATCTACATGGATGCCCCTGGCAGGTACCTCCAACACATTCCTTGCAGAAACAGCAATAACCAAAACAACAACAACAAAACAAAACAAAAAAAACAACCAAAAGAACTCTTTTGCCCCAAATTTCATACGTTAAGGGTATACCCAAATCCTGGTTTAATCTGTTCAAAATGTCGGGGTTATTTTTGTTCTTCCCCTTTTTCCTAGGTTTCGTACTCCATTTAGTTACCTAGTCACATTGAGTCTGTCATCTGGAAACTACCATTTACTCCTCCACTTTCCTCTGAGCTTCAGTGCAATGTAGTGATCAAGACCACAAGTGCTGGAGCTGACTGCCCACCTACCCCAGCCTGTCATTCTCTTGCCTCTCCGCTTACTGCATCTGTGATTTTGGGCAAGGTACTCAACATTGTGCTTCAGTTTCCTCATCTGTAAACTAGAAATAGAGTAGTAAAAACCATACTGTGGATTGTGTTCAAGTTAAAATTAGTTGGTACATGTAGTGCTCCATAAGTTTTGTTGTAATTATGGTGATGATGGAGATGATGCTGATGAAGACACTGCCTTCACAGCCTTCTAATCTTTTTCATAAGGTCCTGTCTCCTAACCTGTCGTCCTCTCAAGGTCAGCCCTCGTACTTCTGCTGGAGTTGGCATTCTGCAGCACATCTGATTATGTTTTCCCTCCTGCGCAAAACTTTATGGCTTGCAGAATGGCTCCCATTCCTATTGATCTGCTGTACAAGATCCTCTTTTATTGGAAGTCAGTCCACCCTGTGTCCTGCTGCACTTTGCATGTGCTCACATGCCCTTATTCCTCCCCAGCCCCATGTGCTCCTTGTTCTTCCCCAAATGCGCCCTAGAGTTTGAGCCCTCTTTATTTTTTTCCTTACTATAATTATTATCAGGGATACCTTTTCATCTGGTCTTTGTCTACTATGATTGTTTCCAGGTCTTCCTGGTTAGAAATGTTGTCCATTCATTAAAATCTAAAGGCAGTACCAAAACTAATACCAAAAACCAGCAACTGCCATTTGTTAACTGAATGCCAGCAGTGTACCAGGAATTCTCTCCTATGAGGTAGGCACTATCATTATCACCATCATAGTGATAAGGAAACTTAGGCTCTACAATGGAATGTAACTTTGAAATCGCCCAGCCAGAAAGTCGGGAAGACCCAGTTCTGAGTCCAGAGCCCACATGCTCTCACTAGTCCATTACTGTCCCCAAACCTGTGTCCGTATTTATTTCCCATTCGACACTCTCCTCTATGCTCCCAAACTGAAAACCACTCCTAGCTCAGTGTCTTTCCTGGACATTTCTTTTAAGACCCCATGCTGTGCCTTCTGCACCGCACCATAAGCACACGAACATGATGAATTCAATTGACTTTCTCTGGTGCAGCCCAAAGTGTATATGGCCGTGCTGGAAAGTAGGGGATTAATGATACTGTGTTTTTTCAGTCTTAAATTCAGGAGGCTCCATAAAGAGGACATCCAGTTATGAGTTTAATTTTACCCCCACTGCCTCAATCTTTCTGTCCGTAGAGGTCAAATATAGATAGACCCCAACTTCAAAACACATAAAAACTAATAGCATGCATCTACCTCAGTCTAAAGTCCAGTTCTGGAGTCATATTTGGAAACTTAAGGGAGATAACTGATCAAAAGAAGTGATATATTTTACACAGATGTAATTCAGAGACCAATAATTACACTTAGAGTTAGTAGTGAAAATGGACCAACCTCATCTCATTTGTTTATAGATTTCTCTCATTAAATAGATAATAGCCATTGTAATAAGTATAGCACAGTACCTAGCATATAATAAAAACTGAAGAAATATTGTTTATAATTAGGGTATATAAAAAATATACACTGCCAGACTGAACTCCTCCCTCTCCAAACTCAGATTCCATAAATCTAACATGGAGTCAGGCATCTCTTAAACAAACAAACAAACAAACAACAAAAAATCCAGTTGCCTCTAAAGTGCCTTTTATCCTTATTCCATTTAAAGATAATATTAGGCAAGATTTGCTCTAGACAGTCTTGTCTTCTCTAATCTTTCCTTTATTCCCTCTTCATAAACACATGCATTTACACTCAGAAAGCCAGGCGCCATCCATAGGTATTTCCATAGTGTCCTGTCACAATTGATGGACTCTTCCATCAGACTGCAAGGTCCATGATGGCAGAAACTATTTCCATCTTGTTCACTGTCTTATATCTGGTGTCTTGCACGTAGCCTAATACATATGAAGTCCAAAATATATTTAATATAAAATGGAATGTTTTCATGAACAAATAAATGAGACAGTTTCTAGAATGTGGTACTAGTTTCCTGGAGAAAATATATTTTATGAAAAGAAACTTAGGGGCAACTGAAGTAGCAGCTCATGGTTCTGGCGTTTGGCTGTATTATTGGTTACACAGGTTTCATGAATATTCTTGGAGTTGACTAGTAAGTATCTACCAGGTCATTTCATTTGTGAAAATGATTTCTAGCTCCTTTAATTAAAAAGAATTTTCAAACATAACACATTTGGGGCCTAAGCATGCAGAACAGGCCCGCAATTCTCATTGAAGCTGAAACACAACATGTTCTACTCCTTTTTAATAAAATTTGTATCTTATTATGTTTAGATTTTGTTCCATGACTGTCCCATAATGATTCCTAAATGCAACATTGGATAAACTGAAACACAATCACCTTGGGGAACTTTATACAAATACAGATTCCTGGGTCCCACACAAGGAGTTTTCATTCAGAAAGTCTGCAAATCTAAATTTTAAACCTCTTCCTAAGGAAAGCAAATGTATAGATAGGACCTCCAAGTTTCGGATCACTGTGACTCTGAGGTTGGGAGTCTGAACACAATAGCTATCTGCCTCATGATATTGAATGAGTAGTGAAAATAATTTGTAAGTTCTTTGAAAGTAAGGAGGGCACTAAAATGCCAAGTACTTAGAAATATGCTAATGCTTTTACTTTGTATCAGTCACACTGATGTAGTTATGCAACATTTGCAAGGGCTTTTGGTACTGTGAATGATGCGTATGAGTAGGAAACTGAGATGATTGTGAGATGTCCTAAGTCATTACAGACATAAACTTTATATATAGATATGAGATCAAATATTTTTACAGCAATTGTGCCCCCTGAGAACATATTATCAGTGTTCCTTTCATCACCTTTTATATTGGAAGCTGACAACTGGTGAACTATATATTGAATACCACCTTTCACTTTGGGTTGGAAATCTACCCGTTGCTATGAGGGCGGGCTGATAAATTTTGCCTCCACTGTAATTTTTTTTTTGTTGTTGTTAAATTAGACATATCTGGATATAACTGCTTCTGTGTAGTCACATGGTATCTCCCCTCCATCATTATTGGCCTTGCACACACAAATGATTACATTTTGCACATCAAAATGGATGAATATTCAGACGTTTGGTTCAACGGCATGCTGTTACTGAATTCTTAACAGCAGGAAAAATTCCTCCAATTGAAATGCAACGACGAATGCGAGCCGTTTACAGTGATCAGTGTGTTGATGTGAGCACGGTAAGATGCTGGGTAAGATGGCTCAGAGACAGGGAGGTAGGGGACAAGCAGATCTGAGTGACAGACCACCAACTCGAAGGTCTATCAGTTTCACCAAGATCACGGAGGTGTATTAAAGTGTGTGGTGATTTTGTGGAAGAATAATTATACATCTTTGAGAATAAATGATATAGATATATTTCCTTTTTTGTATCAAAATAGCTTTTCCCATTCGTTGTCTATTTAAGTGGAGGCAAAATTTGTTAGTCTGCCCTCATCCTACTTTAGCACAACTGTAGTGAAGGGGAGGATAAAAGATTAAAAATAGAGACTGAAATAAAGGGGCTTGAATTATTGGGCAGTGTTCTAATTTTGCAGATAGTTTTAACTGGATGAATTAGACTAACTAGGAAATTTCTATAAAATGGCAGGTTAAGGGTTTAAATAATTACTTGAAGTACAAAACACTGTAGAAATCATCAGACTGTTATTGGCTGATTTTACAATAGCACTCATTGCTTTTATTTGAGCACATCTCTCAATATTTCACAAATCATAATAATCAAATCATTTTACCCTTCTTTAGGATGCAATCACTTTGGGGTAAAGACTAATAGCTGTCTGGAATAGCTGTTTAACATACTGCAAAATACCATTTTGATACATTAATGTCTCTGCAGATCTTGAGGGGGATTTATAGTAATATTAATAGCGATCATAGTAGCTATGCATTTTTATTTGCTGGTTGCTTTGCCCTAGTTATAGACCAGAGGTGTAACTCCAGAACAAATATGATAACTTTTGTAACTACCAAAAGAATTTACCCATGAATCTATTTGTCACCAAACCCAGTCACATCTCATATTTTCTTCTTTTCTTCCACTTCTTCAGCTATGAAGATGGGTAACTTACCACATCCTAAGGTGATGTTGTGACCATTTCTTCCCTACATTAGCTGAAAGCAGTCTCCAGGTACACTGCCCAGGTTCTTCACCCTCCTAGAAATCTGTCCTGGGAGCAGTTCTTTCCTTAGCCATATAGTTTGGCATCATTTCTTAATGCTTTAGCTTTAAGAGAAAATGTAGTGATACAAAACATCTGGGACAAGAAATTGAAATCTTCAAATCTTCACATCTCCAAATTCTTGTAATCATGTTCATCTGAGCAGTTATGTGTAATGCCTGCCCTGCTACCCCCAGTGAGCTCCAAGTTTCATGAGCAGGCAGGGACTATGTCGATCTAATCCAGGGAGGTGTTTCCAGCACAAAGCATGCTACCTGACACTGTATATATCCCCCTGATGTCCTGGGGACTAAGTATAAGGCTGTAATCTTAAAAACATTTGTTACATGAAAAAGATGATTGACTGAAAATGAATAAACATCTCGAGATCTGAGCCAAAGCTGTTTGTTATAACGAATGCTTTATAAATATGTTACGTATACTTAGAATAAATACTACTTCTTTGGGCAAGTACAAGCATGCTATTAAAAAAAATTCAATAAAGAGACTGAGAAGTCAACAGTATTTCATTCTAGTAGCAATTGTTACGTTTTTCTGACATTAAATATCCTTGGGGACTATCAAGCATGTTCATCTGATCAATTGTTTCCTCGCTAACCACATCCATCTACTGAAATTTATCTTCCAAATCCGCGGTATCAGGAACCGACAGGGTTTTCCCATGGGGGGTGCTTGAGTAGAGAAGTTACGCACCCCAGTGGTGTTACGAGGGCATCTGTTTGCTGAGCTGAGAAACGACGTGCGCAAACGCCCAGAGATGAACCAGCTTCCAGGAGATACCTACAAAGTTTTTATGGTTTGCGGGAGCTGAGGTTGCAGTCTCTTAACAGCAGAAAGAAGCCAGGGCCTGTAAGTTCTTGTTTTGAAACTATTTGAATATATTCCTGAAAAAAGTTGAAACTGTGATGCAATTATAGGGGTCATTCTTCAGGAAATGGAAAGAGGCGGCTGCTGGTCAGGAGGCGCTTATTTTTTTTAAGTATTAAAAGTTGGGTAACTGAGACCCCTTACAGGGGCATTGGGATGCAACCTCTTTTCATGAACTATAAAATGATTAAAACTCAGTTTCATGGAACCCATTAATGAATGAATTAATATCTATTTTGGAGGTTGATACAGACAGTCAGATGAGAAATGGATTTGGGTTATCTCGGACTCCTAAGTGACAAGAATGTGTTCTTGTTCATTGATAGCCGCCTTTAGGGGAGCAGTTGTCTGTTACCTACATGACAGTGCATCCTGCTCCTGCTTAGCACTCACAGCGTGCACCTCCAATCCTTCCTGTCCTTCCTACTCTCTCTACCATGCCCCTGGTTTAGGCAATAAGGCCTAAATTTACAGTAACTTCCTAACTAATCTTTCTGCTTTAAGTCTCTGCCTTTCTGCATGCCCCTGTGTGCATGTACCAGCAAGTGCATATCCACATACATCGGACTTTCAGAATGATTGCCCTTAAAAGACAGATATTATTATGTATGTACCAGCTTTCACTGTTTTCTCATTTAAAATCTGAAGTCCTCTCTCCTACTTTCAAGACTGCACTGTTTCAACTCCAGTATTTCTGGCAAAGCGTAGCATGATGTGCCATATATCCTACCAGCTGTGTTTTGGAAACATCCTCTCCATCTAGATTGTGAATTCACATAACTCAGAGACAACATTTTGTTGATTTCTGCTCCCTTACAATAACAGGACACAATTTCACATAGTAGGTGCTCACTGGTACTTGCTGAATGCATGACTGCTTTCAGTGATGTTGAGCGTTCTCTCATTTAGGCCATAAGACAAATCTGATGACATTACCCCTTTACCCACCCCCCATTTTTTTTCTTTCTGTGAGATGAATTTTTATTTTTTAAAAAAATCAACAAGATCTATTATACTTCTCATCCCTGGATAATTCTGAAGAAACTTTTTATTTGTTTAATTTTTTATAATATTTGCAGTCTCTCCTGATCTTATTTACATGGTGGCATTTCACATTGTAAAATGCACACCAGACCCCTTTGGCTACACTGTAAAAACTTCCAGGCCTACTTTACATTTGCTGAATCTCAAGAGGGCTGTCTCAGGCCTCCCTGTGGATGATTTCATATGCAGAGTATTCATATCCACTATGGTACTTGGATTCCTGTGAACTTCCATCAGAGTGAAGTGTCTCCCCTTTGACTCTGGACTAGCTTCTCTTATGGAATCCAAGCACTCCTTGTCCTAAATCTCTGAGGCATACTATAATTCAGAAATGTCAGCCTTGGAAACTACTGTTTCTCCCTATAATCAGTGTTCCATACAAAGCTGCAGCACAAGTTCACAAACACTGCACCTGAGAACTGCAGTACCCTTCTTGAATCTTGCAGGGTAATGGCTTCTAAATTGTATCCCAGTGATTTCTAGCATTCATAAGAGTTCTCAAGATATTTCCTATGAGAAAGGTTTAAGTTTGTCAACGTTGCTTCTATTTTGTATAAATTGGATTTCAAGTAAGTTATTACTTTGGAAAGTAGCATCTGCCATAACAATAATGTTTCAAAGGTAAAAAAAAAAAAAGTGAAATTAACTATATTAGGGGATAAATACAAAGCTATGGTAACTGATAACTAACTTTATGTAGTCCTTTGAATATTAGAAAGATTTTAACACTTGTTTCTCATGTTTCTTAATGCCCATCCCATCTGAAAGTAACTTATGGAGGTAGAATTTTATTGCTTTCTTTCACACATATTTACCCCTCATAATATGGCTCAATATTGCATGAATATTTACTGAGTCTGCTTGTGTAACAGATATTAGATAAGTTGCCAGTTACAATGCATTCAAACAAACATACAAATAAATTAGATAGGATTCGCTTTACCTTGTAAGTGAACTGAGATTACCTCTGAAAATGGTTCCCTATTCACTTGACCCAAAGAACCCCACAAAATGATATTGTTCAAGAGGTTCAAATCTTCATGTTCATTTTAAGAACACTTGTGAAACTGCCCAGGCCATCAAGGGTGTACATATTTGAAAGCCACCAACTATCTAAAAGATATCACATCACAGAAGCAATGTGTGCCATTCTGATGTCACAATGGTGCAATTAGTAGGTGTGCCCAGGCCAACCAGGGGGACTTTGACACAGGATGGGTGGCCCAAAAATGATCATCAAACACGTCCAAATGAACAAAGCTCTGGAGATTTGATGCAGAACTCCCAGAGGTCATACATGGATTGACCCATACATGAGCTCTTCCTGCCACATGGAGGTGATCCTAACTGAAAAGGAGCAGATTGTTCCTAAACCAGAAGAGGAGGTTACACAGAAGGAAAAGATATCCCAGAAGAAACTGAAGAAATAAAAACTTATGGCCCAGGAGTAAATTCAAATAAATGCTAATAAAATTTAAAAAATAAAAGTAGATATGGTTCCTACCTAATAGTCTGAATATCTGTGTCCCCCCCAAACTTCATATGTTGAAATCCCAATCCACGAAGAGTATGGTATTAGTAGGTGGGGCTTTTGGGTGAGGTTAGGAGGGCAGAACCTCATGGATGGGATTAATGCCCCAGACAGATCCCTTCTCTTTTCTGCAATGTGAGAATACTGGGAAAAGTCAGCACCCCAGAAGAGGGCCTTCCCCCGGCCATGCTGGCACTCTGATCTCAAACTTGCAGCCCCAGAACTGTGAGAAATAAATTTTTGCTGCTTATAAAGCTATCCAGTCTCTGGTATTTTATTGTAGCAGCCTGAACCTGAACAGACTGTTAATAAAAGAGTTCCCAACCACATGTATCTTGTTCTGTAGTGGGTACTACATTTTGATATCTATCTTGTCTGGTACTAAGGAAGAACCTTGGTTGACTGGCTATTTGTTTGCTTGTTTGGTTGATTGGGCATCCTTTGATTAATTTGACAAATAAGATCATGGCAGTGGTTACGTTGAAAGTAGGCAAGATCACGAAATGCTAGTAAATGTTCTTAGATATTGAAGTCTTTTTCAATGATGTATTGTCTCCCAATTTTAAACATAGAATGGTTACTTCTGTGCTCATCCCATATTTAGCATTTCCTTTTCATTTTTCTGTACTGAATTTTTTTCTGTAGACTTATACTTTCCTACCTCTTTTAAGGGCAGAGATTCTTTCTCAGCCATCAGTGAATTGCTCCATTTCCTACTGCTTCTAGTGCGATTATTTTCATATAGAGTGAAAATATATATCAAAGTGTACTCAACAATGTGTCTGAAAAATACCAATTATTATATTTCTGCATTTCTGACTGTACTAGTGAGGAAAATGATTGAAATATTGCAGGTTTTTTAGCCACATGCCACGCTCTATCAGATGGAGAACTATTTTTAGCAGGCATATTGTATCATGGATAGGATTAAACTGGGTGACCTCTGAAGCTCCTTCCACCTCTTAATTTTTATGATTCTGTGTTATTGCATGAAGGTGCAATTTTATAAACAGAAAAACTAAGTTTGCCTTCAGGTGTTAGGCTTTCACATCCTTCACTTTGAGTTTTCATTGGATTTACTATAACCATTAGCACGTTGGTCTTTGCATTATACTGAAAGTAACAGGAAACTTGGCTCTGCTTCCTAGCACAAAAATGCTTTCATCATAAGCCATTCTGCAGAGATGTCTGCTTGCACCTCTATGATGCCCACTTTGACCTGGTCTCTCTTTTCTTTTTTTTTCAGAAATATTTTAAGATGTATGTATATGTGATTCTGAGTGTGCTCCTGTGCTGCCACAGGTCTGTTTTGTCTTCATATTTCTTGTGCACATAATTCTCATACAGTCGATCACTGTGTACTAGGAGAGCCTGTGCTTGGCCTTGCAGAGTGTAATTGAACTGGGGAGACCTAAAATATAACTAGGAAACGATAATCTCAGATATCTTCAGGCAAGTTTGATACACTATGAGATAGGATTACCACAGAGGCTGGTAGATGGTTCCAGTGCCAAATTTGTTTATTAAGGAAGAATTCTTGGAGTCTAAACTTGTTCTCCTATTCGTGGAGAGTACCTTTGTGAAGGTGTGCCATGGAGGGTTGGCATAAGCCTATGCAGAAAAGTGAGATACAAAAGAGTAAGGCCAGCAGATGGAAAATGGGTGGAATCAAAGGATAACCATGTAGACAAAGACAAGAATGGAAAAGAGAAATGGTGGATGGAGAAGATGATGGGAGCATTTGAAAGGAAGTTGGTGGAGCTTATCTATGAGGTGGTAGACAGCAAGAAGCCACTATACATGACTTGGGTTAAGTAAATATTGTATTTGAGATGTACTTACCTATATGTAGAAGAAGAGCAGAAAGATAAAAAAAATCATCTGAAGGCTGGACACAAAAACAAACCCCTAAAAAGTTGTAAGTTGTTCTTTGTCATGGTTGTGGAGGTGATGGAGAAGTGACAGATATGAGATATGACTGAATTTTGTGACCAATAATTTTACAAGATAATTCTTTTGATGCTTTTTAGTGACATTGTCATGTTTTCTTTACTGAATAAAGCCCCTGGTCTATGAGTAGGGCAAAAGAATGAGCACAATAAAAAACATAGCTTTTATGATTGCTGTCATTATAAAACCCCTTGAAGATTTGAAGAGAGAATAATAGCCTTAATGAGGTGGTTTGTGGGCCAGTGCTAGGTTAAACAGCTATTACTTTTTACCTTAAGGTGGCTGCATGCTGAAGATGGGTGAAGTGATACCTGAAAATAGGGCTTATAGAATATTTAGGGATCTGCTCAAATAAAAGTCACCTTATAAATGCAAGGTATCATTACCAATACTCATAAAGTGTTGGTTGTTATCGTTATCTGGAAAAGTTGATAAGCACTAATTGCAATGGTAGCTTGTACCATAGCCATAAACTATAAAAAATAATCTTTTGAGTCATAATATTAAATATGTCCAAAGCTGGCTAAACAGACCTTGGAAATAAATGAGACTGCTTTGATTTTTACCTGTGACAATGCACAAATCTGGCATTTTTCTGATTTGGAAAAGTTCTGAGTCTGGAAATTAAACTGTCAGAGTTGAAAAGTATGGGAATGTGAGGACCAAACACTGTTTAATCTAAGTGCTAGATACTTTTTCAAAAGGGGTAGGAAATAGATTGTCCAATAACAATGTAACTGTGAGAAATGCATCTTTGGAACAAGAAAAGATAGAAGAAGAGGAAGAAGGCACGAGAAACCAGAGATTGCTTTTCCAGTGGTTAAGAAAAAAGAAAATATTTCTCCGTCTTTCTCTTTTCATCTATTATGCCAGACATAACAGCCACTGTTAAATAAACCCTTTCTTTGCCTTCCATTAAAACACTTGCTTTTAAAATTACTCTATAATCCAACAATTCAAATTTCTGGGTTTTCATAATACTTGACGAGAGATCAAAAACACATTATACATATTGCAGAGATCAACAGAGAGGAAGGAGGAGGCAGCGTAGAGACAGAGACAGAAATGGTAGAGATACAGATTTTTTTCATCGTTAAGTTTTAAAAGGTTTTATTTCTGCTTTAAAGAAAATGGTAACAGAACATAATGACAAACAGTTTACATATCTTTTAACTCCTGAATTATTAGTGGACATTTGACACTGGACTGTAAGTTCTGGAGTTACTATCAATGGTTTCCTAATGGATCTTGGTTACTCATAAGTTGATCAGTGATTAGCCATTTAAATGACAAACTGAAAAGGCCACAATATACAAGGGCTATCCGGAAAGGTTCCAGCCAATATGAAAAATAGAGGCATTTATGGCTGGATTTTTTCTGAACAGCCCTCAGACACCATGCTCTGTTAATCCAAGGTTTAGGAGAAGCAATTCAAAGAAAAGTGGTATTTACCCAAATAGGGGCTTCCTCTGCTTAACCAGTTTTCAGGACAGCTAACCTAGCTGTTCTTCTAACATGAAATTCATGAATGTTGAAATAAACAAATGTTAAGATTTTTAAGAATTTAGTAGGGAGCACTATTGACAATTTACTTCAGTTTTTATGTCTTATTTGAGAAGGTATAATCACTTTTTCTCTCCTCTCAATCTTTTATCTCCCTATTTCCCAGTAGTCATTTTAAGTGTTGAGACTTCGTTCTGTTTCTTATCATGAAGGGGGTTGGGGAGGAATCACTTCACTCCGCAATTCCAATATAAGTAAACTGATCCTCACTTTTAGGTTATTGAACAAAGCTTGAATCATGACACACAACATCAGTAACACTAATGATTCTGGAAGCAGGCACTCCTGAGAGAATTTGAGAGCAACTAGATAGTACTTACATTTCTGTACCATATCCTTTCCACAGTATTGCTACCATCTTCCTTGGGAGTTTTCAAATGCTCTTAAACCTAGGTTTGAAGTTGCCTTTTGTCCACTACATTTTCTCCTCCATCACAAATTTAAGCAAAAAATATTAGTTGTTAGGAAAGTCCCAGTAACAATTCTGAAAATTTGTATCTGGTTCCTGTTACCTCTAGTAGGAGTCAGAGATATTGATTAGATTAAAAGAACTTAGCATTCAGTAAACTCAAAGTAAAACCATAAAACAACAAATTACTAAGCATCTACTCTTATTTCTTACCTATTCTGCCTGATGGAATTTTAACCTTTTTATGCCATAAAGTTATGAAGGGCTGTGGACGTACAAAGATCCAGTTACAATCTCTGCATTGTCACAAGTCATATCTTCTTTATTCACCAACCTCTATGTAGATACAGGTGACACTTGACCAATGTGGGCAGTAGAGGTGCCAACCTCTACATAGTTGAAAATCAGCATGTAATTTTTGACTTTCTCCATATTTGACTACAGTTGTCCCTTGGTATCCATGAGAGATTGGTTCCAGGGCCACCCCCCAACCTCAAATGGATACCAAATTTGTGGATGTTCAAGGGCCTTATATAAAATGGAACAATGCATACAGCAGGCTCTCTACACCTGTACATTCCTCACTGTGGATGGAAAATACTGTTTTCCATCCACATTAGGTTAAATCTGTGGATACAAAACCTAGGGATATTAGAGGGCTGACTGTATATTTATTTTAAAAATATGCGTATAAATGGACTTCTACAGTTTAAACCTTTGTTGTTCAAGGGTGAACTGTACTTACCCAATACCTGATAGGATGTAATTAATCCTTAATGGAATAAATTTCAGAGGTGGATGTGACAAAACTATTCTGTTTATATTGTGTTGGCAGTTACACGACTATAGGCGTTTGTCAAAATTAATGGAACTGTACACAAAGTGAATTTATTTTAATGTACATAAATAAAACTTTTGAATGAAAACATGCTCATCTCACAAAGGATCCTTGCATGTCTATTCATTATCTCCTTTATTCATCAACTATATATTCAGAAACCACAGTGCTCTGGGCACTATGTTGAACTCCAAAGAGATACAGATAAATAAAATTTTCCCATCCCTTCTACAAGTCAGTCCTCTCTTTTTCACCTGCTACTTATACATATCCTTCCCCTCGTAGTTCCCTTTTATTGTCACCTTACCTTACTAGGGCCCATGCCCTGTGGTTCCTTAGAGGACAGGAGAGTTCAGAGGTTCTGAATCCTTTGGCCACAGAAATGCTACAGCAGACTTCATGTGACTCAAGGCTAGTTTGAAGTCCTATTTCAATGATAACATGGGTGACAAGTAGTTGTGCAAACATTTTTTATGAAATAGTTGCTGAAAAAAATAGGTTCCACGTTCAAGATATTAGGTAAAAACTTAAATCATCAGTTAGGGCTCACTGTAGTTCAGTCAATGGATTTTCATTTTGGGGAGAAAGGTAATGTGGTGATGTTATTAAAAGAATAGGAAGAGGAGTAGGAGTACTAGTGCTTTGAGTGTGGTGATCAGACTTGGCTGCCTACCTAGTAAAACTCAATTTTGTTGAAGTTTCTCTTCTCCCATATGAGTCAACAAAAAGTAACCCTTCTCCAGCTAATAAATTCTGATTAATCTCAGCCAATATTCATAATTTCATTCCTCTTCTCAGGGATTGATTTAGAAATAAAAATAGCAACACTTATTGAGCATTTGTTACGCTCTAGGTACAAATCTAAATGTTTGCTTGGTATTGATCCACATAGTCATCATAACAATCCAATGAGGAAGGTAGTATTGACATCCTCATCTTATAGATAAGGAATCTGAGGCACCTAGAAACAAGTCAACTGCCCAGAGATAAACGGCTATGAGTAGAATTGCCAGAATTCAGACTCAAGCCCTCATATTCCAGTTCTCATGCTCTTAACTAATATTTTGTTCTGCACACAACCCAATTCTAGCTAATGATAGGTGATAAAAAATTTGTTGGGAATTTCTTAGAGAGTTTCCGTGCACCTGAGAATTTACCCAAACAGAGTGGAGGGAATTGCAGCAAGTCACAGCGGAGCAAAGCCAACGATCCAACCCCCCACCTTGCAGCCTGCTCCACTTCTGCTCTTCTAGTCATGTGAGATCATAAACATCCTCTTTGTTTAAATCCTATGTCAAGATTTTTTTTATAGCCAAAAGCATCCAAGCAGTTATTAATATACTGAATGCTAATCCCACTCCTTGTCACATAGCTAGTGTGTTGCATATATTATGTTATGTAACCCTCACAATCTAAAATAGGGTTTATTATACTCGTTTCCAGACTGAGAGTGAAAGAGATTAACTAATGTTCTACGATCATATAGCTAGTAAGTGCCCGAGGCCAGGCTACTGGACTCTAGAACCTGCACAACTGTCCTTCTCAGTCACAAATATTATTGCATAATAATAACCTCTTTATCAAATGTCTGTTAACACTTTAATCATTTACCTTTTATGTAGCAGGAAAATCATCTATCATCTATCTATATATCTCTATCTTAATGCCTATAACTACATAAATTCTGTTAAATTAGTCAAAGAGCAGCCACATAACGAATGCATTGCACTATCTTATACCACTAAGCAATTGATTGAAGTTTAAATACTGGTCACCTCTGATTGGCTTATACAAGTTAGCAATTGGTAGTTAAAATTCTGACATTCCTCTTACTTTTCATGTAGGCTGATAATTTTCAAAATTGAATTTTGTTTAGTTATGCTAACTCTTGTGACTGGTTTTAAATATACACATGGTTTTATTGCATTGCCTTATTGAAGAGGGACTTGAATAACTTTGGGGCATCTTAAAAATCTAAACATTACAGTAAAGCACACAGACAAGCACAAAAAATTACACAAGAAATGGATTAAAGACTATCAGCAGAGTGGCCCTATGATCATGACTTCTCACAGATGAGATTTGAGCTCATAAATTATCAGTGGCTCTGGGCTTTGGCTGAGAAAATTGCGTGCCTACCGTTAGTGTTTACAGCCTGTAACAAGAGACACAAGCATTCCTCAAACGCACATCCATTTATTTTAAAAATGTACCGAATGGCAAGCATTAAAAATAGATGAGTCCAGTTTCACGAGACCCACTGACAGTAATCAACAGCATGAGTGGGACAAAAAATAAATTAGATTTTTAAAATCTTTTCAGCTAAAATCATCAGCGATTCTTCTGATCCAACAAAGAATGAAATGCGTTAGAAGAAATACAGTTATCATTTGGGGGATGCACTTTTAAACTGGAGGACAAATTTATAAAAACAAGTTTACTATCTAGACGGCTTCCTTCTCAGGGGTGATGACTTTCTCTGCAGGGCGTGGGAGGTATCCTGTTGGTACTGCGGGTCCTGGGGCCTCCTGGAAGCACTCTGAAGGGTCTGTGTCATTCACTGCTGTGTCTTTCCCAATGGGAGGCAGAGAGGGACTGGGGTGTGAACTGGGGGACAGCGGGCTCCGCAGGCTTAACCCATGACAAACGCCTCAGACCCTGTGGTCAGCCTTGCCCAAGCCTGTGCCTCTCATTGTGTTTTCTGGTTGGGGTGAAAACTGGAAAATAGCAAAGGGTCTTCAAAAACAACTAAAAGCAATTTAGGAGGGAAAGCAATTTAAGTTGTGGGGTTCCTTGCCTTTTATTTTTTGTATACCTTATCCCAACTCGTTAAGTGTAGGGAGTAAAACTGTTTGATCCACAAAGCAGTTTTAAAGGCTTCTATGTCTGTCCTTTTTAAGAAAATTTTCATTTTAGGAGAAGACGCCAGTAAGACAGCAGAGTTAGATTTAGTATTTAGAAATATATAATGAATTTTACAGTGCTTTTTTGGTAATTAAGAAACAACCTACCAATATCTTATCTAATCCGTAATAGCTCTTTGATGTCCCCTAAGCATTAATCACTAATGGTGGAATTTGGGGCATCAGTGGGGGAGATGTTCGGGTCACAGTGGTTGTCACGCACCCTGTCAACTCACACCACAGGGCGAGCGCATATTGCATAGCCAAGGGTATTCCAATCGATCTTGTCAGGACTCGGTAAGTTAATTGCTCAGAGACCTGATACATGCAGAGGAAAGCAGAAGGAAATGCTTCCCTCCACATGACTTTTGGGGGACCTTCTTAGAGATTGAAACATCAAAATAATCTCATTAAATTTTTACATCCTATTTCTGAGATGAGTTTCTATCAAAGGTCTACTTGGCAGTCATGGTGAGGGGTGGATTGATTGGAACAGAACTGACAATAAAATGAGAGTGTTTTTTCTCTCGTTTCAAATGTAAATTAACATCCTTTGATTTTTGGGAAACAGAGCTACAGTTCTGCCACCCACCATGTCACAGGGAGAGCTCTCCTCCAGAAACATTCTCTCCTGTGCCCCCACAGGCCCCTTCAGTCAATAAAGGAATAAAAACTCTCAGGGTATCTTTCCCAAAGCACACAGTGGTGACGGGCTATTGGAGTCCTGGGCCTTCCTTAGCAAAAGTAACAATTTGAACAATTTGTTCACGTCCACTTTGTAAACATACTTTCAGAGAGCATTCCCACGAGTCCTAGGTACATGAGATCAACCTGCTAGTTTGATGGGACGAAGCTGTCATTGCTTCTTCAATGCGTGCCTCCTCCCCTCAGCCCACTTAGGTTCATCTCCCGGCCCCCGGCCCCTGGTGCTTTTCCTCCTGGTGGCTGTGCCTCTGTTTCTGCTCTGCTTTTGGGCTCCACACTCACATCCCAATCTCCCTCTGCCTTGCTTATTCGTGGGCTCTGTGTAATAGCTCTGTGCACGGGGTAAGGGCCTGGGAGTGTTGAGAACAGGATGTGCACGTACGTCTTTCTCTACACCCTTTTCGTAGAGTGGATTTGTATAACCACCTCTCAGTCCAAATTACGCCGTGAGGAAAACTTTTTAGTTACGTGT
The DNA here is from genome assembly GCA_004026885.1 of Lyroderma lyra. NCBI lineage: Eukaryota > Metazoa > Chordata > Mammalia > Chiroptera > Megadermatidae > Lyroderma > Lyroderma lyra. The sequence continues at coordinate 117,312 of PVJL010000264.1, read as the reverse complement.
AATACAACTGCCTAAAATACTTTAGAGCTAAGCTGAGTAGTTTCCGTAATGCGACTTAGGTCATCGGACTCTGCAGATGGACTCTGAATATCTACATTAGATTTTTTTTTTTCCCTGATAGCAATGACAATGTGTTCTGGGAGCCTGTGGTCCAAAGCAGCTAGGTAAAGTGCACACACACACACACACACACACACACACGTAGACACACACACATGCACACACACACATGCACACACATGCACACACACGGCCTTTTGGTGTTACTATTGTCTTATTTGTGCTGAGTGCCTGTACTTGCTTATAATCATGATATAAATTGGGAGATTGTATAGTACATAGTCCCTAAGGGTATAGAGTGTAGAGCCAAACTGTCTGAGTCCCAATATTAATTCTACCACTTGGTGACAGTGAACATGAAAAAGTCACTACAGCCCTTTGTGCTCTGCATGCCTCAGCCTCCTCATTTAAAGGTAGGGATAATAATAGCACCTGCCTCTTAAGTTTTTTGTAAGGATTCAATGTGTTAGTATGCTAAGAACTTAGAACAGTGCTGGGTAGGTGGCAAGTGCTATAAAGGGCAGCTGTGATTATATCAATTGAGGTGCTGTTACAATAGCAACAGGTGCCCAAAGTATCTTTCTCTCTGAGTAACTCTTACCTTACTTACTATATCATTGATTCGTTGATTCAACATATCATTGAGCCAAGGCGTGTGGTAGGTATTATGGTAGTCACTGGGACTGCACAGGGAATAAAATAGACAATTTCCCTGCCCCAACAAGACTCACCTTTAGTGGAAGAAACAATTTTAAAAAGGGCATCCATACATATATAGAAATAAATAGAGGTAGAGATAGGTATGAGGGAAGAGGATGAAAACAGACAGACTGAGAGATAAATTAGATAGATAGATATATAGATAGATAGATAGATAGATAGATAGATAGATAGATAGATAGATAGATATATCTGTCTGCAGGCTCTGTAGATTATGCATCAGGGCTAAAGGGGTCAGGAGAGCCTGGGTGGGTAGGAAGGCAGCTGAGAACTCAGTAGGAGGAAACCAATCTTACATAGAGTAGAAGACATTCAAGTGGTCAGCATGGCAGGGCCCCTGGTGATAAGGAGCTTAGAGGCCAGGGTGGGGTGACCACAGGTGAAGCCTGTGGGGTTGAGTAGCACCAGCCTGCTTTGCTTGTGTTCCCCTCCTAATTAAACATACCCCATCTAGATGACTTAGATTTCCAAGGCAGCACAAATAGAGCCTCAGTTCTCCTTAATTTTCACTTCTTGCTTAGTGGATTTCTGGAAGAGAAAATCTCTCTCTCTCTCTGTCTCTCTCTCTCTCTGTCTCTCTCTCTCTCTGTCTCTCTCTCTCTCTGTCTCTCTCTCTCTCTGTCTCTCTCTCTCTCTCTGTCTCTCTCTCTCTCTCTCTCTCACACACACACACACACAGCATATCCCTATCTTTACATGAGCTTGATTAATCTAGTTTTAATCCACCTACCTAATTGTGCTTTGCTTTTTTCTCTTTCTTTATCCTCCAATTGCTCCACGGGGCAGATGGGTCTGGAGGGCAAACACATTCATTATTTTGCCAGCAATCAAGCTAGAAATCTCGCTTCAGGGGACAAAATTAAATTTACAGTTTTCCCTTGTACATGTCATAAACTATTGATTTAACACAAGAGGAGAAAGCTGCAGTGATGGGGCCCAAGTGCACTCTGAAGCCGGGTTCCGTCTGAGGAGAGGTCACCGGTGACTGCACATAAGCCAGGCTCCAGCTTCGGAGATCCGCCCCTGTCCCTAGCCCAGGGCAGAGGTGGCGGGGTAGACGTGGTCTGTACGGTGAGGGTACAACTGAGCACCATTCGCTGCTCAGACATACTAATTTTATACCTGGACAAAGAGTTAAGTGATCCATATGGGGAAGGCAGATTCAGGGACTGTTTCTCTCTACTTATTCCTGGTGCATTAGAACCGCGTGGGATCTTCCTGAGGAGTCAGGCTCAGAGAGGCAATAGTTGATAACGGCCACTTGCTCATAAGTATCAGAATTAGTCCTCTTGCTATAGGAAACCTTCGCGGATACCTCGGTACTAGTTAGACACAGCTCCTTCAGGTCCCCCTAGCCATATACCCGGCAGTTATGTTGTTCCCTGATGTCATCCTCATTAAGTCCGAGGCTCCTTCAGGGCAGAGGAGGCACCGTGTGCACACTTGCATCTGAAGTAATGAGAAGGTCTGAAATAGAAAGACACTTCCCCTGCGCGAATTGAGTTAGCAACCCCGTGTTGATTGCAAACGAGACAAGATTAATTACAGTAAAACACCGTCACAGTCACGTCACCTCAGAACCTCTTCTTTGTCCTTACTTATTATATGTATTTTTTTTAATTTGGCACAACTCTTAGGAGATGGAGTCAGGAATGAAAGGCAAGGAGAATTGGCTAGACTTGCGAAGGATTTAAATAGGCTGTCGTTGCTCTCTCCATCCTAATAGGGCGTCGTTGGGTGTTAAATAACCGGACTGTGGAAACCAGATGCTTGTTAACTAACTGCACTTTGTGTAAGTAAATAGGACACAAATTTAAGAAGCAGGATGCATGGTTGAGTTAAAAAAAAAAAAAAAGCGCTATTATCCAAATTTTGTACGAATATTCCGCATATTCATGATTCAGAGGAACTCAAGCTGAGAATTTGGAGGAACAATGTTAAAATGCAAAACAAAAGTCAGTAATACTTAGAAAGCTTTTCTAACAAACTTTAGCCTCAGCTGTGACTGTCTGGATAACACAGAGACTCCCACATGGATGTGTGATTTTTGTTTCCGAAGGGAAAGTATTTGAGAACTGTAACCTATGTATGTGTGGCCTTTTGTTTCCTTTTTCTTTTCATTTTGTTGTTTTTCCTCTCCCCCAAGTTCCTTCCCTTCTTCTACAGACCCAGAAACTTCCAGTCACCTGTTGTTCACAGTGTGGCCCATGAGGAAGAAGTCCAGGGACGGGGGACAGGCATGGCATCCGTAATGAAGCCTGTGCAGGGAGCACCGTAAGAAGGGGAGCAAAGCCTAGAATGGCTGCCAGAACTGTAGGTCATAGAGATTGATCAAGGCGAGGACATCCAGCAAAATTACAGCCTTAGCATGCAAAGTATCCATATTCACACACATACATACGGGGACTCTCGGAAAGGATCCAGCCAGGTAGTAGGAAAAATAGAGGCATTTATGGCTGGGGTTTTTCTGGACAGCCCTCATATGCAGCTGCACAAACAAAAAGAGTAAGTTGTGAGTGCAAAAGTAACACATACAACCAGGTCTGCCAATCTTTTTATTTATTTTGCATGAGGTCTGTATACTTTCTTTGCTTAATTCTTTAGAAACATGGTATTAGAGAAGGGGCAGTGTGGTATCATAAAGTGTGGCTGAGATAAGCATCAGAAAACCAGAATTTTAATCCCAAATCAACCACTGATTTATCATATGACTTTATTTATGAGCTTTCACTCTTGCATCTGTAAAATTGGGACAGTCAGAGAAGTTGAACCCACAAAAGGTTAACCACAAAGGGAATCTGAGATGCTCCATGTAGAGGATAAGTTTTTTAAAACATTATAATAGGGAATAGTTTCCCAACCTTGATTACAAAATGAGTCTTAAAGAATGAATTTATGACTAACTGAGCCCTCACTATATAGCCTGACATCACTGGGGCGAGATTTAGAGGTATTGGTCCCAGAATCCGTCCCTCCCCCTGTTTATTGGCCAGACCCGTTTGCTAGGAGAGGTTCTTCCAAGAACCAGGCAACTTTGCCAAGCTGCATAGTACACGAGAGATTGCCAGCACTGACCCACACACACGACGTGAGCACTACCACTCACGGATTTTCTAAGATCAGTTCTCTGACACCACTTATTACCAGCCACGTGATGATGCCTAACATTTTAGTTAGGAGAGCAGTAATTAGTCACAGACTAATACTAGAATTTATTTTCATATGCCAAAATGCTAATGTGAGTGTGCAGAAAGAACCTTTGTCTCTACGGGCAGAGGAGGTGGATCCATTAATGTTCTTTTTTTTTTTCTGTCCTACTTCCCTTTCATTTTCTTTTCTGTTTGGGGGTGAGTTACTTTGACATGATTATGCACTCTCATTCCAGCATCTAAATCCACTAATGCCCACCCTTGCCTGCGTCTATTCAGTGTGTGTGTGTGTGTGTGTGTGTGTGTGTGTACAGTTTTTAGCTTTTCTATCTAAGTGCTTCTCAGAACAGGTCCAATAAAGGTAAGGCTTCACATCCCTGCTAAAGAATCCTACTCGTTTTTGAAAGAGAACTGCGGCTTTGTCTCTGTTTGGTACACGAATGCTATACCCTGATGCTCATTGATTTGGGATATATATTGGCATTAAACCCATTCGTGAGAGAGCTTGGAATCTCATTTCCTTCTGTTGGGACTTTCTTGGAAGTCAGCTTTCCTAGTGTTTGCTTACGAAGGAGACATATGTGGATTTAGGGAGCTTCTTAGGCCCATGTGTATCCATTAACACTTAAGTAAGGCTTATGTGCCTGACTTAATCATCCAGAAGCAGAACAGTCATGAAGCTAAGTGTTCCAATGACACACTCTCTGCACAGTGTCCGGTCACTTTAAGTACAAATAAGTGGAGATGACCACAGAGGGTTCACTTAATTCACACTATGAATATGACATTACTCACTATTTACAGACTGGGATAGGAATAAAAATGTTTACTCTGATAATAGCGGTATGTGCCATCATACTGCTATCGGCACTCTTGGATTGAGTGGAAACGTGCTGCAGAAAATGTTATTTCCTGCCATTCTTACAGACATACAGAACCTCTTCCCTCCTCACTGTGGTGGGTACAATGCAAAAAAACCTGCATGCCCCTTGTCCCAAAACAGAGTATTTTTTAACTCTGAATTCTCCATTATGACAGCCACTAGTTATGTGTGTCTATTTAAATTTAAAATAATTAAAATGAAATAAAATTGAAAATAATCACTCTCTCACCTGCACTAGCTACTTTTTAAGTACTCAACAAGCACGTGCAACTAGGGACTGCCTTACTGAAAATCACATACGTATTTTCATCATTGCAGACAGTTCCATCGGAGAGTTTGTATTGTTTCTCCAGATGTAGTTTGTGCAGTTCCTTCTGCTTCATAAAAACACAGAGTTCGGGCCCTTTCAGGACCTAGCAAATTAGGATCTCTGGGATGCAGCCTTCACATCTGCATGTTAACAAATTTCTCAAAAGTCCTCTATCTGCAGTGACATTTCAGAATGCTACGTAAAGTATGTCTTCACCTCCATTACACATTCACATACCAGTCACCCAACTGTTGCCAAGTATTTAATTTAAAATAGTTCTCCCTTGCTTGTTTCTACTTTACCTCCCCTTCCCTTCCATTGAAGTAGGTTTTCCCATGCTTTGCGATGCTAGAGGAATTCCCACCAGGAAAGTGGTTACTAAATGGTTTGGTTGACGTGACTAAAAAGAATCTTATCTCTTCTCTTTGCCAATGACTGCATTAGCAAACATCACCAGAGAATAAAGTACAAAACATAGGAGCAACTGAAGAAACCAAAAATTCTCACCCAAAATCTCCTAAGTCATCGAGTTCTTCATATCTTCCATGATGCCTTCCTTCTTTTGTCAGTTCTTGGGTTATTACTGTCACTAGAGAGTATAATGAAAGGTAGAATTAGGGTCTCAGGGGGGACTCTTAGAAATCATCTTCCCTATCCTGCTTGAATTATGTCTACATCATCACAGAATGAGCCCTGGGGTCCTACATAACACCTTGTCGTAAGAATCTAGACGAGGGTAGAAGATTCCCGAAGTGATTTTGGTAATGCTGAAGGTTTGGCAACCAGTAATCTAGGCTGCGATAGATCCCCTCCGGTGATCCACAGTCACTCCTTCCTGAGGTTGCCTACCCAATCACCACAGAGTCCTAAGAATATCCTTTCTTAAATGGAGTTGAACTTGTCTTTGAAGCATCTATACACAGGTCCCCATGCTGCTTTTTAAGTCTATATAGGATATGCCTGATTCTCCACCTCATACTCCTGTCACAAAACACACTATTCCACTTGATGCTGCCAATCACATTCCTCCAGAGCTTTTCTTTCTTCGGGTTACATTCTGATTATAACTTACTTTCTGTAATCATTCTATTTTAGGTATAGTTTTGTGGCATTTCATGCTAGTGCTCTCCCTCTGCCGAGAGATTTATAGTTCGCTTGTATCCTTTTTAAAGCTAGCACTCCAAAGTATTAGTTTTCTATCAGTAAAACCTGACTTAATTTATATTTAATGGTCCTATCCCCATAACATTCTATTTCCTGCCCACCAAGACCCTGGTACCCTTTTATGTGCATTGCTATGCATCTTGTCACTGCTTTCAAACCCCAAACATGTGTTTTTCTAATCTCAGCACAGATTAGATAGATAAATAGATAGATAGATATTAATATAATAGATATGTATAGATAGATATCAATTGTCAATATAAAAATATATTAATAATATTTCTGACATAGATAACCAGCATTGCTTCCTCCAACCCCAGCCTTAGTTAGAAGGGTCCTAGTGACCTCATACATTCTTTTACTCAACTTTTTAGGATTTCAGCAACAATATCTGTTCCTTTCTGTGACAGGCAGTATAAACTGATCTGACCAGTTCTAATACAAATCAGTCCTAGAGGTCTCTTTTCCCTTCTTTCATTTTCTTTCCTGCAGTGTGAGATTATAGGTTTGCCACCCCCTGCCTGGGAGCTTTGAATGAGACCTAAAGAGAACTGGAATTTTCACCCATGTCCTAAATCACCGTTATTAAGTCCAAAGAGCACATCCTGTACAGGAAAATTGCAGCAGCATATGGGCAGCCCTCTGTACTTCATATGTTATCCATCACATCCCAGAGCCCTGCCACATGTTCCTGAGGCGGCCAGGGAAGAACTTGGCTCTGTGCTTGCTGAGTAGGGCCTCTTAATCTGTTTTACAGCAAACAGTTTTGCAATTACTGTGGGCATCATGGACCCAGCTGATATTTGAGCTTTGTCCTGACAAGCCTGTAGCAAATAAACATATGACACAAATACAGGCTACTGAAATTTATGGAAAAAACATTTATGGGTTACAAATAGAGAATGAAAACATTTCAGCTCTCCATTTGAAGAGCGTTGATTTTTAGCTAATTTACATATGTATTTACACATACATATATGTTTCAAATATACATATGTATACATATATATTTCAAATGTATACTATATGTTTCAAATATGTGTACATTTATATGCTTCATACAGACCCACACACACCTCTCTGTTCATCGGTTATTTATCAAGTATAGTAGACCCTTGGTTAACCAACATCCATAGGGATTGGTGGATACTGGGTAAATGTAAGTAGACTCTCAGTTAACCAGCACCCATAGGGATTGGTGGATACTGGATAAATGTAAGTAGACTCTCCATTAACCAGCACCCATGGGGATTGGTGGATACTGGGTAAATGTAAGTAGACTCTCAGTTAACCAGCACCCATAGGGATTGGTGGATACTGGATAGATGTAAGCAGACTCTCCATTAACCAGAACTCAAGCAACCATCACTCATTTGAGAGTGCCCAGTGTTTGAGTTCCAGTTAAGGGAGAGTCTACTGTACTTACCATAAGTCAGGCAACGTGCTAGGCATTAGGAAGGAAAAAGGGAATCAGAAATACACTTCAGTGCCTTCCCTCATGAGAGAATCCAGTAAATGAGAACAAACATTAATCACATATTCTCAGAGATCAGTATAAGATTATAACTACCATAATGTTTCACAGAAGTATGTTGCACAGTGAGTCTACAGGGGGAGTTTTTGTCTTAGTCTGATTGGTAAAGGAAGGCATTAATGACAAGGTGTCAGTTAAGCTGAGATATGAGGTACTGGCCTGTAGACATTTTTCATAGTATTACTCCAAATATGCATTTGTTATGAATAAATAAAGTCTGTATGTTCCTGCCTATGAATATTTTTATATTTTCAAAGCATAATTCACCTTTAAGTTTAGGTAAAAGTAAATAGAAATGAAAAGTTTTTTCTTCCCAGTCCTTACGGGATGGTCTGGCATTACTCAAAGTGTGCATTCACTGTTGCTTAAGCTGATTGAGCAAAATGAGTAGAGATTGGGGAAGACTATGCATTGAGGCCCTGAAGAAGAAGGGAGAAGGTATGACTGATGAGCTAAAAGGACCCCAGTATAAATGGGAGAGAGAGGATGCAGTTAGGTGACACTCAGGAAGAACTTAGGTTGCAGGCCAGGCAGGGTATTGTCAAACCCAATAAAATCTTGGGTCATTAACCTAAGGTCCGTGGGAAGCTGTGAAAAGCTTGATCAGTGGACAAGAAGATTCCATTTCGGTTTTGAAAATGTAATTTTAACTAATTGTAGAGAATGGATTTTACCAGAGCATATTAAACCTTTGAGCAGCTGATTTTGTCAGTGAATGGGTTGCTTAAGATAAATTAAAGTTTATGAGAATACTCTTTGTGTTCCAAGCTTTGTTATTAAAAATGCCTTTCTCAATTAGTCAAGGTACATAATGTACTGAGAGGCGTAACAAATATAATTGAATCTTTGGTCGTGCAGTTCCTCAAGGTGGAACAATATATATTTGTGACTGATAATTATCATGACAGTGTCCATCATCATTACTGTTCTGAATCACATTTCTCTTGGCATATTGCTTTATTGTCCGAAATTATACAATAGGAGAGCAAATTTGTGCTTTACTTGCAATGACTATTAATCCTCACAACGACACTATGAGGTACATTGGCCCAAGAAGACCAATAGGCTGCTTAATGTTATAGGTTATCATTACTAGTTATACCATGATAAATAAGCTAATTTGGGAGATTTGTCATTTTTTTTAAAAAGTGGACACAGATTTAGAATGCTTCATATGCTGGAGCTCTAGTTGGTTGTTTGGTTTTGATGCTCTAAAATCAAAGATTTGACAATTTTATCTAAGATTTATCTTTGCTCTTTTTTCCTCTTACCTGTGGAGCAAATCTACCTGATCTTGTTAGCCAAGGTAATGAATGAGAAGTTGCTAACTACTGAAAATGTTATAATTTAGAGTAGGTTTTAGTTAAAGGGAAGTAGTTAAAACCACTCTTATAGAAATCTCTCAAGATTGAAATAAGAGGTTTCCAGGTTAAGTGCCCCTGCGCCTTTGGAACTGGTTCTCAGCCCAAAGCAAAAGCCGTGTGGTAGACGATCTAATTGACCCCATTCCAATCTCCTCTTAATAATACAAGAACCCACCACCCATAGTGCTCTATGAATTTGTAACCACATTATGGTTACCATCTTATAAAAGTCTTTATTATTCTGAATTAAATCCACTATTGGTTTTATGTAACATCATCATTCAATAGAAAAATAAAACATAATTTTATACATACTACTACACTTCAGCTTAGAAAATAGACTATAGTCCCTTTAGTAAAATGAGGCAATTTGAGGGTTCCAGGTTGATCTTATTCTTTCTCTTTAATCACTAAGATCATTTTGGGGAAATGTGTGTGACCTTTCAGCACCAAAGCTATTTTCATTCTTGTTGAGTTTACCTCCTCACTTTGCAAAAGAGAGAACAGATTTTGATAAGTCATCTTTTCTTTGGAAAAAACAAGTCTTCCATGGCATGTGGCATAATTTAGAGCTCTTTTTTGAGGAGAAACCCTGTTAAGCTAAGCTCCTAAATGTGGATGGAATCACTCTTATTTTCCTGTAATTCAGCTGAATCATTACCTATGTCATGTACGTACAGTCTGAGAAATCTCTTTTGAGTTCTCAGATGGTCTGGAGTGTCCAAAAGGTAACAGAGGGCCTTCAGCTTTGGAGGAACTTGAGCAGACCATGAACTCAAACTCCAGGGAATTTTGCAACAGTGCATACAGTGGTTCTACACATTCAGATTTTTATTTTTTTGAAGGGAGGATTTTTTTTCACTTTTAAACATTTTTTTCTGACTATTTGTATATACTTAATGAAGGCCCTTTTAAAAATATACACATTAGTTTATTTTTTAAATTATCTATAATATCATAGAAAAATAAACACTGATAATATATTGGCAAATTTACTTCTAATCTTTTTTAAGCATTGATTTATTTATTTGTAGAGCTAGGACCATGCTCAGAGGCTTTTTTTCATACAGACTTTGTTTATGTGTTTCATAGCATATCAATGACAAAAACCAGTGGAATGGATTACAGAGGCTGGATTTTAGTCCACACTTTTCTAATGATGTGATTATAACTTCATATAAGTGTATGTGTGCATATTTATGATGAATTTTATGTGGGGTCTTCTTTTCCTATTTTGCTAAATAAGTAGACTTGATATCTCGATCTCCTACAGGTTCTAGCTCACATAATCTTCTCTAATTTTAATTACTGCCATAGGAATTTAATCTACCTAAAAATAATGACTACCTGATTTCTCCCCCTGTACATCCAGGTGCCTAAAACAGTGATCCTGGCCCAACGACGTTGCCCATTCAGTATTTGTTGATCGATTTGTTGATCAACATGCAATTGACAGCCTTTCTAAATTATACAAGTTCAATTTAGTACAACTGAGGCACAATATACCAAAGTGGTTAAGGCAGTGCAGTGTCATGATTCAAAGGGCAGACACGGAAAGCAGATTGCCTGGATGCACGCACCAGATTTTCCATTAACTAGTCAGGACCTGCTATACATTCTTTAGCTTCGAAGCTATTGGTTTAATCTTAGAATATGGGTATCAATTGCAAATAAATTTTAGATTGATTATTAGGAATAAATTACTTTATACATGGAAAGCACTTAGAGGGGTGCTTGACACATAGTCAAGCCCTCAGTATGTGTTTGCTATTAGTCACAGACTATATCATAATAAGAGTAAGCCCAAAGAATTTAATTTTATACATAATAAAATTAAAATAACATTTGCACCAAGAACTTGTGTTAGACACAATCTGGGGGTTAGGAACTAAACAAGCTTGGTGAGAAAGAAACAAAGTCCAAGAATTTTCTTAGAACAGAGGTAATGGATAGTCAGGGAAGCCTGAGGTCAGGTCCAGAGAAGTCAGATAAACTGAAATATAAGTAAATTCTTATACCTTTGTGCCCCAGTCAATTGCTGGTTTCATTTTGGCTAGTCTGTGTCATTTCTGTATGCCTTACTTAAAAAGGAGCAGGTACCTATTCAACCCTCAGCAGGTATCTAGAGGCAAGTGGTTAACAGTTTATGGAGTAGAGAGGGAAAGGGAGTGCTTAGACTGCATTATAATGGAGACTTGGGTGGGGGATGTCTTCTCCTCTTCGGTGGACTTAATCAAGTTTCTAGTGTTTGGTCTCCACGGGCAAGTCCTGGGACATGTGAGCTACTGTGTCCTCTCTGAAGTTCAATAGCAAAGTCCGATTTCCCTGTTTCTCTCCCATCACCAAGTACCGCTTTAAGTAGAGGAGAAGAGACTGAACTGATACACAAAAGAAGCCTAATAGATATTATTGTACTTAAAAAAAGTGAAGAAGTATTTAAAGAGGGAAAGGATAGCTGGGTTCCTTATTTAGAGTTACATTTAATTTTATATACTCTCTAATCACACCAGTCTCCCTCGAGTCTCTAGGCCTCTTAATATATTGTTACCTCTCCCTGCAAGACTCATTCCTGTTACTTTTACTGGGTTCACTCCTGCACATCCTTAAAAACTCAGCTGACGTATTACCATCCCCAGGAAATCTTCTTACTACTTCCTCTCCACCTCAGCTCTGGCTCAGATAAATAAATGCCCTCCTTTGTAGCCCAATGGCACCCTATGTGTATTCTCATGTATTGCAACATTAGTAATCCCACCATTGCTTTTCTGTCTTTCTCATTAAATTGTAAGATTTCTGATGCCAATGACTTTGAATTTCAGCTTGATGCCCACATCCTACCTTTTCTCAATGGAAGAAAGTATTTTGAAATAATAGGGTTGAAAATGGGCTGTGGCAAGCAAGAGCTCTATAAGCACTAGTTCAGAATGAAGAATAGGCTGAGCTCATGCTCCCTCTCTCATCTGAGACTTTGTTGAATGACTTTTATCAAATCCTTAAGTGAATCTAGTAGACACTACCTGGAAATACGTTATTAGTCAAGTAGTATATGCTAAGTTATATGTTATAGCATATACTGCTTACTTACTGTAAGTAGTCACATTGCATTTTAATGTATTTTACAATTTAGCTTTTTACCTACTCAGCAGGTTTCTCTTCTCAAATTAGGAGTTTTTATTATACCATCACATCCTCATATTTTTTCTTAATATTTTATAACTTGCTTCTAACATATTTGTGTCAAATTGAAACTTCCCTCTCAGTGCATTTTCCATTCTTTAGGTAGATAGCTATATGTCTCTCTTCACATCTCTAATCATCTGACTTCTTAAAACTATGCACCACTTATTATCAAATTCCTTTTCTTGGCCCTCAGTCTCTTGCAGCCTCTGACCCTTTTTCTTCATGTCTAGCTTTTCTTTACCCAGTCTTTTTTATTGATAAGAGAAACACCATTTTTCACTTCTCTTTCTGCTACCATGTAGTTGGTATTTGAATTATTTCACCTAAAGCATCTATTTGCAGGGAAAAAAAAGTCACAATAGTCTTGAAAATAAAATAGCTCCTTATTCTTGAGACTCTTGAAAGGTTCTTTAATCCAAATATCTAAGAATATGTAAATCAACAGTTATAGAAGTTAGATTCAATGATCAAAGAATTGCTAGAGTCCAGTCTAGGGAAGAAAAATTAGTTATTTTATGAATTAGAGATCTATTTTTATGTTGGGCATTTAAAAAATAATTGGTTGACTTAAATAAACACTGCGCCTTGATTTGTTGTGTTACTTTAATTGAAAGTGATGACTAAGCTGAAGTTCCTGCTGTGAAAAGCAAGTGTGTGAAATTCTCACACATTCGTGAGGTCAGAAGGATGTAATTTGCTAATTAAAGCACACTAAGTGGTTTTAATGAAGTCCATATACTTTGAATCAGCTTTGTATATTCAGTCATCTAATAATTGAACATGTGAATTGCAATCAAATTATTGAAGGTAGTTACCGCTTTTTCATACATATCCTACATAATATTCAGTGCTATAGTTAGAAAGATGCTTGCTGGTTCAACACTATATTTATTTTTGGTAGAGTTGTGGATAAACAAGGGATTTTCATATACACCTCAGCTACTGAAGTCAGTATGTGTATAAGAAATGCTTCCAGTCTCTCAGACAGCTCCCCTTTAAAAAAAGTGATATTTATTCAAGAGCTCCATCAAAAAAGAAGTGCATCACCATCACCACAAAGTCTCCTTCCTTGAGATCTTGCAGAGTAACCGTACATATTCAGATAAATGGACCATTGAATGCTACGTGTAATAGCAACAGCTGGCACCTCTCAGATAACGCTTAGCTGCCCAGCCCCCACAGATGAGAAAATAGGCAACGACTAAGTCCAATTTTTAAAGATCTGAAGTCTGCTGAATACCCATTGAAAGAGAGCGAAATGTGCATTAGACCTTGCTGACAAATGCCCAAGGTTCAATCTCTCAAGCAGTTTTGCAGACCAACAAAAACAGGAATGAAAGGGATTATCTCCATCCTCAAATTTTCAGCATGGTCAAAGGGCCTGTAAAATCCTGCTCCTGAGCAAGCCAGGTTTAATGGTCGGGAACAAATGCTTCTTTAGTCCCAGGCCAAGCCTTTTGGATTTGTTTTAATTTCCTGTTAGGGACAGCAAAGGCGGTACACAACCTCCACTCCCACCCGAGCCCGCTTTCCAGCCCCATTGCCATACTGTTCTCTCCTTCTCTTTTCTTTCCTTTTCTTCCAGCACAAATCTAACTGTACTGCAGGGGCTCCTGGAGTCTGTACTTTGAGGGCAAAAGGGTCATGTTGTGATCCATTCACCACAATTCTGCATATAAACCCACTCTCCAGAGAAGTGTTATAACTATGTACTTGAACTGCTAACTGTAAACATAATTGGTGACCAGCGGAAGGTTGAACAGAGCACTAACGACAACTCATTAGGGGCTGAAAAGATGATCTTATGCAATCAACTTTTCTGGGGCTGTACCTCAGCATAGCAGGGGGCCTCCTGTTATTACTCGTCTTTTTATAGCCTATGCCATTTTCTCTGTTTACTTCTGTGATTACAGATAACGGAGATGAGGTGTTGTCCAAAATTAGTTGTTTGCTGTGTGCACACGACTATATGCAAACTACTGACATTCTTTGGTAACAAACCAGGGGCTATTGCCCAATAGCATTTACTCATTTATTCTCTAAGTCTGGAATAGGCCTCTTTCTGTTTACCAATCACATGTTAAATTACTCTGACAGATGCATTTTAAAAAGCAAGTTAATTTAGTCTCTGAGATTACATGGAACAAAGACTTTGGATGCCTTATCATTATCTCCTGATGTCATTAACTCATTAGGACTTACATATCCATGAATTTCCCACACAGCTAAAAACTGCCTTGAATTTATTAGAAGTTTAATATCTACTTCTTGAACGCTGGTTTATGCCCCTAAGCAATTTATTTTATTTGGGATTGGGTATGACTATAAAGGTAATAGGACCAAAGTCCTTTATGTTATAGAAATATAGACGATTTTTGCTTTTAGATATAGGGAAACAAGATAAATTTCTTGCACTGCTCCTCACTGTTCTAATTTGAGCTCTTCCTAATAATCATAATCCAGAGAAACTGAGCAGGATCCACCTATATGACATTATCTAAGTATTAAGCCAGGTTTGAATGTGATTCTCTGCTCCATTTAAAAGGACATTGGCTAAGTGGTTGATTTGTGTAAATAAATAGAGTCAAACACAATTCCTTGTTCTTTGTCATTGTTTTTTTACTAGCTCTGAGGATACAAATGCAAATTGAACACCATTCCTCATGAGTAGAAGCAGCCTACATGTTTTATATAGAAAAAAATATGAAGGATTAGTACATGATGTAGGAAAAAAAACACCCCACATAAAAAGAAAAAGCCATGAACCCGCTTAAGTCTTCGTCGCTGGCACTGTCAGCGCTGCGGCCTGGGTTCGATTCCCAGCCAGGGAGCTACCCACATACCAAAAAGCAAAAAAAAAAAGAAAAAAGAAAAAGAAAAAGCCATGAACCCTTAAGAACAGTTTTTGGAAATCTTAAAATTTACCCTAAATTAAAAAAAAATTAAAACTAGGTGAACTATGGGAAAATTGGCTAAAGACAAAAGTTAATATACTAGTTTCATTCAAATTAAGGGAAAAATAATAAAGAGTAGCTAGGCTCAGACAAAAGGAAAGAAAACAACTGCTTTTTTCCTATTTTGAAATTGTCATTTGTGTAATAGAAAAAGATTTTCAAGCTGAAAAAGATGAAGCTCAAAACATGCAGAAATAATCAGAGCATCTACCTAACTTAAGAGAGTTCAGTTGTCCTTGGCCAGATGAAATATACTCCAGTGCCTACTGATAATAAAATAGAACTGATTTGCGATTTTTGAAAAATGAAGGATAATAGACTGGAAGACAAGGGATAAGAAAAGAGGCCACTGAGCCCTATTTTTTAAAAGAGTAAGGAGATGGATATCCCAAACCATATAATACAGGTCCTGTTCCAATTCTTGAAAAATATTACAGACAAATTACTAACTTAATTGTGAGCAAAGTAGATGGTGATCACTGTGAGCTAGGGGAGGGTCACTAAAATTCAGGTTATGTCAAACTGAGCTCATATACTTTTCTGACCATCTTATAAAACTGTTGGTTAGAAGAATGGAATATATGTAGCACAGATGAATGTTAGCAAAACATTGAAGAACATATGCCATGGTACCATTGGTGACAGAGTGGAGAGAAATGAATAGACTTTTAATAAAGCTGAGTCCACCTGGAGGAAATTTCTTCAGGCATTTTGTAAGGATCAATGTTTCTGTCAATGGATTACATGAAGACATAAATCACAGAGATTGGGTGTGTAACAGAAATGTGAATGAACATATATAACATGCTGAATAGTAGATCCAAAATTTAAAAAAAAATTTGGAATTTAGAATAATGATACAAATCTCAAAAAGTAGGATCCTAAGAATATATGTAAAATTAACATTTGGGTATATGTCAAAATTTTTGGCTCCCAAGTTCACTGCAATTTCTATTCAACTCAATAGTCTGACAAAGTTATAGAAAATATAAAGGGAAACAGGTTACATTTGAATTATGGGGATAATGATCCAACTTTATGTCTTGACCATAAAACAATAGAATCCACAGTTTGATCGGACCTTCCAAAGGCATCTTGCTCAGAAAACATTTTTTTATGATTTATATGAATTTCTTTATTAACACTTCTAATAAGTTGTGTTTTAGCCTCTTCAGTGCCACAGAAACAGGCCCATACCATTTTTATGTAGTTCAAACTGCCATAAATGTCTTCTTTGGGGCCCACATTGTTTTGCCTATAACTTTTACCAAATGCATATAATTCTGTTCATTTGAACCACACAACAAAGTCCTAATCCATGTTCTTTCTTTAGGTATCTGGAAATCTCTTCCATTTTTCTTTTGGTATTTTCCTGTGAAAAATATACTATCATGTCGACATCTCCACTTTTGTTAATATTCCCATTCATTCACACAACACATAGTTTCTGTTCCAAGTGATGTGCTAGTATTGGTGACAGGAAGGAAAATAAGACTTTTCTCTGAACTCAAGGAGGTATTTTGTCTAAAACAGAACAATATATTTTTGACACATGTTGGGCTATTTGTCACCTAAGATCTCTAAGGCCCCCTTTGTTTCTGCAAATAATAGCAGGTACTAAGCCATGTCTCACCTGTTTTACCCATACATTAGCAAATATTAGTTCAGTTCCAAGCCCACTGAAAAAGAGATGTTTTATGATATTATAATATTAAAGTTCCTTAAAATTTGTAAATTCAAAACAACTAGCTTATGTTAGGGACCAATTATTAATATATTCCAGATACAGCTCCTACTTTTAAGGTCACCAATCTAGTGGGAGATGGAGGTATATACAACAAAAATCATATAATGTTATATGCTTTAGACTAGAGGTATGTGGTGAATGTTACTAGAATATAGAAGGAAAAGCAGAAACTATTTTGCTGTTTACTATTTCAGTGAAAAATATTAATTTACAATTGCCCACCTAGTACTCGAGACTTTTATTTTAAAGAGAGTTGGCATATGAGATTTTATTTTTAAGAACTGGAGTTATTTCCTGAAGAAGACTTAAAGAAGATATGAAAACTATCTTTCAAATAATTGAAGGACTAGTGTATGTACACACATATATACACATGTACGCATTTGGATATTTGGTTCTGGTTCTCTGAAGCACCCTGAATAATACAGAATGATAAGTTCCAAAGAGGTCCAATAAGAATTTTAGAAAAAGAGAGTATATAAAATGAGGAAGAAAAAATACTCAAAATGATAATGGACAAGAAAGTCCTAAGAATTTAAAAAGCGGAAGTCCCAAGTGAATAAACAAAAGTACATTTGCATGAAACTACCTTGTAATGTGAAACTGAAGAATACCAAAGGGAAAAAAATAATCTTAAAAGTAACTAAACAAAATAAGACAGAATATCTTAGTTAAGCAGATTTCTTTCTCTCAGCAACAGAACACATCAGAAGGCAATGGAATATTTTCTTCATGTGACAAAAGAAAATAGTCATTTTTGTATAATTGTATATTGTATATGAGGGCTGTTCAGAAAGTATTCCAGCTATGTAATATGAAAAATAGAGGCATTCGTGGCTGGATTTTCTTCCAGATAGCTCCTGTATATAAGTAGTTCAATTAGGTATTAATATGTATCTATATGTATCTATATGTATATGTGAGTGCATATACAAGCGATGTTCAGAAAGTAGCCAGCCATAAATATACCAGTATACTCGTATATAATTTTTTTAAACCATGGGCACATTTAAAACACAGAAAGTTTGGAAACTAACAATGGAAAAAGAACTCCAGGCAAATTAAAATAAAAAGAATTATGATATAGTAACAGTGATATTTGACAAAATAGATTTTTATCAATAGAATATAATAACCCTGAGCTGGTATGTAGCATAAGGAAAGTTTCAATTATTTTCACATAAATTTGATCAAATAACTCAAAAACATTGATAAATATAAACATTGTGGGAAATTTAATATACCCTCACTTAAAGCTATAGATGAAAAAGACCAAAAACAAGTGATGGCATAGAGAATTCGAGCAATATAATTAAGGAGCTTTAAGATGAGCATGTACAGAGCCCTGTACAGATCAACTAGAGACAATGCATATTGTTTTCAAGCATGAATGAGTCATTTTAAAAACTGACCATGTAATAAATCTCAAATATAACTCTGATAACAATGCAATGACTTCCTCACTTCCCAATCTCATATGCTCAGAAACAAAAAAACACACTTCTAATTAAAAAATGTATCAGAGCAGAAGTTATAATGGAAAGTCCAGAACATTTAGAATTTCATGGCAATGAAAATATTGCATACCAAATGTGTTAACATTCATCCAAATTAATTTTAGAAAGAAATTTTGGCATATGTTATTAATAAATATAGTTTAAATAAATAAAATCGAAAATTGATGAGCTAAGTCTATAGTTCTAAATGTAGTAATGGCAGAACTAAGTTAACCCAAAGAAAATGGAAGGGAATATTTAAAAGATGAAGCTACAAACTTTTGAATTAAGTGATAAGAAATAGTAGAGAAGGAGAACACAAAAGCTAATTCTTTTGAAAAGGCTAGTAAAACATATACAGTGGTTGATCAAGTAAAAAAAAAAAACAGCAGAAAAATCAGTGATAGGTATTTAAAGGGGACGTAATTAAAATACATTTGAAATTGTAAAATAATAAGAGCAATAAGTAAACAACTTTATGCCAACACATTTGAAAACTTAAAGTGGACATGTTTTGAAAAAGTAAATGACAAAAAAAATTCAATAGGAAATGCAAATTAATTTCATACCATTTTTTTCATCATTGTATTCAGTTTGGTGATGACTATGTAATTTCTATGGAGAATGACAGTGATGAGCTGTCTTCAAATATCTGAAGGGAAGACATGCAAAAGAAGAATTAAATATGTGTATTTAATTCTTTAGTTCCCTAAAGAGGGAACTAAGACCAACATATGAAAATCACAGATAAGCAGATAGTCTGTGTTTATGTGAAAGTAAAGCACTATTCTAGCAGTCAGATCTTTCAGAACATGGAGTGGCTTATTGTTGATGATTATGCCTTTTTGGCTTTGAGGTGCACACAGACAGGCTGGCTGGTCACTTAGTGAGAATGTGGCAGAGGGGACAAAAGCGTCAGATGAACGGTTGGAAAAGATGTACTTTTCAGTTTAATTGTATGGACTTAAAAATAGTATCTATTTTCCAGGTTTGTATAAATGGAACATGCCTGGAAAATGATTTTAACTCGTCATATGCTAACCCATGATTTGCTGTAGGCAAATGTAAAATAAATCTTGAGTACATTCTGAATTGAACAACTTTTAAATATCTAGAATTGAATGTACTAAATTCCTGTAGTCATTAATGCCTGTGCTATGTGTGTTTAAATCCCAAATAATTCATTCAGTCATAAGCAACCAATTCACCTGCTACTATAGTGGTGACAGTAGTTGGCCTTGCTGAGTGAGTCCAGGCTGTGGGAGTGGATGCTGTAGTATACTCCCCCAGTCCCCTTTCCAGGACAAGGAAATTGTCCCCCAGCTCCTGCAAATATTGGTGGTTTATGACTCTCATCTGATTCCCTCCCCGGGAATTACTTTAAACCAAAGACAGCTACTCACCCAAGTCGTGTTCCCTCAGATAAGGAATGTTTCCCCGGCCTTTGGAAAGCCATTGCTGCTCCAGAGCTTTTGCAAACAGATTTCAACATCAGAGATAGTTTCCTGTGAACTTGACTTTAAATATAAGGTGATTCCATGGGTCTTAAGTGTCCCGTGTGTGTGTGTGTGTGTGTGTGTGTGTGTGTGTGTGTGTGTGTGTTTTATAAACATGTTTTACAACAAAAGAGGGATAGTCAAGTGCTTTCTTCTCAGTAGACTAGCTATGCTTACAGGATGTCTAATTGTTTGGGTTATATAGTATTTTAAAACATTGCAACACTCCTAGGATTTATTATACCAAACACTAAGGAGAACCAGCTTCAGAGTTAATTTCAAGTTAACATTTTCCTAAACAGAACACTGCATTCCTCATCTAAGCCTTCACCGTAAAAGAGCTCATATCAATGAGAGTATGAGTATAATAGAATTAGAAAAAAAAATGCTGTGGAGGAATATCATTCGGTGGTAGATGGAGACACAAACTGATTAATTGCTGCCTCCGTGATCTTCAGGTACTGGCAAAACTACACAAAAGATACGCCAAAACGGAGACACAAAACTAAGCCAACTGTTTTTAGGCCTCTGCCTGGAGAACATTGGGAAAACCTTACAGGGTGCCACTGTATAGTAATTATAATGATAGCTGCTAACACACCAGCTATCACTGGGCATTAAGTGTCCCTTTTTATGGGATGTACATGAGGCTGACCCATCTGACTGTGTGAGAACTTCCATGTGATACTTATAGTGCTACAGTCATTCAGCAATGTTAAGGATTCATTTCTTTTCCTTACTGGTTCTGTAATTAACTTGGGGTTTAACTTTGGGGAAGTAGTAATGAGACTAGGAGGGTATAATGGAAATGAAGGAGAGGAAGAGGGGCAGGTGAAATAGAAGTCTGAGAGTGTGCTTTTTCCAGCTATAATATAATTGCCCCCTTTTTTTACTAATGCACACCTTTCTAAAGCCCCCCCTCTCCATTTTTCTCAGCCTCTCCCCATCCCCTTCTATGCATCGCTTTTCAACCTGCTTAAAAATAGGAGTAGTAGACAGCAGTTAACTGGTATGTAATTGGGAGAATAATGTTTATAACCAGGGGTCTAGCTGTATATCACAGCTCTGACACTTACTGTAAAAAAATTTTTTATATAAAATACATATAGTTCCAAATAAACCTATAAATAGAATTTCAGTCACCTTGGCAGATAATGTATTTGAGACATTTTAGTAGAACTGAATGGAACTTAAGCCATAGCTCTAACCGATTGGACAGTGGCATGCTTCTAGATACAGGGCTAGCTTATTGCTTGAGGTAGTTCCACGGGTTTTGTTTTTATGACTTCCATTCAGGCCAAAATAAATCCTTTCTAGTTATCAAATATCAAACCTATGATCATTATTTTCTTCTCCCTCTCCTTTTTCTCCTGCTGTCCTTTTCATAACTTAAATTTCCCATGTTATTTGGGTTAATTTAAACATTTCCCCTTTATAGGTCTACTTTCTTAAAATTATTACCATTTTAACAAGTGAATCCCAAATACTCATTTTATCTGTATTTGCATGAAATATTTATATTTATCAATACAAGCCCTTGAGCAGATATGTCTTTTGGACAAAATTACATGAATGTTTATTTTGCTATGAGTCAGTTACTATCTGTTGCCTTGAAGTTGCAATGTTGTGTTTTACCATCATGACAATGTGAATTTTATTTTCTACCTTCACTAGTGCAGTTTAGCTAATCCTAATTGTTGGAGGGATTGCTTAAAATTAGCTTTTTAAACTGCTTAAGCACTTTTTTTTTTCTAAGCTGTTCTAGTCATTCTGGCCTATTTAGCGCACAACTACCCCACCACTGTCACTTGGGTATGTGATTCATTGAATTTAAATATTTGTAATTAGGAAAGAAACTTAGTTGTTGTTTGACTTATGGTTTAAAAACAATTGTGTGATTGGTCATTCATTCACCTGTCTGTTAAAATGTGTTCCTATTTATGAAAATAGGTCTGGTTGTTCTGAATTCAAAGATTAATT
This sequence comes from Lyroderma lyra, assembly GCA_004026885.1. Lineage (NCBI taxonomy): Eukaryota > Metazoa > Chordata > Mammalia > Chiroptera > Megadermatidae > Lyroderma > Lyroderma lyra. Next base: position 95,275 of record PVJL010000264.1, on the reverse strand, counting down.
TTAGAAACACTGTCACCCGGTGGTATAGTAGAGTCATTGCGCTTGGCTTTTCCTCAAGTTCTTTTTGTTTTGTTTTGTTTTTTGGTTGTTTTTTTTTTTATGTCCATGATGACTACAGGAGACATGAATTAACCTCTGAAAAACTAAACAGCACATCTTAATTTACCAAGTGTAGTTCGGAATCAGAACTACACAAACTTTTTCCATCATGCTATAAGACTTTATGATTCTAAGACCTAAGGCCATTTCTCATTCCGAGAAGTCCAACCTAGTGTTCAGGGATCTTTTATGTCTCCCCTCCCTTGTCTTTCATCACACATATGTGTAACTTGTACAAACTTGAAGAAATCTTGGTAACAATTTGGACTGATAAAAACCATCCCTCTTCTAGTGCTCCCCTTTGCTGGTTTGTGAAAATTAGGGCATGTACTCTCTAAGAACCACAGGCAAGATACTTTAGCCTAATAGATAACTGTCTGCAGGTACCATGCTCCCCTCAAGAGATGGAAATGAGTCATACAATACCTGGCCAGGGGGAAAACAGGAAACAGTATTCTCTCTTACAATATTGTTCCCATCTCCCCAAATGTAAGAATCATGAGAGGCATTATAGGTCTAAAAATAGATCCCAAAGTGCTGTAATGAATTGCTTTGGATAGGCCTTTAAGGAGGGAAATAAGGGCCAATAGGTTGATGATAAATGACTTAAGCAATGCAGCTATGCATAAAATCCTGCAGCATGTATTTGGCCATTAGTTACCTTGCTTGATCAATAAAGATAGTAAAACCAAAAATTTCATCTACTATGTCTGTTTTCGGGGTAAAAAGATATAATTAAACTTTTTGAAGACAGAACCTAGTCTTCTACCTTATGCTGTGAGATTTGGTTATGGCAGTTCAAATAACCACTTTCCATCTTCTTTGATGTCATGAAAGACTCCAGGTTGACCTCAGACCTCAGTCCACTAATTGGAGAAGATTCATATCTAATATCAGAGCCTAATATTTTGTGGTCTTGAATGCTTCTGATCCAAATAAGGTTAAAGGTAAATGGTCATCCTTTCAAAATTGGTCACTGATACCAGGCCATGTCTGCAATGGTGGCAGCTTAATAATTGCCCTTTTGTGTAAATTTACTGGGTAAAAGTCATGATGCTGCAACTTCCTTTGTGTCTTCAGGCCTAAAGAAGATCAGGAAGTCACTGCCATCTTCCATAGCAGAGAAGGTGTGAGCAGAATCCCCACAGGGCAAGTTTCCTAACACTTTAAAGACCCTCCTGATAATGTATAACTTTTATATACTATATATAATACATATATGTGTATACGTATATACAGATATAGCATACTTATACATATATTACATATAGAATATTTACATGCATAATGCACGGTATATTTTTTCGGTTGACAGTGCAAACATCTAGGCCACTGTCATTATCAGACTAGTCTGGTGGATTCTCATTTAAACTGATTCAACAATCATAAATAAATTGCTACCTGCCCATGAACTTCCCAATCTTAACTAAGCAAGCTAACAGGAAAAAAGAGACTGTTGCATAAGTTTAGACTTCAGCATCCAGGGCCATAAATCTCTAGCATTTCTCTTCAGCAAATCATAGGATTATATGAAATCAAAAATAAGAACCTATCACTTTCTCTACAAATCAAATAATTTCTTCTGTGAATATTTTATTCTCTTTGTGAGTCATCCCTACTTATTACTGCATCTGTTTCCAGCCTGTAACCCGAAGGATCTTTCTGATTTTCTGTTCTAAAAATCTGAGCAAGGGTTATAGAATTGTCATGCTGTCTCTCTGAGAACAGTCCTCAGGAAAGAGGCACTGCTCTCACTGCTTAGAGGTCTTATCTTTTAGACTAGAGACTAATTGTGTCGCAATTTTTAGAAAATTGCTAAACACACATTAACTCTTTGCTTCTTTATAAAATATTTCATTTCAATTATTTTATTAATATCATTTGAAACAGAAGGTACATGTCAAATGTTATACCTGAAAAAAAAAAAACGGAAACAAAAACAATCCACAATTGGCTGAGAAACTCTTGAAGATATGAATTATATTTCATTCATTTTTGTATTTACTACAATGACTGGTACAGACTAGGAGTCCTATAAATGTCTGCTGAATAACTAAAACCTGTGTGGCATAATTTTTTGCCAGTCCTGTTGGAATAGCTTGATCCTGTACAACCTTTGTACTCAAAGTTTGGTCCTTGGTCATTACCTGATAACTTGTTAGAAATACAAAATCTCAGGACCTACCACTGACCTACCACACTAGAATCTGCATTTTAATAAGATCACCTGGGTTTTTCTTATGTGAAAGCCCTGTTTCTTTATATGTCTATTCCTTTTTTAGGATAACCAGGCTTTGTTTTCCTGGGCTTGCCCTATGGATGTATTTCTTAGTTTTATATGAATTCTGATGGGAAATGTCATTGAAAAGGGTAGGGAGGATGTGCTTATGTCCATTGCCTATAGTCACAAACACAAGCCCCTTTTCCTAGGTATTCATTACCCTTTGATAAAGGCATTGTTATCTAGATTAGCGTGAGTCTGATCTTCTCTAAGGTAAAGCACAGTAGTCTCCTCTCTATAATGTAGAATACTTTGTAAGTCAGTGCTCTAGATGTTTCTGTCTTGTTTCAGACCCTTCTAAAGATCAATCAGTAATTCTGAAATAAATTAATTAGCTGGGGCAGCTATAAAAAATCAGTTTAACATGGAAGATTAACCATTTCTTAAAGGATATACATGTTATATATAACCTCATTGGAAGGATAAAGAGAACAGTAACTAGTGCACATAGTTTCTTGATTTCCATGTCATGAACCAAATTTTTAGACTTGTGGTTAGCCTTAGAAATATGTCTTTACCCAATAAAATGTATATCACTTGTTAAGAAGAAGAAACATTCTCAGAATGTTTTAACTAATTGAATTGAATGTTTATAAATGATAGTAGTGAATTAAAGTGTGACCCCTCCAAAATATATGTCTACCCAAATCTTCCAAATGTAACCTTCTTTGAAATAAGGACCTTTGCTGATAAATTTAAGATAAGGATCTCCAAATGAAACTATCTTGAATGAAGATAGGCCCTAACTCTAATAAGGACTGCCTCTATAAAAGGCAGACAAAGAGAAGACAGACGAAGGGAAGAAAGTCATGTGCACAGAACACAAGACATGCACATACAGATGAAGACCAAGAAAACAGTAAAAAGTGGACAAGTGGATAAGAAGGGTTGATACTGCTGAGAATGAGAAAGTTGGTAAGAAAAGAGAAAAGCAAAGATTATTAAAGCAGCTTTTGAAAATGTAAAGGCCGGGATCTGAGAGACACAAAGATCTGAATTAACTGTGTTTATAAAGGGCTATAACCTTCCACTTGTGGCATTCCCAATACACAAAGTAATGGTTGAATAGCCTCTCCTCTCTAATTCAGCAGTCACAGTTTAACCCTACAGGTTTTGAAGTCATTAGAGTTAGAACATTTTGCTCTATTAACTATACCTGCGTTGAGGTCTTTGTGTGTGGGGGGAGAATGTGTGTAAATGTGTTTGTGTGACTAGGAAGTGGGATTTGAAAGCACACTCACTAAGAAGTGTTGGCTGTGCTCCTTCACAACCAAAGTGTCAAGATGGCAGCAGCCGTTGGTCTAGGTGACAGCATACTTATGTAATTTGGTCTGCACATACTCTAATCCCTTTCCAAAGCTGAATGGCCCAGTGGGATGTTAAAATTATTGGTATATTAGGTGTGTGAAAGAAATAGGACTTTTTTTCTTAACAGTTTGCTCCATCTGTGTTCTTAATGCAAGTCTTTCTTGCCACCTTGTAGCCTCACAAATCAATATCCAAATTCACTGACAAACTTTTTCAAAAACATAACTCATTAAGCTGTAGTGCTGTTTAAGACAAGGACCTTGCCTGTGTGAAACCATCAAGCACCGGTATTGACTCTAGGACATTTTTAAGGCTATTTATATCACAATAAAGGCACTTTATTAGCCTCATTAATCAGGGGAGTGCAAATTCCATGCTAGAATCAGCTTTGACTGAGCCTGTGGAACAGGGAAGGGTGAGAAGTTATGGGATGCATTATCTTCCATCTTATTCGAAACTTCCTCGTTAAAACAATGGACGAGCACAGCTTATTGTTTATAAAATAAATGAAGGAGGCACCGCTTAACGTAGTAATGAAAGTTTAAGCTTCCAGTTGTTTGTCCGCTACTTTGACAGAAATTTGGTGGTCAGCCAGCAGAATGATTCCTTGTTTCCATAGTTAGAGACACTATGCATCTGTCATTTGACCAAGATGAATGTACTGGCCATGCAGTAGGCCTGCACAGGCCCAGACTACTGGTTGCTATCACCTGTGATTTGGCAAGTCATTCCACCTTTCACTGGGTCAGCGAAATGCTATCCCATAGAAGTTAACGGTTTAGTCTCAAAAGTCAGACACGATAAGGTGGTGCAAATTCCTTCTCACCTATTTGAACTGAATGTTTCTCAACTGAGAAACAAGGAACCTACATCTTAGGATTGTTATGGGAATTCACATAGATAATAAATACCCTGTGCAGAGTAAGCATTAAGTAAATGCTCTCTATTAATGTTACTCATTTTGACAGGTTCTCACTTCTAGTTGGGTATCTAGGACTGGTATGAAAAAATTCCCTTGATGTCATGTGATGTTTATAAACTTGAGAGTGCCAGTTTTAGTGTTAAACAGATTTGAATCCTAGTTCTGCCACTTATGAGCTATGAATTCTTACATAATAAATTTAATTTCTCCTAGGTTTAGTTCACTATCAATGGTTATGAACACAATAATGCCACTCCCTCAAAGTTGTTATGAAGACTAAGTGGAAAATGCATGTTGGTAATATATGTTGTGTGTTTTCTGTATGTCTATAGTGCCTCACACACCCTAAACATTCCACCAGTAACATTTTCGTGTGATTATGAGAGCCTGGCCAAATATTAGAAAGGAATACCTACCTATGTGAATGCCCAGAGAAAGCTTAGTTTCATAGATTTTATACATTTACTTAACAAAGATTTATTGATAGCTTCCTATAACTAGACAGTGGGGATATCAAGAACAGATAATAAAATCTCTGTTTGTGGATCTTATAATCTAGATGGGGAAGAAGGACTTGTACCTTATAAAGTAACTAGAACAGGGTGATATGAAAGGACTGATTGGAAGGTGGAAGATGTTAGTGGTCAGCACAGGTCTCTTTGAAACAACACAATTTAAAGTAGGACAGAGTAAGCAGTACAATTTTAGCAAAGGAGAGTGAACACATTTTAAGCCAAAGAACTGCAAGTGCAAAGGGTGTGGGGCAGAAACTAGCCTGATAAGGAAGGCCAGGGTGTCTGCAGTATGCTGAACAACAGATGAGTAAGCAGAATACGAGGTCAAGAGTTAGAGGCAAGAAAGGCTTTGTAGATCATGGTAAGTGTTTGGATCTTACATAAGTGCACTGAAAAGTCACGGGACAATATTTAGAACTGGTGAGGATGGTCTGCTTTTCCTTTTTAAAAGGCAGTTCTGGCTGCTGGGAAGACAGAGATGGTGATAGCTTATACTAGGATTACTGGAAGTGAAGGGAAGGGTAATGTATATGGACTGTATTTTGGGAGTAGGATTGCTGATGAATTTCATGAAGAAGATTTCTTTATAAGAAGAATCAAGGATGGCTTGAAAATAATTTATTGTAGAAGATGTTTGTCTTTTTGGGAAGCAATATTGTCCCCTCTCTTAATTAACTTGGACCAAATCAAGGCCAAATCAGCCCCAGTATTTTATTCAAGGGAATGACTGACCTACATTATTAAAGTCATATTTTGGCTCATTCCAAAGCCTAATGCTTTCTACCTGACCTTTTCACAAACCTTAAAGAGACTGGAGGAATTTTTAACAGAAAAAAAGAGTGTGAGTGTCTTAATTGGGACAGGGAGCTCACCTTGAATACCATGTGTTGAATTTTACTCTGTGCTAGGCTCTGTACCCTGGATTTATTTAAATTACATAATTTAGTTCACTTAAAAAGCTGTTAAGTGAAATACAAACTCCATTAAAATAGAACTTTGACTATTTTCATCAAAGTGTATTGTAAACTCCTAGAAACATAGCCAGGTGCAAAATAAGTATGTTGAATTAATTAAGTAGGTATCACTATTTAAATGTAGAAACTGAGACTCACTGAATTTAAGCCAGCTGCTCAAATTCCTATAACTTGTGCAACTGAGCCACAATTTGAATCCATTAAGTGTTTTTCTGCACCTTCTGCAGTTGACTGAACAGGGAAACAAGTGCTAATCTTTAAAATGTCTATTCTGAGGATTCCTGGTAGGAAAATATCTAGGCCTCATTCATACCCAGAGAAGAGGTTTGACTATGTCAGGAAACTTTGGTTTAGTGAGTTGGGGAATGATTATGGTCAGGATCTCACCCTATTTTGTCAAACTCTTACCTGTACTATATTTACACTGACATAGAAGTGGTGGAGGAGACACAACCAAGGAATAGAAATTGATGGGATGAGTTGCAAGTTCTCTTAGGTAAACATTACAGGGTAATTCAAGTATATGCATGCGGTCAGATACATATTCTAAGGCTAAAATAAACTATGAAATAATTCACTGAATCATACCAAGTCATTAATTACTAATAAATTGGCATTTTTGTTCTTATTTCAATTAAAGAGAAATAAGCATTCTAAACTGCTGTAAGAGATGTAAGGGAGAGAACTAAGGAGACAAAAGAGGGAGGAAGAGAAGGGGATATGTGTGGAAAAAACAAAATGGGAGAGAATATTACCTGAGCATTGTTTTTCTTTTAAAAATTTGAGGATATTTAGTCATTAAAAATTTGAGAAAAATATTATGTAGTAGAATATTATACCCTTGAGTTTTGTTCAAGTCCTGACAGTCCTTGTTTCACAAAGGAGATGTGGACATCCACACCTTGTTACAAATAACCCATAGGGTATGGAGCACCAAGGTGAAGGCTGCCCGACCTTTTGCATTCTCTTCATCCTCATCCTTATTGCCAAGAACTGTTTGAGGCTTATCTCAGCTGTTGCATGTCCTGTGAGGAATGATAGGTGCTGCCAGGTTAAAGCGTCTGATCTTTCAAGGCCCTAAGAGACAGTAGTTCTGAGGCATTTGGACTGTTGTATAGCTCCATCTGTAATTTGCTGTTTAACTGCAAAGGATTAGAGCACTGGTTCTCAATGGATGAGCAGCAGTTGTTCAAAGGGGTTCTTGGACTTAAAAATTGGGGGTCTATTGGTATAAAACTCTGTCTACCTTTTTGGCATTGTTTATAGACTAGATTTATCATGCAGGACATTTTTTGATTCTCAGACACAGACTACCTGATTTAAACTGGTATAAGCAAGGAGAGAGCTTATTGACTCACATAAGTGAAAAACACAGTGGGATTGGCCACTTTCTCTGTATGTTGCTTTATTTGGTTCCCTGTTGATTTTATTCTCAGATAGGTTCTCTTCTTATGGTCAGAAGATGGCCATAGCAGCTCCAGACCTTGTATCTTCTGGGCTTTAAATCCCTGGAAAGAACAAGCTTTTCTTTTCCAAAAGTCAATAAAATCCTCCAACCACCTCATTCCATTTTATTGCTCTGGGTTATCTATTTGCCTCTGGACCAATAACAGATACACTTCTTGGCTTAGCTCTGGGCACCATCAGCAAGTAGGTCTCAGCCAACCTACAAAGGCAGAAAGATGAAGTGTGGATCCTTAAGTAAAGTGAATGAAGCCTGAGTGACTAAAGAACAATGTGTGTTCATTAGAGCAAGACTAAGTTAAAGAAGTGAAGGATTTGAAGAGGAAAGTAAAGCATGGTGGACAAGAGGAAGTGAGGGGAAAAGACAGCATCTACACCAACATGATCTATACTTGGAGATACGTTTAGAATTTCTAAGTAGGTAATTTTTTTTTATTTAGATGGAAGAGCCTATGACTACTTTACATAGAAAACTATACCTTCTATATTTTATTTAAAAATGTACGGTAACAAAATGCTTAAAAAGCCGAACAATGAGCATAAAAAGTAGGAATGAGAATAAATTATTTTTTACTTCCATCATTATCATAAAAAAATGCTTCTATTGAAATTATATTTCCATCATGCTCAATGATGTATAGAAAAAATACAAGTATACCTTGTCCCAGCTCTGGGGATTTATCTTTAAACTGGCAACATTTGTAGTCCACGTGTTAGTACTGAATAATTATATTTTTCCCAATCAGGCATGATTAGATAGATGAGTGAGCTGTGTTTGAAAGAAAAACCAGTTCATGTAAGAATTTTTGCTACCCATATTTGTATCTATACAGTTGAGATTTAGTCAATGCTAGCTTTCTAATCACATGCTGATAACCTTGGATTTTGTATATTAATCACTCTACCAGATTGTAGTGTTCTCGATTAGCCAAATTGCCTTCCAGGGGATTCCATGGAACATAGACCAACAGTTTTGTAAATAAAGGAGCTAGGTAACAAGGCGGGACGAGGCAGTGGCAGATATATGAAGTGAAAGAAAAGAAAGTCAGCTAGATAGGGCAGCCACGTGAAGGACAAGAAGGCATGGTTTTTGGCACAAGGATCTAGAAAAAGCTTGTCCAACCTGTGGCCTGCGGGCCACATGTGGCCCAGGACGACTTTGAATGTGACCTAACACAAATTCATAAACTTTCTTAAAACATTATGAAATTTTTTCAGACCTCTCTTTTTATTTCATCAGCTATCATTAGTGTGAGTGTATTTTATGTGTGGCCCAAGACAGTTCTTCCATTGTGCCCCAGGGAAGCCAAAAGGCTGGACACCCCTGACCTAGAAGGTATTTCTGTTTATAACATTGTCCTTAGAACTACTAGAGAACTGTCTCCCGTATGCTTGGGAAAGCTTGTCATCTTTATCTCTGGGCTCTGAAATAAAAGAATGCTAAGCTGCTGTTTTTGGAGTTGCTGTCCAGAATACAGTGAATATACGGAAAGTGAGATTGGCAACATAATTTCTTTAATCACCCTCCAGATAAACACGTAGAATCCAGAGTCTGGTGGGCCTCTAAGACTACTTTCCACTGGGCTGACCTCCAGAAAGATAAAGCACATTCCCGCAGGGCTGCATGCAGCCGCCAAGGTCTTTCAGGCAGAACAACTAGAATTTCCATGGAAACGTTGCATATGCTCACATGTGCACATCCCTGCCTGGCATCCGTCCTTCCAGTGACCAAGCCAAATGAGGCAATTTGTGCTATGGCCACTGGAAGCAAAGCTTGCTTCGTTAACACCATATCTTGCTGCAGGATTATAGGGAAAGGGGTGTTTGTTTCCTTTAGGAAAAGTGATTTTCCACTAGGTCCTTGCCAAAGGTCACACTGACAATGTTTTGAGACAAGCTGAGCCATACCCTCCATATAACTGCTATGTGTTCTGTGGCCAGAGTTCCTTTTTGTAAATAAAATCTAATATAGCCGAGACCTACTTACCTTGGGAGAGGGTGATGCTATTTGCCCAAGGTAGGAAATTGGCAGTATATTATCAGAGGGCATTTTCTGAACAAATATTTAATCAGAACCTCTTCTATTTGTCTTTTTCAGCCTGAGGATGTTCTAAGTGCAATGCAGTTCCACTGTTATGTTCATGATTTACCCAGAGCTCTGCCACAGGCTGTTGTGTATGCAAAAGGACGCTCAGTATTTCTAATTATATTGTGGACCTGTTTCTATTATTTGACGCTCATCTGTATTGCCAAATAAATTTTATCAACATTTCCTATTGCCAGTTATCAAGGTCCAATGAATTCACATTTTGTTAAGTATTTCAGGGGATATCATCGATGTAATATTAATATAGTCACTCAGTCTTACATATTTTTGCCTTACCAGGCACATCTATGAACCCACCAAATCTTAATTTATTGCGATTTTATACTTCTCAGTAGCCTGAACATTTGTTTTTGACAAATACCCAGGAATGTTGTCACATTGCTGAAAGGTTTTTGTTAACTCAGGTGACATATGAATGGCATTGAGCAAAAATATTAGTGACATGTTGTTTTAATGCTCTTTTTCTTTGCAGAGGTCACATGAAAGTGAGAATTAGTTTGTTTTGTTTTTTTTTGCTTTTTTTCTGCATTGTGTTCTTATTCTACTTCTTAATCTTAATTGAAGAAATATATTGTCTGGATGTTTTCTGTAAGTTGTTTTTTTTTTTATCCAACAGTTACCTATATGTGAAGTTGGCCCATCACTACAATTGCATGAAAGGAAAATACCTCATGCAATTATAGTGAAGGGACCAACCTCCCATATAGTGAGTGACAGGGTCACTTAAATGATATTCTTTGCAATATGGAAGTGGTATTCCAATGTGCAATCCAAATAAGTGATAGCACAGCTGTTTCCTAAGCTTTTACCACTCCATCACCGGATGTAGACCACCACGTAATTATGAAAGCAATGGCTGTGAGAATTTGAAGGTGAAGAACATGAACAAATCCAGTTAACCTCTCACCCATAGTGAGAATGTGTGCTTTCACTAAAGCATCGGGAGGGGAAACTGCTCTACCACTTCCCGAGAACATTGTGTCTTGGGGGAAATGCATGACTTCTGGAGTCAAAAACTCAGTATTTGAACTTCATTACTCCTTCTTTCCAGCTGTGTGGAATTGGCCACGTTCTCTGAGTATCTTCATTATTTTGGGGGGAGAAATAAGTGAAAAGAAGTCTATAAAAGGGGGTCTGATTTGTGATAGTTGTTCAATATATGACTCTTCTTCCACTATGCTATGATCTTGTTAGGGCAGCAATTATATCTTTAGCCCTGGTATCCCTAAACTTAGGACATTTCCTGAAACAAAAAACATTCCATAAATGTTTATTGAATGAATGAAAGTTAAAGCTGATGAATTACAAACAGTCACACAGGAGAATCAAATTAGAAACTGGAGCTAGCCAATGAAAGTATTCCAGGGTCCTGGATCACCTCATTTGGTGGACCAGTTGTGATAATGAAGATAAAGCTAATAGCTGAAGAACTTGTTGAACAGTTGACAGTGATGTTTTGCAGACTTCTACTAGGGATACTAGGCAGTGTGATGTATGAAGTTGACCTTTAAACATAGTTCCTTTAGAGGAAATGTATTGTTGCTTAAAATTAAATTGGCTCTTCTAATGAATAAAAAGCAGAAATATAGAATTGTCTCATATTTTTAGTATGTCCCCATTATAAAGTCAAAGGGTTTCACTGTTATTTGCCTCATGAGCCAATGTCTCTGCAAGAAACATCCACAAACACTGAAAATAAAACATTTGCCTACTCAGCTTTCAGTCTTTCTGGAGATACCAATTCCCTTTTTGAGAGAAGTATAATAAAAATAACTTTCAACTTTTTATTTTTAAGTGTGAGTAATTTTGGTACTTGTGAATTTGCACATCTTCTGAAAATGATTTAAGACTTGCAAATGTACTTGGGTAATGTTCATTTGAAAATTTATTTCTCTTCTTTTTTGGCCCTTCCACTTGTCCCCCACTCTCCTGCTTTCCTTTCATTTCACTCAAAATGGCTTTCCTTCATTTAAAAAAAGAAAAAAGAACATTAGTTGAATTCTACTATTTGACTAAGGTGAGGTCTATAGATGCAGAAGAATGGGAAGGTTGTATCTATATCTAATGTCCAACACCCATATGTGTAACTTGGTTGTGATGATCAGTATCCACAGAAAATGCTCAACCAATCAGATCAGCTACTATATAATTCAACATATAAACCAAACTCATTTGGTATCCTAATTAATTGACTTTCATATGACAAATTGAATAATAAAAACCTAAGCATTTTGTATTTTATCAGTAGACAATTTCTACCAAATCCTGGAGATGCCTGATATATCGTTTCAGTTGTTCCCTGCAAATAAATTACAATAAATGAATGTAGACATCTGAGAAATTTACAGAAATAATTAAGATCTAAACCAGCACTTCTCATTCAAGCTAGATTTCTGTTTCACAGAATGCCTTAAATATCCCCCAGCAAGAAAGAGTTAGGATCAAGACAAATCTCATGTGCAAGCGATAGAATTTACCGGCAGACTTCCCACATCACCCCAGCTAGATTCTTAACCCCTTAAGAGATAGATCAAAATCCTATACACATCTTCACGCACCCAGCATAGAGCTCTGACTCTGGACTTTGATGCTTAAAGAACATAAATGAAGCACAAAATCCACAGTCCTATTTTTTTTAATCATTCATTAAATCTTGAACCCACTCTGCCTTTACTTCCAAGAGAAATTTGGCAGACACCTCTGGGCATGTCCCATTGACAGTGTGCTTGAGAGGGACTTACCCTCTGGATTTCTGCCTCCATATGCCTCAAATTTCTGCCTCAAATTTCAACAGTTACATTAAGGTAGCTAGGATGAGTCACGACTCACAGTGATTCAACTGAGATTCAAGTTGCGTTTAGACATTGCCAAACAAAATACAATCAGACATCCAGATGCATTCACTCCATGTTTGACCTTCTCTGTTCTTGTCATGATTTTTCTTATCATGAAGACAAAAGTTTAGAAGCTGTGGATTGATATATTCAAAGTCCAAGCCATGTTTACCTCAATTTCTCAACCTTCTCCAGCTCCCCCAAACAAAAACAAATGCTGTAGCACTTCATATCCATTTGCAGACAGGATGCTTCTGCAGACCCCAAGAATGCAGCATGGAGAAAAGACTCAGAGTCCAGATTCTATTATCCACATTTTTCTCACAGCCATATGTTTGGTAATGTGTGAAGGAATACTATTTACCATGAACGTGCAATGAGCCCAGGCACAACCGCACACCCTCGTTCTCTAACCCTTACTGTCTTTTCTCCTTTGGTTACTAACTAGAAATCATTCCAGTTGTCATTCTTGCCGGAAGAAATCCCATCAACTATACTTTGCCAAGTTTTTGTTTGTTTTTCTCTATTATTTCTTGATTTCCCCTAAGTTGGTAAAGCCCATTTTGAGTACTGGTTTGCCAGTGAGTTCCAGAAAAACTAGGAACCAGCATATAAAATACTCCTCCATTTCATTGTTTTCCCAACTGAAGCAGAGCCTCAAATAAATGCAGTCAGTATGTGGGAAACCAGTTTTTTTGAGCGTGGGACAGTCACGTTGAGGAAAGTTAAAGAAGAGAGTCAGAGAGGGTGTTGCAAAAGCTGAGAGGGTTCAAGGCAGTGAAGGAGGGTAAATAGAGAGAATGCCACCAGATGAAAGCTCTTAACTGGGAAATAAGAATCTTAAGAAAGGGACATAGACACTAATGGAAGCTAAAAGAACACCCTGAGGAGAAAAAGTAGGAGGGGGAAAGATGCTGTGATGAATAATTAACAACTATGAAAGGGAGAGAAGTAGAGAAAGGGAAAGCAAACAGAATATTTCAGAAGATGGTATCTCTTTATTATTTTGGGGAGAAAAATAAGCACAAAACCAATGAAATTTTATTTTGTCTGGCAAAAACTTCATTATATGATGGTATTTCAGAGTTGGCTTTAGATAGAGAAATGAGTTTATCACCATTTTGCTCCCTGCAACAGAGACCATTCTCTGATTCCAAGTGGGAAAGAGATAACCATGGATACGATACTGTACACAATGGGAGCATGTCGGGCTACGCCAGAGGTCCCCAGGAAATAAATGACCCTGAACACTGCAGGCAGGAATTTCTTTTTCTAACTGTCTCCCTTTAAAACCCTAAATCTCAGCATCCTCCCATACCCTGCTATTTGATTTGCCACCCCCACCCCCAAATTAGCAAAGCCACAGTTTTTCCTGTGTAAGATTAGGAGTGCAATTTTTAAATGAAAATAATAAACCTTTGCATGTGTAAAATAAATATTTTTGTTAAATATCCAAGTAGTTATGGCCCCAATTGAATTTTCTTCCTAGAGTTTATGTGTGACCATCTCCATGTCTACAGCAGTCTGTAACTGCTATAATATAAACAACTCATTTCTTTAACTAGCTCCTAACTCCACCCATTCTGTAGTTTTAAAGTTGAATGGAGAATATTTACTCTATTTTTTTCCCCCTCACAGTTCAACATTTTCATTTTGTGTTTTTAAATCTCTCTTGGCCAGAAACTTGTTCACAACTGTAATTATAAATACAGTTGGTGTTAAATCAGTCCCTAAAATGTTTTCAGTTATTTACATTTTAATGGACTTAAAATGCTTAAATATTAAGGATATATATTTAGATTTGATTTTTCCCAAATGATTTAATCCAAATAAATGTTTCAAAGTTTGAGACAAAGACCTCACCCTGGGTGATTTCTCAAATGCTGGATTAGTTTAATACAAGAATATGATACTTCAGTATAACTTTGGAGCAACTCAGAGACCTCAGAATCCCCAGATAATTTTCATGAATGAGAAGCAATGATATTTTTGGTTCTCTGGGGTGTGGAAGTGTTAGGTCTTCTATACAAACTGCAAAAGTTTCAGTGGATAAAGATTTACAACTTTTATGGGCCTTCCTCTATTCAAGTGGCCAGGTCACTTCTCATTTCTGCAAGTGAGTGGACAGAGCTGAGTGATTCCATTGTTTTTTCTAAACAAGAACGTTTTTTTCCGCCTGACATCTGAAAAGAATTTTTGATTTGTTGCTTTTTATGCCCAGCAGTCTGACCATGTAAGATGATAAGGAAATCTTTGCCCCAAACTTGTATCCTTCTATTTCCTGACTATGTAGGTCTTTTTGTTCACGTCATAACTTGGTGGTAAGGAAGGCATCCAGAGTTGTATTTCTGTAGTCCTTTAGTGAATATAGACATTTGCTCCAAATTATACCTTATATTACCTGGAACCCAATGACTTTAATCATCTCAAAATTTATGGGACAATTACACAGTATCAAAGCCAAGGCTGTTAGGGCCTACTCCAAGGATGGATTGGGTAAACCTGACTATTATCTATTACACTAAAAAAGCCTCAGGGCACACAGTGATTTTTTTTTTTTTTTTTAAGGTTTAGCATATCAGCATCCTGGATATGCGTTCTTTTAAAATAAAAACATAATTCAAGATAACACTTTTTATTAACACCAATTTTGATGAAAGAGGTAAAAGAATTACCTCTTTCATCAAAAAGAGTGTAGCAATTAAAGTAGAATGGCTTTTGTTCTTCAAGTTCCATGGTAAATTAATTATTGTTGTGAATCTTGAACTTTCTTCCACATCATAATGTCTCCCATGTGGTATATAGCTTTGCCTATTATTGGAATGCCATCAGAGCTGAAAAATGTAGACTTTCCTTGCTATTTATTTTCATATGCATTGTCAGAAATACAAGTTATATTTAGACTATATGCAGAGAATAAACTATATCTCTGAGGGAAAAAATGCTTGGGTTGTGTCCTATGACTGGAGGAAGTATTATGGGCCACTTTCCCAAAGCTCCTATGAAACACAACCACTCGTATCCAAATGAGAAGACGGCTCACTCTACCTTTGGGTATATCTATTTATAAATGGGCAAAAGAGACCTGGTCAAACATGGATAATTTACTGCTGTTTTCCTGTGATTGATTGTACTATGAGAATGACTTTTGTAATTTTTTAATAATTTTTTAAAAGTAATTTTTAAAAGCTATTTGGATTTCAGTTGGAAAGTAACTTAGAAAATATTAGCCTTTTCTCTGAATCTCTACAATTTATATATCCTTTAGTATCTTTTATCACTATAGAATTACATACAATATTTGTTTAAACGTCTTTCAAAGCCACTAGATGGAACTTACGGGCTGGCAGGATCTCCTCTATGTCTCCCACAGCTATCATAATTCAGTGTCTACACAGTTACATGTGATACTAGGAGTAAGCAAGGGGATAGATGGAGGGAAGGAATCTGTGAACTTCTTTTGGTTAAATTTGAGATTGAGATTTGCTGCAGTAAGGTGACAGGTCTTAAGAGTATGTTAAATTATGGATATGTCATTTATTCATTTATCATTTGTTCACTCATTTATTCAATACATATTTATAGAACAGCCACACAACTTTCTAAATCATGGGAGTATACAGAAGTGAAGAAGAGGAACATAGCAGACATGACAGAAAAGTAAAAACCTATATAAAAATTACTGTTGTATAATATATATTGCATGATAAGTGTGATGTAGTACTTATCATATAGAGATATAAAGAGAGTACCTAGGTGTCTCCTTCAGACCAGGGGTCAGCAAAGACCTCTCTGAAAAGATGACATTTACACTAAACTCTAAAATCCATAAAGGAGCCAGCTGTGTAAAGATCAGAACAGCATTCTTGAGAAAATAAATAAAAATTACCTACTCTCCCACCCCTTAGTAATTATCATAATTAACATTATGATATACAAGTTTGGACAATTAATTCCACAAACTCATCCTGGAAAAAGTGCTACACACCTCATTGCTGAATATCACTAGAGTCACCTTCAAAGTACTCCCCTTGGGAAGCTATGCACTGACACCAGCGCCTAGTCCACCCTTCAAAGCAGTTTTCAAATTCTTTCTCTGGAATAACCATCAGAGCTGTTGTACCCAAAATCTGACAATTAAGTTCGTGAACTTGCCACTGTGTGCTACATTGGCAGCACTGTACAAACCACTTGGTAAGGTGTCATAGCCTTGGCACGATGAATTCCAGAAAAAGACTTCCAAAATTGCTTAGAAAGGTGGACTAGGTGCATAGCTTCCCAAGTGGAATACTTCAAATGTGACCATAGTGATCTTCAGCAATGAGGTATGTAGCAGTTTTTCTAGGATAAGTTCAAGAAATCATCTGCCTTCATATATCCTGTATTTGTGTGTGCGAGCTTCTGTGTTTCTGCGTATGTGTGTGCATGTATAAATGGGTTTTATTATAGAGCATATTTACTTTATTCATTCAGCAGTATATTGTGAATATTTTATCAGCTCACCACATTTATTTCTCCAATCTACATTTTAATGACAGAATTCAATTAAATTCAAGTAAGTTTGTTTGAAATAACAAAAAGTGGGAAAGCTCTGGGGCCATCCTGACTGAGTCTTAACCTTACTCTACCAGTTATAGCTATATGACTTCAAGCAAATTGCTTTACCTATCAGTTTTGTTATCTCTAAAATGGGCATAATAATAATAATAACAATACCTACTTCATAATGTTGCTGGTAGGATGTTTCATTGAGATAATATTCACATTGTATACAGAGGAATGGTTAGCACCACCTGAGAATCTCACTAAATGTGAGCAACCAATTTTAGGTTCTAGAGACCTTAGTAGCAAATGAAATATGCTGTGCCAAAACACACACACACACACACATTGTAAGTTATTATTCTGACTCTGGTAGAAGTTTGTGATTTATTTTTAAAAATTTATGAGAAAGTTTAGATGAAGTCAAAATTGTGTGAATTACAGTCTACACCTCCTCCACCCCCAGGAACTGACTCAGAATAGTGAGTTTCCATGACCTATGAAGTCTGTGGTTGTGTTTACTGGGAAGGTCAGAAATATTGTAAACTTGATTCTGGGCCCAATATTTGTACGTTGATAAATTACTTATCATTTACTCACTGAGGTCTCAGTGCTAAGTCAGAATGCAATATTTCAGTTTTTAGCTTTTAGGTCTTACTGTAAGCAACTATTATTGGGTGAAAAGGTCTGCAGAAAGGCCAGTGAGTTCAAGTAATGAGAAAAGCACACAAAAATGAAATGTGATTGGGATAAAAAGGATTGAAGATGTTGTGACCTTCGTAACTTTGGGTCATCACATCACCCCTGGACTGAGTGTTCTTAACCTAAAGTTCCCCTAATGGGTTCCATAGAGTCTGTCATCCAAGTAAAATCATTGATATTCTATAATCAGAAGGTCACTTGATGAGCATTGAATTAAAGTAAAAGGAGTTAGCAAGAATATCTGAATGGCTCCCGTCTCAAGATATGATAATAGCCTGATGCATCCAGCAAATTTAGTTTTGGGGTTTGTTTGTTTGTTTGTTGTTATTGTTTAACTCAAGGCCTAAGGAAAACTGGAAAAGGCCTGTGATATTCTTAAAACCACTGATCCCAAATCAGAGCTTTTCATGTGTGTATATTTGGAGTTTTTCTAATTACAAGTTATATAGTCTTAGTCATATTTTCAAAGGTATTTGAGAACCAAAGCTGGTTAAAGACTACTCATCTTGCCTGCTGCACTGCTAAGGAAGCTGGGATAAGCTTCCCATGAACCTTAATTTTGGGATTGCCCGAACATTGGCATCCCAGAAGCTTGTGCGTCTGACTTCCACTGAAAATAGTTAGTAGGCTCCTATTTTGTCTCTTGAGTCTCACTCTTGAATTTTAGTCACCCAGAACCTGGATTCCACACATTTGAGGCCAGAACTCCCTAAATGCCCATCTCTTCTTTCACTTTTTATTGCTTTGCTTTGCTTTTCCTTTATTTACTTTTCTATCTTTATTGTGTTTGTTTTTACTTCTGACCACAATGCAGAGCCCACTTAGATTAAGATTTATATTTTTAGATATTTTAATAACATATATCATATTAAAATTTTGTTCAGGCATGATTTTATTTTTAACTCCATAAACGAGTCTGTGCCTCCCCACCCGACCATTTCCCTGGCTGAGTTAACTTTCTTATTTGGGCTACCAGCTTACCTTGTACTTTTATTGTAACACATCTTATTTGAAATATCGTAGTCTCTTCATAATACTGTGAGCTCCTTAAGAAACTTTATGTCTTTTTATGTCTCTATCACTAGCACCTAAATTTATGTCTGAACTACTGCATATTATCACCATTGCTTTTTAAGACTATTACTTTAAGGATGTCCTTGAAAATATTGTGTGGAACACTGTGTGGCTTCCTCTTTGTAAAGTTAAACTAAAGAAATTGGCTTTTTAGCCAAAGTCACTTACACAAATGGTTGTGTATCTATCTATTCTTGAGCTGACTGTCCATAGCCATGTTTATGATAACTTTATCATTATTGTGCATATATTTTCTGTACTTATTTTGTATATACAGCATATATTTTGTATACTAACTTCAACAGTTTTTTTATTTTTATCTTTCTTACTGTCATTTTCCCTTTGCCTTGGCTTCTTTATTTCTTTTAATGAATATTACTTGCATGCATAGTTAAGTCATCTTAAATCAGTTCGGCATAAGATATATAATATATGGTGTGTGTGTGTGTGTGTGTGTGTGCGCACACACATACACATATGCATACATGTTCTCCACAAAGATCACCTTATGGCTATCTAATGGAATAAAGTTCCCAGTAAAATGTAAAAAGCATATGTTACATATACATATAATTTTTTGAAAGCTAGTCACACTCTCACATGACATTCTACATTTTCAGTCAACTGGTAGATTGATCTGAGCTCCTACTTCTTCCTTTCTCCACTACAACTCAACTTGTTGCTGTCCAATTGCTGATTTTGACAAAATTGTAATGTAAATCGTACCTCTACAATAAAAATAAAATGTGAAATGGCACTTTATATTGCCAGAATATATGGTGTTATAAATCCATTAATAAACATCCTGTAGTCCTTGGACCAGCAGAGACTCAAATTACTAACGAGAATCTGCATTTTAAAAGATCCCAGGATATTTGTGTGCACATAAAAATTTGAAAAGCACTTATCTTCATGATCTTGTGATTTTTAAGTTCCATTTAACTTTTGAAAATACAAACTTTATAATTGATGTGAGATAGAATTTTAGTGGAATGCATTGATTCCCAAATGGTGGTATATGTACCCCAGGGATACATGGTGGGTAATTGAGGGGTACACAAAAAAAATCAGTAATGGTGAGAAAACAAGTAAAGTTAAAAAATGCAAAACATTAGTTATGGAACAATAAATGTTAAGTTTGAATCATCATTAATGGAGACACTTCAAAATTAGAACACATTAGCTCTTCTACCAATCATTATGCAGTGTTTCAGAACAACCCATTTGTGAAGTTTCTTCTAGAACTTCCCCAAACATATAAATACATTTGTAGCCAGACTGTTTGATCAGTTTAGTTATCAACTTAGTAAAAAAAAAAAGGGGGGGGGGGCATTGTCTTTAATCATGATTCTTTTCAAGTAGTTTTTTTTTGTTGTTTAGTGTTCAGCATAGTTACAGTTATTGTTGTCAGTAATTTTTAAGCATGTCAGTTATGGATCAGTGGTTGAAAACAGGAATAGTTAAAAAACCAAAACTTGATGTGGATTATAACCCGTCTCTAAGTACTTCTCAACACGTGTCTGCAACTACGAGTATACTCATACCAGGAGATAGTAAAAAGATGCGTGCCTCGGATACTACATAGAAAAAAAGGAAATACTCTGAAGAGTATCTTAAATATGGATTTTCATTTGTATGGGACGATGACTGTCCTAAGCCTTTGTGTGTTGTGTGTGGGGAAATATTATCCAGCAATCGCATGAAACCCTCTCGACTCATGCAACATTTAGAAATTAAACATCCTATGTATTAAAACAAAGAAATTCTTTTTTTTTTTTTTTTTTTTTGGCATTTAGAAAAGCGCCTGTTACTTCATACATGATGTCAGGAAACAGAGACATTGTGAATGCCTTTGAGTCTTCATACTCTATTGTTTATTGCATAGCTAAATGTGGTAAAAACCACACTGTAGTTGAAGATTTAATTTCTCCTTGTATTAAGGATACCATATTCTTTATATTTGGGGAAGAACATATCCACAATCAATACTATCTCTTTTTCAAACAATACAATGTCTTGACGAATTCAGGAAATATTTGACAATGTTGAAGCTATAGTTGTAGATAGAGTTAGAAAAAGTAAAATCTTTTCCATCCACGCCTATGAAAATGTAAATGTTGCTGATTTATCTATGTTGCTCATCATTGTGAGGTACTTGATAGAAAATGAAATTGAGGAAAACCTGTTGCTTTGTTACCCATTGATAGAGTGTACCACAGGCAAAGATATTTTTTAATGCAGTCAGTGGTTATTTTATTGAAAAGGACATTAATTGGTTGAATTGTTGTGGTGTATGCACTGATGGAGGTAAGCTTATGTCAGGTTGTTTTATAGGCCTATGTAGCTGAATTAAAAATGCAGCTCCCCATGTACCTTGGAGTCACTGCTGCATTCATAGACAAAGTCTTGCATCCAAGCCTCTTCCTTGAGAACTGAAAGACATTGTTGATGAGGCTGTAAAATTGTCAATTTTATTAAGTCACAACCACGAAACTCCAGATTGTTTAAAGTGCTGAGTGAAGAAATGAACAGCATTCACAGCACATTCCTTTTGCAAACAGAGGTAAGGTCGCTATCTCGTGGCAAAGTATGTACACAGATGTTTGAAGTTGGACATGAAGTCTAGGTATTTTTTGAAGACCATCATTTCCCTCTTGCTCCAAAGTTTCAGAACAGTAATTGGCTTCAAAATCTTGCATAGTGATCAGATATTTTTCTAGGAACAAACTCATCTTGGGACTTCAAAATATCTCAATCACTATATTCAAAGCAACTGACAAAATTGAGTCAATGATTTAAAAACTAGAGTTTTGGAAAGCATGTATTGAAAGAGGTCAGCTTGAAGTTTTTGAAACTCTGCACAACTTATCTGAGAATAACTTGTACCTATCCCAAAATGTGGAAGAGAATATTGTGAGTCACTTGGAAGGTCTTAAAGTGTCTTTTTATGTGTACTTCTCTCGACTTGGAAAAGGGATCAAAGATCCCTTCAATGAAGAATTCTTCAAGGAAGTTAAACTCAATCAATGAAAAAAAAGCAGTTAATCAAACTTTCAACCAATTCTTGTTTAAATTCTGATTTTAAAGAAAGTATCTTAGTACCTTCTGAGTAGATGTCAGTGAGGAATATAAACCACTCAGTGAGAAAACACTCAAATAACTCTTGCCATTTACTAATACTGAACTAGTCAAGAAAGCTTTATCTTCTTACACTTTCCTAAAAAATAAGTACTGCAACAAGCTTAATGGAAGTCTGGATTTAAATCTGTATCTTGCATCTTTTGAGCCTGATTTTAAGGAGCTAAGTGCATTAAAGCAAGCTCAGTGATCTCATTAACAGTGTTTCAACTGGCTAGTGATCTGCATGACATTATTACAGACTTTTCAGGTAACACAAATAAATATTATTAATAATAAATTAAAATTTTCTTAAATACTTTATCTGATCATTATTTAACTGTATTATGAATATTGTAAAATTAAATCTGTGGCTTGTACTTTTAGTGTAGTAATTTTCTTTCCTAACTTATTACCTCATTTCCACTATTTCACGTTAAGATAGGCACTGAGCGAAAGTGTCAGTATTTAAAAATATGTGTTTTAAAAACAGGGGTACAATTTTATAGAAATGAGTTTAAAAAGGTACACAAGTGGAAATAGGTTGAGAACTACTGGTGTAATGTAAAAATAAAAAATACGTTAGACTTATATATGAGTCTTTTTTCTGTTTTCATTAATACGAGACTGAGTTAGTGTCTCCTGCTCTTCATCAGGCATCTGTGTGGGTAATGGAGATACAGAGATGAGTAAGACAGAGCTAACTCTGTAATCCCAAGTAAACCTGTGAAAAGATGGTGCATTGAGCACACATCCAATTTTGCTATCTCCCAAACTCTAGTAAACCTGCTGTAAAGGGCCTTTTTTTTACCTCTGTAGAAAAGCGTATAAGGAGAGTTGGGGGAGTACAAGACAGGAGAGCACAGTAAATGCAATTTTGGAAGCTATAAAGCAGATGGATAAGTGAACCTGTTTTGGCAGACATGAAAATCCTGAATGTAAGACAGTAATGGAAAGGGCTAAGAACCAGACCAGTTATAAACTGGGAGTACTGTAAACCACTGTAAATGGGGTGAAGAGCAAGATTGAGGTGGGGGGGGGGCAACTAAAATAAGCAAAGTCATGATATTTAAAAGTGAGTTAAATTCCTAGATCCCTTTGTTTCTCCATGCATCTGGATGACTCTTATTAACTAAATTTTGTCCCAGTGTTCTGAAGGTTCAAGGTAAATTGACTTGGTTCTACTTTATTCCATTGTGCTTTCTACTGTTTATGAAACTAAGCCAAATAGTTTAGGTTCATTCTCTAGAAGAAGTAAAACAGGGTCTCTGTACTGGGAGATACCAGATACAGTTGAGGGTGGAGTACATGGTATTTTTCATATTAAATACTTAGTCCCCAACCCCAGCCCTAATTTTCTACTGAGATTCCAGAATATTGACAGCCAGAGTTTACCTTCCATGCAGTATATTTTACAACTGACCTGGGGAACATAACTAACTCAAAAGGAAAGACATAAACAAAGGCATTGGATAAAAAGCACCTATGAATCCATCCTGATATAAATAAATGCTTGGTTAAATAAATAAATGTGGGAAGAAAGAAACCAGTCTCCCACGCAGAAGAATTCCAAATAATCTCTGTAGGTACTGTGCCTTCCAGGAAGTGGAGCATAACTCCCCACTCCTCAAGTGTGGGCTGCTCATTGATAGTGTCTTTCTTCCTAAGAGGACAATATGGAAAGGAAGGGGGGAAAAAAGTGCAGTAGAGAAACCTGTCAAATACTGTCACCTCAGCCAGGTGATCAGGGTCAAAATAAACAGTGACAAGTCATGTTGATAGCATGTATTTTTCTTAATGTAAGGGGGAAAAATTGCACTATACCCCTGTGGTTTCCTCCCTGAAACTAGGCCGACTAGATGTACCGTTTTAAATGGGACAAGTAGGCTGACCACTCTTACCATTTAAAATGGGACAGTACCATTGTTTTCTGTCCCGTTTCAATGGTCCATCTGGTCAGCCTACCCAAAACCCATAACTCCAGTCTAATTATGAAAAGAATATCAGACAGATTCCAATAGAGGGACATTCTACACAATACCTCAATACTATCAGAGTTGTCAAAAACAAGGCCAAGTCTGAGAATATGTCACAGTCAAGAGGAGCCTAAAGAGAGATGTCAGCTAATGTGGTGTCCTGGATGTGATCCTGTAAGAGGAAAAGGACATTGAGCAAAAACTAAGAAAAGATGAATAAGGTATATGTATAATATTAGTTAATAATAACAATTTATCAATTAGCCCATTAATTGTGACAAATGTATCATACTAATGTGATATGTTAGGGTTAAATTGGTGTGGAGTTTATAGGAAATCTGTACTGACTTTGCAATTGTTCTGTAAACCTAAAATTGTTCTAAAAAATAAAACTTTCTTTAAAAATAATCAATAATGGGAGGGTGGGGGCATGCTGTTCCTCTAAGAACGCCGCAGCCAGATCACCTCACAGTAAAACTCCCATTCAAAGAATCCCACCCACACAATCAGAATTTTCAAACACCTTTTTAAAGTTCTCATCAAAGTTGAATTTATTTTGACTTAACAGTATTTTACATATCACCTTCCCATCTTACTCCATATAAATTTAATGTTTTGACTAACCCTTGCTGCATAAAACAACCACTTCGTTGTATCTCAAGATCCAGGAATTTGAACAGGGCTTGACTAGGTGATTCTTCTGTTCCATGTGTGTTGCCTGAGGTTGTTCCATGTGATTCAGCCCTCAATTGGTCTGCAGGGTTCAGGTGGGTTTCACTAACTTGTCTGGCATCCTGACAAGATGACTGGAAGGCTGGCCTCAGCTGGACGCCTTGCTCAGCTGGACGCCTTGGCCAGAGTACCTTATACGTGGACTCTCCATCGTGGAAGCCTCATAGTAGTCAAATTTTGGACATGGCTCCTATTAAGTCTTCCAAGAACTCACTTATATTTTACTTCCTATTTTAAAAACTAAAAGCATGTGAAGATTCTCAGATACCTAAGGAATGCATCTAAACCATTGGTTCCCAAGTGGTGATACATCTACCCCTGGGGGTACGTGCTAGGCGGCTCAGGGGTACACGAAAAATAATCAGTAATGGCGATAAAACAAAGTAAAAAAATGCAAAACTTTAGTTATGGAACAATAAATGTTAAGTTTGAATCATCATTAATGGAGACACTTCAAAAGTGAGGTCACGTTAGGGAATGATGATTGGTGAGGGGTGGCTATGAGCCCTTCCCCCAAACCACTCTTCCACCAATCATTATGCAGTTTCAGAACAGTCCATTTGTGACATTTCTAGAACTTCCCCAAGCATAAAAATACATCCATTGTTTGATCAGTTTAGTTACTAAGTAAAAATGTGTTGTCTTTAATCATGATTCTTTTCAAGTAGTTTTTTTATTTAATGTTTAAATACTTGATCATCATTATCAAATTGAATGAAAGTTTCACTATTTAAAAACAGCTGTTTTAATAATAAGGGCTATAATTTATAAAAATGGGTGTAAAAGGGGTACACAAGTGGAAATGGGTTGGGAACCACTGCCTAAACCAAAGAGAGAAACCAAAGTAAACGGACAGATAAAAGCAACTTGAAGAAAGGAAAGAGGATTTTAACAAGAAAAAAAATTATATATTATTAATAGTCTTAGACAAGAGAAGATATTGTACCCATATATAAGAGGTCTTAGCAATTTAAAATATGATGGTAGACATGAAAGACTCAATAGAGATACTGACATTAAACACTGAGAAAACCTTCCAGGAAGTGGAGGCAAAAAACAAACACACAGTAGAGGTATAGAAGAAGTAAGTAGAGAAAAAGGAAAAGAGAAAAATCATCAAAGAAACAGTTCAGTTTTGTAAACTGAAGAATATTGAGTTTCCACGTCGAAACAATGGAAAGCACAATGGAAGAAAGGAGACCAACCCAAGACCCTTTGCCTTGAACTTTCAGAACACTGGGACTGAGTGAAGAACCAGTAAACATCCAAGTAAGAAAAAGAATGGAAAAGCAAATCTCAGTTAAAAAATCAGTTATCAAAGTAATTTTGGGTTTCTCAATAGCAAAACTCAAATTTAAAATTCAATGCGAAATATCTTCACAATTCTAAAGGAAAATAATTTCTAATCTAGAGCTCTCTACTGAACAAGGTTGATTTCCTTCCTTCATATTTGATTGATAGAAAATTTATAAAAAAATAAATACATGTCTCACACCTTACTCAAGAAGTTACTGGAAGATTCCACCAAAATGACTAAACAAACAGAAAAAGGTAAGAAAGATATGGATTGGAGAAAATAGGATACTGAACTTAGGACAGAGGCAGAGGTAACAGGTATAAAGCAAGCACTTTAAAATGGACTAGATGCCATTCCTTGAGTCATTTATTGATGAAACCTCTTGAGCCATGTAAGTAACCTATCTGTGATTTGTTTCCCTCTTCTCTACAGTGGGGATAATCAGAGTACTTACTGCTCACATGGATTGTTGTGCAAATTAAATCTAATAGCACACATAATTACAAGGCCTGACAATTAAGTTCATGAACTCATCCTACAAAAATGCTACGTACCTCATTGCTGAACGTCACTACGGCCACCTTCGAAGTACTCCCTATGGGCAGCTGTGCACTGATGCCAGCGCATAGTCCACCCTTCAAAGCAATTTTGGAACTCTTTCTGGAATGGCCATCAGAGCTGTTGTCATATTACACTTGATGTCCTGAATGTCATCAAAATGTCTTACTTTCAATATTTTCTTTATCTTTGGATGAACAAAGAAGTCATTGGGGGCCAAATCAGGTGAGTAGGGAGGGTGTTCCAATACAGTTATTTGTGTCCTGGCTAAAAAACTGCCCCCTCCCCCCCCCCCCCCCCCCCCCCACACACACAGTGCCATGTGAGATGCTGCATTGTCATGATGCAAGAGCTATGAGTTCTTGGCCAAACTTTAGGTCCTTTTCATCTAACTTTTCCATGCAACCTTTTCAGCATTTCCATATAGTAAACTTGATTGACTGTCCAGTTGGTCCAAATGCGTAATGAAGAATCTCTCTGATATCAAAAACTGTTAATGGCATTGGTTTGACTCTTGATTTGGACTGACGGAACTTGTTTGGTCATGGAGAATTGGCTGACTTCCATTGAACACATTGACACTTTGTTTCAGGGTCGTATTGGTACACCCATGTTTCATCATCAGTGATAACATGGCCCATAACATCATCTTGCCTCTCCAAAAGGTCTTGGCAAACTTCAGCTCTCTTTTGCTTTAGTTCATCAGTGAGCTCCTTTAGGACCCTTTTTACATACACCTTTCTCATGCCAAGATTATCAGTTAAAGGTTTTCCTAACTGTTTTTCTAAAATGTTTACTTGGTCTGCTATGCTTCTCTTGATGCACAATTTGATGAATATTTATATTGTTTTCATCAGTTCTGCCCATTACTGGTCACTCTGACCTCTCTTCATCAGTGACATTTTCTCTCTCCTCAGAAAAACACTTAATCCATTTGTACACTGCCATATTCTTCATGGCATTATCCCCATAAACTTGGACTAACATGTCCCTGATTTCACCTCCATTCTTGCCAAGTTTAACAAGAAATTTAATGTTTGTTTGTTGCTCTAATTCAAGCTCTGACATTCTCACGACCGCACACAAAAACACGCAACAACAATAAAGAAGGCCAGTCAGCAAGATACCGCCACACATCAAACAAACACAGCTGTGAGACACAGATACACCAAGGTTATGAAACAGTATTGAGTTATTCATACAGTGCTGCAAAGCTAAGTGCACAGTGGAAAGTTCATGAAGTTAATTGTCAGACCGCGTATGTTTGAGCAATGCCTGGCACAAAATAGGTGTTCAAAAAACACTTGACATTTACCATTTATTATCAAGGCCCCTTCTGGCTTTGCTCCCTATTCAGTCTCAATGAAAAGCAATAAATATATTAGCTTGTTTTATAGAAAAGTAAGTCCCCCAAATGAAAGCCACATTGTTTCCATGTTATCAGTTCATAAAATCTGAGCTAGACTAAAGATTCCATTTAAAGTGTTCCCAAAAACCTTCAGAACCTACAAACAATTATAAAGAGATGAATAATAAGCAAAACAATTTCTTCCACTTCATAAAATACTATTGAAAAACATCTATATTTGCAAGTTATCCTAAATACTAAAAGCAGTGATACTCAGCGGTTAACCCAGTGGCATAAAAGAAAGAAAAACATAATAAAGTGTAGGGACTCTGCACCCTGCTGACATAATAACTAAACTGAATAGACAAAGAATGCCAATTTCTAACTTTATGACCCACACAGAGGAATGAGCAAATGTGTAGGTAGACCATTATTAATCAAAATATACCTAAGGGGTTCGCTTTCAGTATTTTTGCTGTGTGACTAATTTGGCAAGTACCACAGGATTATAAATGTTGAGAGCATTACTGTTAGTGTTGTATAACAGCAGAGTTACTGTTTCTTTTAAATGTGTGAGTGTAAATAGTGGTACTGCTGCTTTCTTAACTGTCTCATTTTATTACATCTCAGGGTTTTATTATACTCGGGGTTCTCCGCTTTTCTAATAGCAGTCCGTAAGGCACTAGAAAGAATGCATTTCTTGAATATGTGTATTTTGTGAAATAAGGGATAAAATAATGAGCACACTCACACCTAATCACAATAAAAGCTTTCCTTTCTAACTTCTTCCTGTCATCCCATGCACTATTCAGGATTGCTCTGGGCACTGCTCCCAGCCCATGTTTCCAAAAGGTAACCCCACACAGATAATATTGTGACACATGTGAAAGACAAAAGACACCAGGCAATTACAGAAATGATATAATTCACACTTTTGCACTGGGAAGGAAGAAGGGAGCTGGAGTTTTACAGGGGCAGAGAGTCATCAGACTCTTCATGGAAATCATGAGAAAGAATAGGGATAAGTCCTACCTCATATGCTGTGAGACCATTGGGTCCTTAGCCATTTCCTGGAGGGGAATATTGCTTTCTGGAAACATAGGGCTTAGATAAAGTTCAACATTTTTAAGGTGGTCTTCTATTATTTCCTTTTTTCCCATTTAGAAGGTCAACTCCATAAATTGTGCCTCAATCAATATTTTTCTCAAAGTGGACATTCCTGGGACTCCCCTCATGGTTCCTTGTATCTTGCAGTCATTGACCCACTTGATTCAGAAAAAATATGTCTCATATCCCACCCTTCCTGATTTCAATTTGTTGTCAGTAAACATAATAGCAAAAGGATAATAGTAACAACAATGACAATATCAACAAGTAATTTGTAATAATTATTTATTTCCACATGCCAGGTACTACTCTAAGGGCATTGAACATAGTATTAAGTCTAAAACAATACAATGCAGATTCTGAGACTTAGAGAGGTGAAATGATTTGCCTAAATTATTATAGCTGATGTTTTGTGGCGATTTTTAAGTTTCTTAGACTCTTTTTCTGATTATACTATACTAACTTCAGAATCCTATACCACACAGCGACAAATGTACCCAATGACCAACATATGCTACTTGCCTAATACAATCATTTTTAAAAGTAGAGTTCAGAGTTATATACATTTATATAAGTGCACTAGTATATAAATTATAAGTTCAATATGATTCTAATAAATATAAGTGTGAGTATTTTACTTTAAATATAAATTACCAGGGATAAGCACTGTTAATAGTCTGATTTTATTTCATCTGTACTTTTCTGAACATTTGGTGCAGGACAGATGTTATTTTATAATTATAAAACATACAATGAAAATAATTCTAAATTCCTAGACTTCTCTACCTTACATCATTTGTGATTTTTCAAATTTACTGTATTACGGGGCGGTGGGAGGTAGGATTGGACTTGAGACGAAGAGAGTGACAGCATGATTTAACATTTCTGAATACAGATATGCCTACTTCTCTTTTCTGTATCTTCTACTTAAAAACAAGCCATTCTAAATACTTATTCTAGAACTTCCTTTGGCTTTTCATAAAAGTTCCTTTGTCTGATTCTCTAATAGTCGCTCTGTAGCATCTCTTTGTCTTTTCATGTTCTCTCCATACTTTTTCACTCTGGATCTCACTCTTTCACTCTGAGTTTGTGTTGCTGCTTTCTCCCTGCTTCACACTCTCATGTTGCTCTTATTTTTTATTTCTTATAGATAATATTTCTGTTTGCTTGTTTTTATCTGCCTGAATACTTTTTTTTAAAACATCTGAATACTGGGATTTTACACTCTTGAACTCACTGGTACTTAAGAAAATAGTTCAGAATTTCCCTTCAGAGCCACAGAATTCTCAGGGATATGTACTAACATTGAAACCCAAATTTAAAATTACAGAGGCTAAAGTCATGCCAGCTATTTAGGAATGATTGATTAAAAGTTAAAAACCAAAAGACAATTAATTGGTAAATCCAATAAATCTTAAATTTTGTTATTAAAATGATCTTGTGTGGAGTAAAAGAGAAATAGAGATACCAATATTGAAAAATATAAGATGGGGTGGATTGGCCCAGGAGAGAGTATAATTAACTTTCCTTATGGTTCTCTTTTCAAACCAAATTTTCTTACCTTCCTTCTCTGATCACTAACAAATCCCAGGCCTTATAGATCCAGTTTAATTGCAGAATTCTTAGGCTGGATGCAATGTTTCTAAAAATCTTGAAGAGATGTTATGAGCTCCATAGATCAAAAGACCTGTCTATTAAAATGCTAAAGGGTTGAGTAGGGATTGTTACATTTAGTTATTAAATGAATGACTGGTTTTTCTTTCAGATTGTGAACCATCCAAATCTCTAGAGGTTTCATTACTTATTATAGTCATTTGGACGCTCACTGTCCATCTGACACCCGTCCTGTGGGTTCTAAGGAAAGGATGTACTAGTTGTTTTAGACTGTCATCAGACTAAATTCTGTTCTTTTTCTCTCATGCTACCCTCCATGGTACATTTGAGCCCTTCTGCTAAGGTGCACATATTTACATACTCTCTGTCCTTAAAAGGAGTG
The DNA here is from genome assembly GCA_004026885.1 of Lyroderma lyra. Lineage (NCBI taxonomy): Eukaryota > Metazoa > Chordata > Mammalia > Chiroptera > Megadermatidae > Lyroderma > Lyroderma lyra. The sequence goes on along the minus strand of PVJL010000264.1, from coordinate 64,322 downwards.
ATTAGGTTTAATCAGTTGTGGTGGTAGGATCCATATTTCCTAGGGATAGCTCTGTCTGATACTGAACTCCCTTGTTAAAAGCATCTGTAGAGCTCCAATTTTTCTACCATTCAGCATCCCAAGTTGCAGTACAACTTTCTGTTGTGTTATCTAGCTAAGAAGTCTTGCTGTAAGCAAGCAGGCCTCATTGCAGCACATGGCTTCTGTCCAGGTAAATCCCACTGAGTAATTATCTTTCACGTACTGGAGGAGAAGCTGTCTTCTGTTATCTAAACCCTTCTATTCATCTCCCTAACTTTGCCTCTGAACATTTAGTGCTAGTTAGCAGAAGCAGAGTGGTTTTCACATGCTGCCAGCTTGTTGCTAGATTTCGCTTGATTTTGCACCACTATCCATTACAGCCACCTCAACCTCACTGAAAACACATTTTAAACCAGCCAGCCAATACATCTCTTCCATTAGAAAACTTGTATCAGGAGAATAGTGAAAAGGGAGTGAGTGTCATTACCCACATTGATTGATAAATTAGTAGAGTTAATGAAACAGAAAAGAAATAGCTAGTCTTGCAAATCTGTACAAATAATATACTAAACAAATTTTTCATAACCTATAGCTAAAAATGAGTATTGAAAGGGGGAAAAGAAGGAAAATAAAAAGAACTGACTACAGGGAGCATAAAAAAACTTTGTGGTAATCTATTTTTATATAGGGTATTTATTATAGGCCCAAGCTTCAAAGTAGGGATATTTTGAAATCATCACTTACCAACTGATTCTAAATGAACCCTTTGAACATCTAATTGCATTGATGAAAATGAACAATTAATTTTTGTCACAGTGTAAATTCATGAATCCACAATTATCTGGAGTTGCCTTCGGTTAGGTGCCAATAAAAAAAAAATACAACTTCTTATTGATCAAAGAAGATACTTACTACCTGTGCTACCATTTCTCACTGTCAGTGCCTGCTCGGCTATACAGCAGTCCCCAGCCAGCTATCCTACCATTGGGTCCAAAACTGTTTCTGTCGAGAGGGACGTGCTTGGCAGTGGGTAGAGTGCATGGAAAGCTGGGAAGTTTTTGTGGCAGTGAGTCCTCTCACCTCATGCTTCTATTGTGGCTGGAACAACCTCACAAGATTGGCTGGCAATACTTGTTTCTTTATCCCATACTCAGTCTATAGCCAACTGTGGCAAAAAAGTTTTTCCTAGGCAAACTGAAAAATGCCTTTTCCCTAGCCAAAAGCCCTAGAAATCCCTTCAATATGCTAACTCTTCCACATCTTAGTCAAACTTTTCAAGAGGCTCTTAGAAAATAGGTGCTTTTTCTATTCTCATCAGCATTTGTCCTTGCTGATGATGCTAAAGAACATTTCCTGCCCATTTCTAATACTGGAGTCTCCTATAAAGTACCTTGGACACCCAGGTAACAGCTCTTATCTTGCTATGCTCCCACTATTGCTATAAGTGTTTCACAAGGATGGAAAGTAGAAGTACACTTCTTAAGTCAAAAATGATTCTGGGGTGACATTGATTAAGAATTACATAGGTTCCTGGGGTGCAGTTTGACAGTTCATCATCTCTGTGTTACATTGTGTGTTCACCAACCAGTGTCAGTTCTTTCAATTTCACCCTAATTAAGTCTAACAACTAAAAAAATAAAATAAAACAAAAGCTATAATAGGAACAAAATTTGATTCTGGCCTATAATATATTCTTATTAGCTTTTTATCTGACATTGGGAAGGACTGGGATAGCTATCAAGTCTTCTGGGAGATTTTGTGTGATGTCACACCAGCAGCACCGCTGGACAGGTAGGGTGAGCACGTAGAGTGACATCAGAGTTGCTTACGTTTTCCTATTTTTAGAGAATTGCAGTACTTTACAAAGGATCACATTGTAACAAACATTATTTCCTATAATTTCTTTGTTCTGTGCAATCCCACTATCTGACCATCTGTGCTGTTTAAATATCAAGAATTTTGGCAAAAATAATGTAATAGAAGGGATTAACAGCTGATGTAAGATTGTTTATCTCCTCTATCCTTCCTTGTAAAATATTATTAGACTTCAGATGATGGACAAAGGCTGGGTAAACTGTGTGCAAGAATAAGAACTGCAGGCCTGGTTTGCTTTTGTTGGTGGCTTGTTAAAATTTTTTTTAACATAGCCTGAGGCAGGTTTGCATCTACCTTCAGCCTCCCTGCAACACACTCTACTACACAATGGAGAATGTTTTCCACTGACTTGTTACTGGGGGCTTACAGGCTGAGCTGTTTTGCATTAAATATGTACCTTTTGATCTTGCTTTATTTTCCTCTTGCCATTTTGTTGCTGCCAAGAACTAATGATTAGGAGAAATCTGTAAGTGAAAACTCCCCAAGGGTTTTGAAATGATGAGGTTGGACTCACCGGTCAGTGCTTACGATGAGTTCTGTTGGTGCCCCCGAGGCCCTGTGTAGAACCCAGTGACTGGAGAGAAAAAAAAAATCAGCTTAGGCTCACTTGGAAGAAGCATCTACTTAACAACACATTCGTTAGCTCTTGTGATCTGACTTTGGTCTCTAGGGGCAGATTTTCTAAAGTGAGTTCCTATTTGCTCTTGCTCAATCACAGTGTTCTGTGATTCAGGTGTTATACAGAGGAAGAGTGATCCACAAGAAATTGTATGTTTGTAATTACTTTTATTGTTAGAGAAATTTTTATTGAATACACACAGGAATTTCATGCACTCAAATCATTTCTGCACTGATATACCTCAAACAGAGAAATCAGGGACTCACTTATTTCATTTTATAGCCTAGCAGAGACATAATTTTAATGTGAAGCATCATATGACATGACAGTGGGTCTCATCCACACAGAAGAATGCTCGTCAAGATTAAGGGGTCCAATGTCACATGGGAGCAAAAGGGAAAGACGTATAAATAAGCAGTTTTCTTAGATTGATTCATGTTCTCAATGCAGAGTGTGGCAGAGAGAGAGAGAGATGGAGTGAAAGGAAGTGACACAAAAATATGAATAAAATATATGGTTTATACCATGCCCATTAGATTATAATAGTCTCAAAATAGAATAAATACAGTGATTAATATGAATAAAGAAACTAAATATTCTACTTCTGAATCAGGCTATCTACATCACTATATCTGAAGTTTCAATGTAAGAACGTGCTTTTAAAACAGAAACTTCAAGTGGGTGAATTCAAAGATCCATTTGACTTTCTTCAGTGATTCATGAGTCAGGCAGCAAACCATCTATTATAGCAAAGAAAAAGGAGCTGCGAGAAGCTTCCCAAAATGGAAGGATTTTATAGGCAGAAGGGGGCAGAAACAAGGAAAGAGTGGACTGTGTCATCTTCTGGGGGAAGATAGAAGGGGTCTCTGGGGGCAGATGACCTCCCTCCTGCTCAGCAGGAAGTTCCAGATTACGTTCCTGGGAGAGACTGCAGGTGCAACTGGTTTGGGTATTAATCTTGGTTTGGTGACATGGGTTTAACACAGGTGACTCCCATTTTAGGCCCGTTGCCTGTTTTGTTAACAATACACTCACAACTATAGTAGTTACTTCCTTTAGCAGAGTTTTGTAGAGGATACTGTGATTGAAGGTAACAGAAGAGACACTTCAGAAAACCTACCCTTAGGAGACAAGAAAGAGCAAGATAAAAGAAGCAATGATATGTTATTATTCACGTGGCTGAGGTAAGCTCAGCTGCGAATCATTAAAAACATTTTGTTTCTGCTTATTCTCTCAATCTGTGTTTTGGGGAAGTTTTGCTTGGTTCTAATTGCTGATGGGGACACCGACATTCAGAATGAAGAAATTTTGTCTTATATATAATGAAAAAGGAAATACGGGGCAAATTTACCAATATTATAGACAGAACAAGTGTTATCTGAATATTCATAGTGTCTCAGATGGACTAGAATACTCTAGAATGTCTAAATTCAGTGTATTCCCAGGCCACAAAGGATCAGTGAAGAAAATCTAACTCTACATATGTTTTATCACCTCCCCTGTTGTCTTCTTGGTCATATTAGTATATCGAAGGAAAAAAATACCATAGACTCTCAGCTTACTGGCACCCATGGAGATTGGTAGATGCAGGGCTTAAGAGTGCCACTTGTTTGAGTTCCAGTTAACAAAGAGTCTATTGTAATTCTAATTTCAGAATAAAGTATAGTGGGGAAAGAAAAAATTTTAAAGCTCTACCGACCTTCTATGAACTAATAGAGATTAGGTTATGCTGCTGAATGTGGTTAGTCCTTACTGTGACATCTGAGTACGGATTAAAAATGCTAATTTGGATCCTGAACTGTGAACATCTAGGGCATGGGTCACCAATAAGATAAATATCAAGGCTCATATTCAAGTCCACCAGACAGAGGAGGATTACGGATGTATTTGAATACATCTGTATTTTCATTGTATAGCATATTTTCAGAAATTCTTTGAATTACAAAATTTCCAGTACATATTTATTTTTTTAAATTTTGTATTTACACATATATTATAGTATATCAAAAACATATAATTGAAAAGATATTATCATCTTTTCTAGGCAAAGGGGCAGAGAAAATGAGAGCAGTTAATGAAGGGAGATAAGATGGCTGGTCCAGAATAAACAAAAGGGCCTTCATCTGCTACAATTTTCCTGTTGTGAAACTACTAGGGATAGTAAAATTATTCTGCTTTCAAGACTGTATTAGAAAGGAGCCATCTCTAAGAATGTGAAATGAAAGGAGAAAGATTTTGGTATGTTCGTTCATCTATCGAATAATTATTGGGTGATTTTATGTGTCAGGCTTTCGGTGAGGCAATATGGGTACAAATGTTGAGAAGATATGGTCGTGCTTCTCTCTTAAATTATGATGAGAGGCAGAAAAACAAAGAATCAAAATGCTAGCATAAGTAAGGAAACAACTAAGGAAATTGGAGAATGCAGCACACGGGAAGGCACATCTGAGATGGATTTCGTGTGGGAGCTTACCAAATGGGAAATGTTCTAAAGATACTTTAGGTCAGCGATTCTCAACCTTCCTAACGCCGTGACCCTTTAATACAGCTCCTCATGTTGTGGTGACCCCCATAAAATTATTTTCATTGGTACTTCATAACTGTCATGTTGCTACTGTTACGAATTGTAATGTAAATATCTGATATGTGTTTTCTGATGGTCTTAGGTGACCCCTGTGAAAGGGTCATTCGACCCCCATAGGGGTCGCGACCCACAGGTTAAGAACCACTGCTTTAGGTAAAAGGAAAACCAGAGTTTGGAAGAATGAGGTTGGAGTCTAAATAGAGTAAGAGGCGGGGCAGAGAGGAAGTTTACATACCAAGAGATCAGACTGGAAAGGTAGGTTGAGCTGACTTACGTTATGCTAATCTAGAACTTAAAAGACGAAGCACATTTAAACCAGGGGGTCACAAGATCAGCATTATGTATTTTCTGTTCTATATGAAGAATAAATGGTGTAGTTATAGGTAAGGGATACAATATTGCAGGCCAAACACCAGTTGGAAGTGATTTTGACAACAGATCAGAAAGTCCTGAACAGTAGTAGTGGCAGTAAAGATGGAGAGTAGAAGTCATTATTAGGGAGGAAAATGTAAAAATGATATCTGATTACACAAATGCCATGAAGGAGAAGGAAGCAAGGATAACTCTGTGACTGCTAGATATGGTTAATGGATGGATGGTGACCCCATTAACTGAAACTGGGAATTTAGAAGGAGGGCAAGAGTAAGGTGGGAGATAATGAGTTTCAGTTCAAAGTATGCCAAATTTGCAATATAGTATAATTAAAGCCCCCCAAACTGGTGAAACATATGAGGACTACTCCATGAAATCAGGGAAGAAAAATGCAGTCCTGGAGAACAGCAATATGCAAGGGCTGTCTGGAAAGTATCCAGCCATGCAATATGAAAAGTAGAGGCATTTACTCAAGAAGATACAAGCTATAAGAAATGTTGTACATAGGACAAGGATGCCTCAGTCCCCTTCAAAGTAGGCACCTTGAGACCTCACACACTTCTCCCAGCATCTCTTTCACTGTTCAGAACTTTTATTGGAATCCTCATCAGCTGCCTCGTCATATTTTCATGAATGTCAGCCATCCTTGAAGCATTTGTGCCACACTTTTATAATATTTGTGCAGCTTATCACATCATCCCTCAAAGCCTTATGAATCATCCGAGTAGTTTCCATGGAGGAATGTTCAAGCTTAATGCAAAATTTGTTACAGATTTGTTGCACTACTCGCTAAATCATCTTAAATGTGACCACCACCGAGGACACATTTTTACTCATTGGCATCTAGCACCCCTACCGACTAGTACAATGAAGGCCTCCTTGTTCACACATGCGCATTCCAGTCCACTTGCAGTGGCTGCCAGGTTACATCGATGTCTCACAAACCATTCTTGTTATATTGACAATGGCTGGGTTTTTTCGAGGCAGACCTCATATAAACAGTGAATGGAGAAAAAGGGATTGATAATGGAAATTGACCAACAGTGGGAGAGTCAGGATGAAAGACAAGAAAATGAAGAACTGTGGTGAATGGTGTTGAAAGCCAGGAAGATATTAAATAAAACAAATACTTAAGATAAATCTATTGGATTTGGCTGTTAGTGGATTCTTCTAAAAGTGGTCTTAATAGAGCCAGATGAAAGTAACTTGTCTTTTAGAGTGGATATTAATTAGTCAAATATTGACTAATATTGACTATTAATATCAACATTATGTTTAATAATACCATAATATGAACATTACGTTGACTATTAGTCAATTCTTGTAGCTACTCAGATCAGGTTCCTTAGTACATACAGAAATTTCAACAGAGTTCCTTGGACCATGTCAAAAAGTCTTGACCATAAATGATAGGTAATTCAGAAGAAATAGAAGAACAATGTCAAAACAATGCCTTATTAATCACTTAGATTTAGCTGTTTTCCTCTCTCTGCCGGTATTTTTTTTCTTCTTTAATTTAACAGGCATAATTTGAGAGCGAAGATGTGAGTGAAGATGACTCTGGTATAATAAAATCTCAAAGCTACAGTACCCCAGGGACAGAGAGGGTGGAGATGTGGAATACAGAAGCTCTCAGACTAGAAAGAAGATGCTTTTGAATCATAGGGGTCTTCTTAGAACTCAAAGTGTGACCTTCACTTTGAAGCATCTTCAGCTCTTTCTTTAATACAGGCTGTGAAATTTCAGAGTTAAGTTACGTGGTGGATAAAGCAGTAGAAGAGGTGATGGCCTTTGACTTTCACTGTCTCCCAAGTCCAGATACCAGTTACTTCCTCTCACCTCCACAACCCTCAGAGTCACGCCTTATGGACAGTAGGGATTATGGTCTAAATTATCGTTCTCCAGTTTGAGTAAGCTGCGTTCCTTACAAGAGCTTACCTGCTCTTGAGGCCTTCATGCCCATTCTCTTGGTAACTTCTCAACCTCTTTTTGATCACCTGATTCCAAGTCCTATTCATATCCTGACTGTTGATCTGTTCAAGAAAGACTGACTTCAAGGAAAGCTATAGATAAGGGACAAAAAAGTAATAGAAAAAGGAAAAAGTAGACAAAAAACATAAAAATAGGATGTCACAACCCCTTGCAATGAAGGCAAACTAGACAGCAGAGCCCTTTTCTAAAGGTAGCCCTGACGGACAATCTCATCACCTAGTATTTACTTACTTTGTTACTATATGTTAATTATGTTCTACCATACATGAAGCATCTATAAATTACATCTTAGAAGGTACAATTTGATCCAAATTATATCTAAATTCCAGTAATGATAAGTCATAACACTTTGCTCCAATGATAACAATTCCTATAATGTGCTCCATCTGATAGGATTATAAATTAAGGGGCTGGGTTTTCAAGTGAGACTTATGGAAAACGATATCCTGATTTTATAGCCATGCCTCATACAACAGAATGTTCACCTTACATGCATTATAATTTATTGTAAGGACTTTCATTTCTCCTTACTACTGGAATGAGAGTAAACCCTACATGGAAAAGAGAATATTTTATTTTCTTCTGGAACTCAGAAAACTTTTGATATTTACTTTGTAATGACTCAGAAAGTAACAAAATTTTATTTACATAGCTGTGAAATTGTTTTTAATTGCACAGGGAGTAAAAATGTTAACTAGAAATCCAAGCCAGGATTCTAAGACTAATTTTACTTTTTCAAAGGTACAACTGAAGGCAGGGATTTTTTTTTTTTCCTTCTAAATGAAAGATTTTTTTCACAGAGAACAGAGACTCATAGCAAGAATCAAAACAAAAGTAAGATTTAAAATTGTTTCTCATCCCCATACAACCTAGTAGGGAAGAAAGAGGAGAATCAATAATTCAAAAAAGAGGAAAAGGTTATAGATACTTGCTACTACAGAGAGAGTATAATTGCCTCTCACACACTGAGAAGTGGAAGGAATGAGACACACTCCTGCAACTTGAAGGTTCACAAAGCATGGAGTATGCCTCTCCAAATCCAGGAGGAACCCCACTTCTGCCAAGCAGATCACAAAGTACAGGATGGACCAGGTGTTTTCCTCTGTTCAGGCTGCCCTGAGGAGAGAGCCTTGTGTGGGTTCTAATTGGATCTGATCAAAAGAGGTGAGGTACTGAAGGCCTGAGCCACCTATGCCCAAGTCCTTTAAAAATATTCCAGAGATGGCATTAGAGCCTCAATTTACATTGCTGCCCTAGAACCATGCTGGGTCATCCTGCTTTCAATTGAATGTTTATGGGCCTTGAAGGACCAACTTCTAACCAGAACGACCGGATGTAAGGGAACACAGGTCCCTAAAGGGAGGTTTCCCTGGAGATGACTATTAATAAGGAAGGAATTGGATTAAACAACAATATTGAGAGGTCGTTAGATTTAGCTCCCAAAATGGGATTTCTACAGAATGATTGTCCATAATACAAATTATGAAAAGGGACCAGCAGAAAAGTTTGTTAAACTCTTCCAAAGCTCACTAGGTGCTCTAAACTTTAGCCCATTTAATAATTACAATCGTAAGAGAAGGTAGGTATTATTTCTGTTTTGCTGAGGAAAACTACTGGAGCTCTTCAGTAATAGTGGACACATGTAGGACCAGGCACTGCTCTTTATGTTTAAAATTACTCATGTAAGCATTACAACCACCCATTGCAGTAGACACTATTATAGTCTTCATCTTACAGATGAGGAAACCCAGGCTCCATCCGTACCATCCGTATGGAATATGCACTTATGCTTCTTCAAGATGAACCTGAGAATATAGCAATACGTATATCATATATATGTATGTGTGAGAATGTATTATAGCTGGGCAAGGGACTCCCTCATGATAGTAACAGAAAAAAAAGCACATACAGGGAGACCTTTTCATTGCTCCAGAGTTGACACTGCCTGTCCTGGCTTTACCGTTTGCCACTCTGGATTACTTTTTGCTCTCCTAGGTGCTAAATCATTCTAATAAGTAGTACCCAATCACAGAAAGGATGTTTTGTCAGTATGGCATGTTAAAGTAACTGATGCCAATTGAGAATTTAAGGAAATACATGATTGATCAGAGAGTCTGAGTAACAGGACATATTCAGTGGGTGTCATCACATTCTCTAAAGAGGCAACCTTTTCGAATGACTTAGAGAAGTCATTATTTTCCTTTATACTCTTCTTTGTATATGACTATTGTCTTTTCTTTTTTTTTTTTTTGTCTATCATACTCTACCATGAGAGAGAATATGTATAAGCATAGATACTGTTTTACATCTTAAGAAATGTGTATCACGATTTTATTCCTAGCACTAGAGTAAGAGTAGTTCTAAGAGGTTGGAGCAAGTATCACCAATCTCACTTTACTTATTAAAATACTAAAATACTGAAAGGCTAAACAACTTACCTATATTCCAATAGAAAAGGACTAAAGACCGGAATTAAAATTGATTATTCAGGCCCTAAACAATGTATCTTTTACCCTAAAACTCCATCTGCAGTGCATACATTCCTGAGTCATTGTAACCAGTGATAGAGTCACATGAATCTGCTTCCTGTGGTTTACTACTTCTGTGTTCTCACCCTCTCTTGAACGTCCGCCACCACTTTGTGTGTGTGCTTATACACATGTGCAGACACTTGTACATGAATGTGTGTGTGAAGGAAATAAGGTAAGGGGAAACGATCCTACCACGTAGATGCTGTCATGGTGTTCATTGGACTAAAATTCAGTATGAATCTAAAAAAATAAACCATCTTCAAACTAAGACTAGTTTCTTGTTCAGGTGGATCAAAGTGAGAGAACAGACATGCACAAGAACAAGAGAATGAGGCTGAGATAGCAGGCAGGGTGAAAGCCAGAGGTCAAGTCTGGAAAGAAGTAGAAGTGAGAACAAGGCCACTGGAGAGCCGAAGCTTCTTGTTGTGGGCAGAGGTTAGCAGGAGTGCCTAAGGTTAAAAGGGGAATCCTCACAATTCTGTTATTTCTTGGAGTTTAATCTTAGAACATGGTAATAAAGCAGAGAGGATCTAAGATAATTAATAATTATTCAGAATTCTTTTAATTTGGTTTGTCGCCTGTCATTTTTTCCAATATGTTTGTATATGTGTGGTTGGAATTCATTATACTTAAAATAATGTGATAAAGTTAGACTAAAGACTTCTGACTCAAGAGGATCCGGGATATTTCTATAACACTTTATTTCATCTTCTGCTTGGAACTTTTCCTGTGTGCACACTTTCGTGCTGGAAATGTACAGCATTATTTCCCAGACCAAGTACCTTTGCTTATAGGGGGTAATAACTTGATGATAGTTTTGCTGATTCACTAAATGGTTTTGTTTGTAGGGTTAAAATTACAAAGCAAACAGCACCAAAATAAATGGCTAACAAAAGACTTCCTTCCTATCTACATCTTGAATTATTCCACATCTTACAAAAGAAGGAGAATTATAAATGTAAAAAAAAAAAAACTTAGAACATCACTAGTCTTTATTGTAGTGTCTCTGGCATGAACTTGACTTATAATTCAGAGGTTTTTAAAATTTTTATTAACTGTATTGGGGTGACATTGATTAATAAGATTATATAAGTTTCAAATGTACTATTATATAAAGAGGATATGCCTATAAAGAACACCATTGCACTGTAGACATTTGCCCTATGTTTCTGGATATTTAATCTAAGAGCCAAAGTCTAACTTAAGTTTTTCTTTAAGTTTGACCCTGTCAACATTTAAATGGGATATGTCATTGTCATGGGGGTGTCCTTTATATTATTGAACATTTATTTAGCAGCATCCTTGGCCTCTACCCACTAAATCCTAGTAGCAACCACTCTCTGCTCCTAGTCATTGTAACAGAAACTTGTCTCCAGATGTTGTCAGATATCAGCTGGAAACACAAATTGCCTTCACTTGAGAAACATTCATATAACTGTTATTTCTTAAGAAACAAATCTCTTTTACCCACCCAGTTTCACTTCCCTCAGTCCTTATAGTTAAAAAAATATAAGGATAGATAACTGGTAAGCAATTAAATAAAACGTAATTGTTTGTTACTAATGAATAAAATATCAGATTGTACTCTTCAGAAATAAAAGAAAGTTTAAGTTTTGATAAATTCTAAAACTAAGTTGGTACATTCTTAGGAGCTAGTAATGCTTGTTAAAAAATGAAGAGATGTATCTAGTAGCAATTGAACAGGCTTAATATCTGCTACATGTGTATCACTTACATCATGGGTATACTGTCAGTAAATCTGCTATTAAGCAGTCTGTTGGTACAAACCAAATTTAGCATTTATTTTCTACCTCCCATTATATTCTTTTTTTTTTTTTTTTGGAAGCATAATCCCCAGATTTATGCAGTATAAGTGGAATTGTCAATGTATCTGTTTGTACAAGTGCACACAATATACTTGGTGAAAAATGTTAGCAGACATTGAATACTTGAGATTTTTATGGGTACATTGATATTTTGTGACAGTTTTATAGATTCATATATACTGAACAGGGAAGATAGAAATTTGCTTGCCTTTCTCTTACTTTTTTTAACTGATTTGTAAAAAATCAAAGGTTCATAGTTAAGGAAAGTAACCCACCTGATATTTTAGGGTTCGTGGCTAAAATGAGCAATCCATTAAATGATTATCCAGTGTTTTATGCTTCTTTTTGCTGTTTTTCACATGCAATATAAATTAATTAATTCCCAGAGATGATCATTCTTCATAGTGGAAACACTGAGCACATTTTTTTCTCTCCTTTGCTTTCACACACAATAATTCTCTTTAAATTTTTTCTTTGTATCTGAACATTTTAATTATTTATTTAAAAAGGTTAAAATAATTATCCACCTATTCTGTACCTGTTAGATAATTAACAAATACTTTGTAATTGACCTAATAGCACTTTGTTATGTTGATTTCAGTTTATTTATTCCGTGTTGCTGTGAGCCCTTACTGTGTACACGGTGTGTTTATGCTGCTAGGGCCCATTAGGGCTCCACAGGTGAGCTCCAGGAGGGTCACTGCCATAAATAAGCTTATGTGGAAAGCTTAGTGGAAATAAATCTAATGCAATGTGGATTATAATGAGGTCATAAGAAAGAGCCAAATAAAAGGATGGGATACTAATGAGAGAAGACGTCCTGAAGATGTGGCACTCCATTATAGCCCATGTCCTCAGCCTGACAGAAATCCCGCCCAGAGTAGAAGGACATTCTCTGTCCCTCTGCTCTTGGCAACAACACTTACTCTCTTTAGGACTCCATTCTTTTTAAGTCCTGGAATAATTTGTGATATCTTGAGCTCCTGGAGGAAACATTCTATTAAATCCAAAAAGTGCATAACACAGATTCTTAAAATACATATGAATATCTTCACACTTTTTCTGATTTAGCTAAGGCTGATTTTGGAGATAAAGTCATTAAGTATCCAGTTATGAACTAGATTATCTGGTACTGAAGCAGCATTCTGAGTGGGGAATAACTCATTATTGTCATCTTATAATGGCATAGCATGAGAATTCTCACTTACTCTACAGGCATGCCTAATGCACAGTTAAGCCAACTTACCTCCTAGATGCAAGCTCGTGTTGCTGACTGGCCAGTCAGTGCATGCTGGGAACCTGGGTCTGCATTTAATCAGCACTTCCTCATTTCCACATAGATAGGCATTCTGTGACTACCCTGTGTGATGGTTATTTTCATTTAACAGACAGAAGTTCTACACATTGTGACCATTCCTTTTACTTTTAGCATATATTTTTCCCAGTTTATAGAGTCAGTGCATTTACTTGGAACTATTGACTATATTAAAAAAAAACTTCAAATATCTGGAGGAGTGATTTCCTTTTAAAAACTACTACATTGTGCTCTAATACTTGGATTTACTAACTATACTGAGTTAGTAAAAAGTGTGATTGTATATGTATGTGTTGGAATTCTAATATACCTTTAACTTATTTGTATATAAAAATAAATTTAAAAAATAAATGGGTGAAACACCACATAAAAATAAGGTATTATGTACATTGTCATAGCAAAATTTCCATGTTATATATTATTTCAATAGATTTATTTTTATGGGTCTGGCAATTTTGTTGAAATAGTCAGTTATTTCTTTAGGTAAAAAAGATGTGAATCCTCTTAGAGAATAATTTGGAATAATGATTTGTGTTGTAATTTTAACTTTTCCATTGACAAAAATTGCTAAAATATTGAAAGGACCCTAAAGACATGACTTGGAAACTCTACCTTGTGCTGATAAGGAAATTTGCCCAATGTATTTGTGGGTGCTATACAGAGCTTGGGACTGGGAGTCGTGGGTGAAATGTAGGCAATATCTTGTGCCTACATGTGTGACACTGTTAGTTCACATGGCAAGCATTTGCCAGGAATTTACTGTTTTACACCAGATTAGTTTTGGAAGACTCTTAATGAATAATGCAAAAGTTCTCTTTTTATTTTATTAATAGGTCATTTTTGTTTAAAATATATGGTATTTTTTTTTCCAAAATGAACATATTAGGGTCAGATGATGGGCTAAATAGCATTCAGAGTACATCTCTATGATGTAGCACATCTGCTTGCTGCTGCAATGAGCTGAATAGGTGAGAAAAGTACAAGGAGAAATGTGATTTAAAATCCATTTATAGAGGTACCTTTTCATTCTCAGTAGAAAAGAAAAACAGTGAGTAAATCTACATCAACAACATTTATGATCTAGAAGACAGTGGACAGCCTACTCATAAACGATTCTACATTGAGAAGTACCACACCATCACCAACGACGGAGAAATGATGCCATACACGCATAGAACAGAAAAAGTGAAATCGTGTCTGGAAAGAAGATGACATTAGCTTTGCACTCCCTTATGGAGAGGTTCTACATTATCAAACACATATAAATAATCCCAGTAATACCTGTATGGCAGAGAAACACATATGGAGTCATTGGGAATACTTTAATCTATCTGTGCTTATGAAAATAAATAGGTGGAGATGAAAAGAAAGACTTGCATACCATGGTACCCCCCAAATTACATAATATAATCATGCAACATATAATTCAACAAAAATTAATGGTGAGGGATTTTTAAAAGACTCCGCTTTGCTCCTTTTGATGAACAATGTGAATTGGCCTCTGGATCCCTGTGCTGGGCAGCCTGTGCATAAGACATCAGTTTCCTGTCTGTGCGTGGGTGTGGCATCTCCATGCCTAGCTGGTTTGACCTGAGAGAAAACCTGCATTTGACTTGGTTTGGAAAGTACAGGGGTATATGGCATTTGAATTGTTTTGCTGTCATTGTCCAGGCTCCTTCTGTCTGACCCTTGTGCCCCAGAGTGGTGAGCAGCTGGCTCTGGAGCTGTGAATAGGATCTGGGACAGTCTCCCTGTGGGGCACACATAAGTCTTGCCAAAGTGATAGAGAGAAAAGTTTTTGGGAGATTTTTTTGTTTTTGTTTGTGTTTTTGTTTTTGGTTGATCTTTTCATTTCCAGATTCTTGCTAGAATTGAAGAAAAGCCCACTCACCATTACGTTTTTACCCCTTCTCCACACATGTGTTCTTTATTCCTTTCTTTTAACTTTCAGGAAAAGATTCTTTTAATTTTTAAAAAAGTCATCATTCAAATAAATATTTTTCCTTCACCTTCCTTGGAATCAAACTCAAAATTGGTGTAGTCATCCCCCATAGAAGATTGAAGTCATTCTAATGTGACCGGGAATGATGGTAGTAAGTTGTCTCTCACCAGCAGACAACCTGCCCTCAACAGTTGGAACCAGACTTAGGCAACATGGTGCTAGCTTCTATTGCCTGACACAGCCCCTATCCACTTACCCTTGGCCCTGCTCACACACTTCTCATTCCTGAGAGTGGGCATTCTGAACTCATGCAGATCAGAAGAAATATTGACATCTAGTCTAATCCCTACTGTGGTGGGGCATAACTTGAATATACCATCACACGAGACTTTAGGAAATTTTTAAGTACAATTGAAAACTGGGTACATGTGCCACATTATGGATCATCTAATTCTCAAAGTTATTTAAAACAGAGGGAGTTCTGTATCAATGACCTTTTCCTAGACAGAAAAATAATCCAGTGAGAAATCATTACCCATTTAACTTTACTTGCCTACATTACTCATACTCAGATTATTTGTTGCTGAATTAAATCTAATATAATGACACTCACCCACTGGGTGGTAATTAGATCTCAAAGGACAGATAATGATGATGCTTAAGACTTTAAGAAATAGCATGGCAGTGGTTCATCCTAAATATAATCATTTTTTTATTCGTCTTGTGCAGTCCAATCATGTGGAGAATGTAAATGCAAGTATGTTCTTCCCTGCCAGGTGCGTTGTAGAGGACAAGAACTCGAAAGTGGCCTGGTTGAACCGTTCTGGCATCATTTTTGCTGGGCATGACAAGTGGTCTCTGGACCCCCGGGTTGAGCTGGAGAAACGCCATTCTCTGGAATACAGCCTCCGAATCCAGAAGGTGGACGTCTATGATGAGGGTTCCTACACTTGCTCGGTTCAGACACAGCATGAGCCCAAGACTTCCCAAGTTTACTTGATCGTGCAAGGTAAGAAGTGGGTGGCAGAGGAGGGTGGTGAAGGAGAGGTGGGAGGCAGAGAATAATCGTGATCCTTTCTGAGAAGAAAGAACAATTCCAAATACATTGTGGTGCTTAAGTGTCTGTTTTCTCTCTAAAAGGATAGACCTAAAAATGAGAGGACTAAAAAGAATGTAGAGATGAATCTTGCCACTGTGAGCCAGTGCCCTTGGGAGAATATTTTCTCTTAGCCCCAAACGTGAAAACACACAGCAAAGGTCATAACTGATGCAGTAAGTTGAAACAGGAGCACAAGAACACATAGCATGCTTGGGACCAGGTGAAGTACACTTTATCACACTGTTAAGTACTGGTTACTTTGCTTAAGGTTTGCTTTTTATCTGTCCTTAGCCTAAAAAATATCACCAATTATCTATTTTTATGATAACAAATGTTGTTTTGAAAACTAAAAATTTCCAGAGGCCTTGACATCCACTCAGCTGGTCAGCTTTCTACATAGTTTGCGTCGCCATCTAAGGGGAAGTCATTTGTGAGCAAATCCAGTGACAAGGATCTGCAAAGTCATTGGGGACAATCTGCCTCTAGACTGGTGTTGCCAAAGGAATATCTGAGTCATGGTTTTACAGGATGAAAACCCTAAATGGCATACACATGCCCCCAAACTATAGCTCTCTTGGGTCCCTTTTTCCATAATTGCAGAATGAGAACAAAGCTGATCAGCTGCACAATTTTATTGCAGACGAAGTCAAACCACCAGCAGTTTTAATCCATCTAATAAGAAAGATCTAAGCACTAACAAATACTAGAGCTGTGTTCTTGTATTCTTGATTTACAAGTTTATGTAAATTTAATGCAAATTAGGCACAGCCCTAGGGCTCCTGTCAAGATTCCATTGCAGTCACTGGTGTGGCAAAGTTTGACTGTAGCTTCTATTAATGTGTTATAGAATTGATTATTGCAGTTTTTAAATTATTGCTCTTCCAACTCCTCTGATTAATAGATTGAAAGTGGAGTAAAATACATCAGAGACTGCCTGGTGCAGCGGTGGTTTAGTCACGTGACCTCCATCTTGGTCCATTTGCAATGGCTGACGGCTTCATTTTATTACTTATAAAAGGCATGCCTACTGACTTGCAAAGTTCCTATCGCAGTCAAAGCATAGAATGCTTTCCTTCTAGTTTAGTAGAGAGTACTTTAGCTCTAATAACAAGCAACACCAGGGCTTGGATCTCAGGCATCCCATTTAAATGTTTAAACATAGATAGAGAATTATAAATATGTAAATGACTGAATTTACCAGCTCCTTCAAAACATGAGTACACATTCGAACACACACACACACCTCAAAACAAAAGAGGTTCTACCTCATTCAGTGGCAGAGGGAGGGGAGGTAACTAGTTTACTTCAGGTCCCTTAGAACAGATTTTATCTAATGACTAGCTCCATACTCTCTGTGAGATTGCTGCAAAACATCCTGTATGTTTACCACCTCTAATGCCATTGGAAAACCACTAGAGACCACACTAGAAATCATGTGTGATTTCTATACTGAATAAAATTGGAAAATCTAAGCATTATTACATATTCTTTGGTTTCTAAATGAGGAAACAGAAGTTCATTAAATTTAGGTTACTTGCTCAAGATCAGGAAGTAGTTTGGAGCCAAGCCAGCCTGGAATCAAATGGGAAACGCTTTCTACTAGAACAGAAAAATTTTATTATGACTTTAAAAACTACCACATTTATATTTAAGTCTGAGCTCTTAGTGTCAAATGCTCAATGTCCTTCCCCTTTTTTCTTATCTATCTGTATACATTTTAGCTGTAAACATGACCATCCTGAGAGGATTAAAGCTAGAGCTACATTAGGATATACCGTGCATACTTTCATGCCATGTCAGCAAAAGTGAAATTAACTTAAATTTAACATAATATTGTTTAATTTAACTTATTAAAGGATAGGGAAGAAACTACTAAGGGCCAGTTACCACTTATTTATTTTATTATTTAATTCTAATAATATTATTATTAAGTGGGTGTTAAGAATTTTGTTATAAATATGTAAAAGCTTAAAGTTCAGAGACCATTAGGAGCATGCTCAAGGCTCCCTGTTGGCTGAGGACAGGGTTTCACACCTGTATCTGTCCGATTCAAGATATTACTAAATTTTCATCTTAACCATATTTCTCTCAAAGAGAAAATGAGCAACAGAGCCTATATTTATAAGGAAGATGAAGGAAGGATTGTCTCCTTCTTGAACTTGAATCATAGAGGGGGATTTTCTGGACAGTTATATGGGTATTAGCATTTGATCTTTAGCACCAGATGGCTGACCACTTTCCTTTAAGACAGGGGTGTCCAACCTTTTGGCTTCCCTGGGCCACATTGGAAGAAAAAGAATTGTCTTGGGCCACACATAAAATATACTAACATTAAGGACAGCTGATGAGCTAAAAAAAAGTTCCGTGCATGATTTTCATAAGGTTTTAAGAAAGTTTACTAATTTGTGTTGGCTTACATTCAAAGCCATCTTAGGCTGCATGCTGGCCACAGATTGGACAAGCTTGCCTTAGGACATTCGACTTTGTAATTTTGTCAGGAGTTCCATCCCTTTATGTTGTTTGTTTACACTGCTTTCTACTCCATGCTTGAACCCTACATTTCCACCACTTCAGAGATTCTGCTTCTAAATATGGTTGGGACCCGTCTTTCCTCCAATCCCACAGCATCTTCCTTCAGAAGATAAAGATCTTTTGAGTTTTTCAAGTGCTGCCTTGCTCACCCTTCATGGCTCCTGCAAGTCTAATTTACCTACTCATTAAATAAATACTGTATTTTTCTTCCTTGCCTAATAGTGAGGCTACTCTTTGCTCAAAGATGCTATGAAATGTTACTAAAGCATAGCAGGTCAAAGATGGGCTTTGCATTCATACTGCCTGGTTCGAATCTCAGTTTTCCTTCTTGCTACTTAAATAAATTTGGGAGTAAACCACTTAATTTCTCTAAGGCTATTTTGTAATATGTAAAATAGAGGTAAAGTTAAAATTTTAAATCCTCCTAATTTATTGTAAGGATTAAATTAGATGATGTATGTAAGCGCTTAGCCCAGTTTCTGGAGATAATGTGTTCTCAGCCAGTAGATATGAGGATGAGGATGAGGATGACAACAGTGATGATAATGAAGACCACTATGATGCTGCTGATACATTATCACATTAGCTCAGGGGGCACTACCCAGCATCTAAGGGCTGCTACTCTTGCTATAGGCTCTTTCACCATTTACGCTGGGTCGCTCCAGTTCATTTTCTTCATTTGTCCTCTTTTTTAGAATCTGGTCTTTATCTTTACTTCTTTAGGATTCTCAATGGCTTCTTAGACCAGCATCACTTTAAGTTTTTAACTACATTTATTAAGGATATTTGAGAAGAACCTGCAGCACACATCAGCAGCCCATAGAAATTCTGTTTTAGATTAGTGGGACATCTCCAAGAATATTTCTTATTAAATATAATAGTTTTGGGGTGGGGCTTGAGAATTTGCATTTCTAACATGTTTCTAGGTGATGCTGAGACTACAGGTACAGGAACCACACTTTGAGAACTAAAGCTTTAAAAGAACAGTGTACCCTAAGAACATCTGGACACAATTTTTTTTTTCTAATCTTGATATGGCCTCTTCTTTATATCCTTAGTTAATGGGGTTCAGTTCAACTAGTCTTCAGATGATTCTTGAGATTGATTGTTCTATAGTTTATTTGTAATTTTGGTGTGATCTGGGAGGTTGTAGGCATGGCATTTACATAATCCACAATCATGGACCTGCTCTCCTGCATAATTTTACTTAATTTCAGATAGCACTACATCCCCAAATTCTTCTAAAATGAATGTTGTTGGGCAAGAGACAGAGAACAGGTAGATTAACAAATACCCTAACTTTCATTATAACATCACAGGCCTTCCAAGTCTGCTTACCTATCCTAGTCCTATGAAAAGAAAATGTCTTTTTCCAAACTGTCCAAGCTGAAAAAAAAAATGAATACATAAAAACCTTTTTAGACTTCACAAATCTTTATAAATTTTTAAGTGTTTGTACCCCCTCACATCTCTTCTGCATTCTATTTTTCCTATTGCATTCTTTTTTCCTTTTATGTATATCCTCACCATGTTAGTTACTTTTCAACATTGCTCCACATTGTCTCTCTTGTTTTGGCAATTATTTTTCACAAAGAAAGTAATTTTTAAAATCAATTCATGTAAGTCTTTATACACAAAATATCCCGTATGGAAATAAACAGGTTGCATGGTTAGCTAAACATAATCTTTGGCTAAATGACGTCTCCACACACCTTCTTCATGAGTTTCACAGGTGAAAGTTTTGCCTCAGCAAATATACAAATCAATAATAACCTTTGGAATCACTTATGATTAGTGGTATTAAATGTTGGTGGCAGCCAAGGCTTTTCAAATATAAACATATATTTGAGATACTTAATAGGTTGTAGGACCCATTTCTAAAACCAGGTATTTGGGTTCCCATACCACCGCTTTTACAGATTCTAAGATCAAAGATTAAGAAAATACCACCTTTAACGTCAATAAAATAAACAGATTATTCTGGCATCATTTCATTAATGATGATGACAATTTCTTCTCCAAAGGTTACCCTCCTATGCTTTCCTGGTTTTTCTGACAATGCCCCAGATGAGCCACTTAAGTTAAGACAATGTTTCTCTTTATGAGATCCTTGCATAACTAGCAACAAGTCAGCATTTGGGTTTTATTATACTTGTCAAAATACAGATTCCTGAGAATGATTCCCAGAACAATTAAGTAAGAATATCCGGGGAGGTGGCCCAAATTTGCAAATACATTACATTCTACAGGTGATTCAGATACATGTGAAAAACTGAGAACTACTGTGCTAGGGATCTAAGCAATCAGCAAGAGAAATTTGCTGCTGCTCTTTTTCCTGTATAACATTATCACATACTAGAGACTTGTAATAGAAAAATAAAAAATAAATAAAATAAAATAAACCTACATATTCATTGAAAACATAGATTAATTTTATGTTCTTCAGCCCTGGAAATAATGGCTTCAAAAATGAGATTTTTTAAAACTATAACGTTAAGAATCTCTATAAGTATGTGAATTCAAAGGAAATTCTGACATTACAGTATTTTTAAAATGTGAATTTACATTCATATATCTCATTCACCATACCTGACATTTATCATATTTTCAATTTATTTGTTGCAGTCTTCTTGAATCCAGTACCCATACTATAGTGGTCATTTCCATGTTGAGTATTTTGCTCTGTTTTTATGTTACTCTGTTTTGGTTAATATTATTTTAGAAATGACCTAATCTGCATATACTAAAATTGGAGATAATTAAAAAAAAAACAGAAATGTATTTGTATTTCATATTTAAAATTCATTATAATACTAAATAGAATTTCAGACGTTTTTCTCACCACTGTTACTCAAATAATATACATGGACTGTGAGAATCCAATACTTTATTGCATAATTACCTCATCAATATAATTATGGAAAAAGATATAAAAGTGGGACTCCTTATAAAGCCAAATATGTTTGGCCTTTCTTTTCAAATCCACTTACTTAAAAAGCCACATTTCCTTAATCTCATATTGATTTACAGAATATTCATATTGACTTACAATTATAATGTCTGGTGATTTCCTTTTAATTTAATAATTGAAAAGTCATAGTTAGGAAACACAAATGTCATTTTTTATGCGTTCCAGTCTCAGATTTACTGTTTCTGAGATTTAAATTCTTAGAAGCATTTTATAATCTTATTAAACATTTCTAATTTTGACCAAATCTGTTACTCAGAACTCCCAACAGGGATCCTTTTTCTCTCTTAACTTTTATCTCTTTTTTTCTTCTTTCATTACTTCCTTAGTTCGCCTTTCCCTTCCATCTTTCTTCGTCCCTTCTTTTATTACCATCATGTTGTACTGATTATTTTTCCAGTAATTTAACATTGCCTACAAACTTTCATACAGAAGGTTTGCCACTGTGTTCTAACTGAACTTCGCCTGGAGCTCTTTACATTTTTAAAGCATTCTAATAAAATGAAAGATTCAGAATCTTCTTTACTTAGATTTGATCTGAGGATTAATTCTGTTGATTATTGAGAGTCTTAATGGTTAACTGGAATTCTCATTTGGATTTCATATGCTGAAGTCTACTAATTTTCCTACTCTTCAGCTTAATTTTTTAGACAATAGCTCTTTGATTAGCTATTAATAGGTGAGGTTCAGACTTAAAGACATCGTAATCCACATGAGCAATCAGACAGCTAATGTAATGAGAAGAAGAGAATCTCTGGGCTAAGATATTTAGGAATATTACTTCATGCAGTTTTAATTTGATGTTCACCCTATAGGAAGAACTTCAAGTTTGTCTAAAGCTACTCCACCCATAATTAAATACTGTCTCCAAGCTCTCCATACATATACTATGCAGTCCATCTTGCAGTGAAAATAAATCAAGTATTTACATCCACATACTTTCTACTTTAACCTGCATGGTCCATCCTGAAGATGAGAAAAAATAAAGAGAGACAAAATAATTTTAGTATCCAGAGTTAATTCAGTGTAGAAACCCAGTCTCCATGAAAGGAAGAAGGCTACTTGAAGATACAGGCCAATGAATGTTCAATTATATTCCAATCTTGAATCATTACACCAATATGGATTTTAAAACCTTGTGCTCAGAATTTTGACAGTGATTTGCAAGAATTTGGGGGAGGGAGATTTATTCTATTGAATCTGCATCTGCTAGATAGTTTAGCTGTAGCCAGTCTGTGCTACAGCTATTTTTACTTATATTTACATAATAGCATATATGGTTACTCACATATATGCTACTTTTTACAGAGATTTTATCTTAAAGATAAAAATAACTACTCTCAAATATTTTTAAGTAGTACTATAAGCTACCATACATTGTCATTATCTGTAGCATTTGTTTTCTATGTATTACCAAACACAGAAACAAAATAAAACTGTGAACTCTTAAAAACATTTGAGGCAACTTTTGAATTCATATATTTAAAACTAAAAAATATGGCATATATATCTTTATATGAGGGCTGTCTGGAAAAAAAATCCAGTCATAAATGCCTCTGTTTTTCATATTACATGGCTGGATACTTTCTGACAGCTCTCCTATGTTATTCAATACAAAGGTACTTTTATAATTTTTGTGTTGTTATAAACAGGTTACATTTTAGACAGTGAGATGATTTGGGTTGTCTTTAAAATTTCTCAAGGTCTGCCTCAATAACAAAGTATACAAAATATAATAAGGCCCCTTACCTTCTTTTTAGTTTACAAATCTATCAGGTAAGCTGGAGTTTAGTAGGAGAGCAGCCCACCCTATATCAGGGCCTCCTCAAGGAGGGTTTCTGAGAGGGATGTGACCACCACAGGGCACAGGGCTCATAAAAGAGGGGCATCTGAGTGGGGAGGCAGTCATGGTGGGTTAGGACCTTAGCTACATTCAAGAGAATTGAAAAAATTATAATAGTAAATATATTGAGGATAATGATCACCAGTTTCTCACTGTTGGAAAAGTATAAATATGAGAAGGGGGAAAGCTAAAATGAGTCCTATGGTATTGGGTCAAAATGGAAGTTATTAGTGTTTATTCATGAGTTTTAATTGAGGATAGATAGATACATACATACATACATCGATAAATGTGGTGTATATGTTCTAGCCTTGACCATTGAGAGAGACCATGGAGTACTTATACCCTATTATTATAGCAATGATCAAATCCTAGCATCTAGATGTTCATTTTAAAATATAACTTTCCACTAAAAGGAATAAGCATTACTTGGAAAAATAGATGATTTCTGGACTGGGGCAAGGAAGGAACAATATGAGTTTGGAGCACCTGCTGTAAGGCAATCCTCAAAGAAAAATGAGGCATGACTTAAGTACATAGAAGCCACCTTGAAAGGGATTTCCAGTGCCAGTTCTGGGACAAATTGGGTATTGAAATACATGAAAGCAATATAGAATAAAACTGATATAATTTAAGCAATAATTATTAAATAAAGATAATAAAACTTTTATTATACAGTGCCAACTAATAAATATATAAGGAATAATGGAATTTGAAAATTATCATTTGGCAACCATTGCAGAAATAATTTATTCAGGCAAGAAGCATTAATGGATTCGAAAACTAGCTGGTGAAAGTGAAATGAGTACTGAGATTTTTACATAATATCAAAGTAGCTCCGCGCAAACTATTTATTAAGTACAAAGGGGGAAAAATGTGGAGAAATCTAGCTGACACCTTTCAAAGTTAACACTGCAAGTAATGGGACAAATTGGCATCATGTGCCATATGATGGGATGCAGTGGGCAGAATACAGCATCACTTCTGTGATATTTCTGTCAAAACCTGAGTTAAATCATAAGAAGGCGCTGGACACACCCAAATGGGAGGACATTCTTTAGAAGACTGGCCTGTTAACCTTCATAAATATCAAGGTTGTGAAAATCAGGAGAGACAGAGGAACTGCCCTAGAGTGAAGAAGAGCAGGAGACTTGATAACTGGGTGTAATAGGCAATCTTACATTGAACCACGTGCTACAAAAGACATTATTGGGACAATTGACAAAACTTGAATGGAATCTCTGCATAAAAAATATATGGGAGTTTTTGTATTATTCTCGCAATTTTTCTGTAAATCTGAAATTATTTCAAAATGAAAGTAAAACAGATACAATAATACTTAAGGTAGGAATTAAGGTTATATACTAGTGAATAAAATTCAAAATTATATTAAAAATAACATAATCAAATAGGATTTTAAGAAGTACGTTCCATTATCAATATATGAGTAAAATAGTTAAAGGAGAAAAACCATGAGATAGTCCCAATAACCAATAAAAGTACACATGATATACTTTAACCAACTTCCAATCTTGATTTTTTTTAATTAATCATAAATTTAATGAACTAAATATAGAGAATATCTTTTTTTAACATGAAAAATACTGGGTAATTTCAACAGTAATGTGGCAATACAGGAATAAGGCAAAGATACCAACAATCATTTTTTTATTATTATTATTTAACATTATTCTGGAAGTTCTAGTCAATGCAATAGGACAAGATCAATAAAAAAAAGAAAAAAAATCAATACAGAAAATATCTCCAAAATTTGTCAAATTTTTCTATGTCTATGTCTGTAAAATATCCTTTATAGACATGGACATAGAAAACATATGGAAACTTATTAAAACCTAACTAATGTCAAGAAAATACCAAGTAAAAAAAGCAATAAATTGTTATTTCTTAAAAACCAATAATACTGGGAAAGGGTTAATAAAATGTGGCTAGCTGGAATTGGTAAGTCAGTAGGAATACTAACACTTTTATATCTCTCTGTTGAGAGTGTAAATTAGCGGAAACTTTGCTAGATTGATGTGGGATATTTATCAAAGTTTTAAAATATATTTGCACTATTTGGCCCAGTAATTCCACTTCCATGAAAGTATAGAAAGAAAGTCCTCTGAAATGTAAATACAGATTTTTATACATAGTTAAAGAAAATTATGCAAAACATCCTAATTGCTTAAAATAAGGAATGAGGAAGTTAAACTCATCTCAGAAGAGCAGACATTAAAGTAGCTGCCTAGCATTCAAACCTCATCCCTCTGTTTAGGAATTGTCCTCATTTCAGTATTGTTGGAATATAGACATTGCCAACCTGTATAAAAGCTGAAATAAAATTCAGATACCCTCAAAACTCAAGTTTGGACATGAGATCTAGGCCTTGAAACTTGTTCCTGTTCTAAACTTGGAGTTATTAATAGACATTGTTGATACAGAAAACTCAGAACTAAAGAGAATCTAATCAAGTAATTAGCACCAGTAACAGTGAGTTTATGTGAGAGTGCTTGTCTCACTGATGTTTCACTAAGGCCTGTTAACTTGTTAAAATCTGTTCATATACCAGTGACAATAAAACTTTATCTATTATGTATTTTGTTTTTAAATCACTTTATCACTTACTCAGTTTTATACATTTACAGGTATAGTCAAATTTATTCATTTTTATGCTTTTTAAAATTTGTGTTTATGCTAAGAAAGCCTTCCTCACTCTGTTGAGATACATGTTTATTGATGGTTCTTCTAGCCTTGTCCTTTATTTTCTACTTTTAAATCTTTAGGAGATCCGGTATTAATTTTCATGAGTGGTTGTTCAGTAAAAATATAATTTTACTTTTTTAATGAAGCATTCATAACCATCTGTTGAATAATCATATTTTCTTCATAAAAGAAATAAAGCGATTCAGTTGTGGGAAAGAAGAAAATAAACTTAATATTGCCAGCTAAAATGATTGCCAACTTCAAAAACTTTTATAAATTAATGAGTAAAATCTTAGCACTAATAACAGTTTAATAAGCTGTCCAGTTATTGGAAAAAATATGTATAATCAATAGTTTTTATATTTGGTTATAATAAACACATAAGATATATGATAAAATTGCTATTCATAAAGCTTCAAAAATATAAAAACAATTAGGAATGAATTAAATAAGCAATGTGGAAAACCTAAATGCAGAAACTGATATCACTTTACCTGGCAGAATAAAAGTTTAGGTTTGTTTGTTTTTTGTCTGTTTGATGGTGATTGTTACTGTTTTAATGGAAGGGAATCACTTAATTCTTGAATGGCAACACAAATAATGTAAAATGGAAATTTTCCCAAGGTAAGCAATCTTTTGTATTTATCTAAAAATTATTAAGGCCTGGATCCAGGGCCACGTTGTGGTAGTGAAAGCTATGCCATCTTATGTTCAGATTCCCCAGCAGTCATGCCTGCCTCATGTGAGTTTTTGGCATGCTGGTTTTGCAGGTTTTCCAGTGATATGAGTTACATTGAGTTCCTTTTCTGTACAAGACACCCAGAGCTGTTTTCTGTTTTCTTTCCAACTAAAAACCCTGAATTATACAACTAAGCAGCCATTGACTATCATGCTTTATAAAACATTTATTACATGATAAAAATATTTACAATATATTCATATATGGTTAAGTGAAATGGCAGGTTACAAAACAGCATTATCTATAACCTCAGTTTTGTAAATTATAATAAATACACACTTATATCATATGCACTCATGCATCCGTTGTAAAAAATATAGAATGGAATAGACCAAAATAATTTTTACAATAAATATTTTTCATAAATATTATTGTGTGTGTGTGTGTGTGTGTGTGTGTGTATAAAATGATGGGAGAATAGCTTCAAAATTGTTAAAATAATAAACTCATAATCATTGAAAGGACAGACCCAGAAATATTTTCAGGGAACAAAACTTCTCTTTGGTACCTTCTACCACCATTTAATTTTATTGTTTCCCTTCTTCCACCTTCCATCATTCCCTCACTGGAGTTTTTCTATCTTTTCTTTTTTCCATGGTGGAAGCAAATTTATAAAATAATCTATTAAAAATTATAAGGTTCTAATCATTTCTTAGGCCTTGCAAAGCTATATTCTTTCTGAAGGAAATATTATAAAGATAATGCGCACATACACACACACACACACACACACACAGACAAACACACACACACAGAGTTTACAGTCTTGGGGAGGAGGCACAAAGACAGAAATTTCCTGTGAGTGGAACCTTGTCAGTATTCTTAAATCAAGTGACATTGTAGAATAAACAACTCCCTGCATAAAATTTCTAAATCCCATACTGATTTAAAACAAACAAACAAAAATAAAAAATCTTCTTTCTATATTTTTTAAATGCTGCTATAGCCATGTCCTGGCTTTATTTGCCTGTCTACCCAAACTGGACCCCACAATCTGACATTTCAGTGGCCTCCTCACTGGCAGCCTAAATTCAGGCCTATTTGATCTTATTTTGACCTCTCTAGTCCCTAGCCGTGAATAACTTTGATATTAATCCCCCCCTCCCCCCATCTACAGGTCACTAGGAAATAGGATATCATAACATTTTATTGAGTACCCTACAAAGTCCTGCTAACCTCAGCTGAGTCCTTTCTGGACATCTCTCCATTCATCACTGGCTGATTTTCAGCTCAATTGCCTAAAACAGCTTTTCCCTAGTCTGCGCCTTGTTTTGTGTTTACAACCTTCTGCCACCCCTCCCTTTTTAAGAAGCCAGTCTTTTCAATCCATCCCTCTGATTTCTACCTAGGCACAGTACTAACCATTCCCTTTTTATTCTTACAATCACGCTCCTCCTTATTTTCTGAAATACCCTATCTTAGCGTTCTTTCTGCCTCTTAAACTATGTCGGCTTGAAATCCTCGGGTTGCACAATCGTACCTCTGGATGTCTCCTCTGAGCTGTCCCTGCTTCTTCCTTTTCTGATTTTGTCCTTTGATGACTTCATCTTTAACGTAACGTCTGTAGAGTTGGATTCTAAGTCGTCATCGCCAGTCTTGCCTTTTGTAGGGGAAAAAGGGGGTGATCTTAGTCCAGAAATACCTACCTGATAAGTGTTTATTTCCATCTGCTCACCACTTCATGTTTAACGTGCTCAAGTCAGAATCAATCTTTTCCTCCAAAGCGTCTTCTCCCATTCCTTCTGATTTTCTTATTTCTGCTAGTAGCACAATTGAGTTCCCTGAAAGCAAGGTTATTTCTACCTTTTCCATCTTCATCTGTCTCTTCCATTCAGTCATAATTGTTGTGAATTTTGGTTTCTTGCATTCTCTAATTTAAGTCCTTGTTACCTCTTTCTCCTGTTGTGTTCCTTTTTTTTTTTTTTTTTCAAGAAAAGTGGTATCCCTTGCTTTCACATTCCTATATTCTAAACTGGTCCAAACATCACTTCCAGGTATTTGCAGAATATTGCTCTGCTATTAACATTTCTTGTCTCAAAAACTTCCAACTTCTCACAATAGCACCCAGAACAGTCGAGCTCAGAGTGATTTTTCCCTAACATATTATTCCAAATTAACTTCTCCATATGTGCATACTCTATATCCTGGATAATTAAACTCTTCTCCAAAATTGTGAAAATAGCATTAGCCAAGGATGAGGTCTGAGAAAGACAATTTCAGGCAGAATTGGGACAAGTGGATGATAAGCTGGAACATGGTAAGCAAGGAAGGACAAGAAGCAAGAGGATGCTGCAAAGGTACACAGAGCCTTGTACGCATGTTAGGATTTTGCTTTGCTTTGGGGAAGGATGTATTTGGGTATTTCAAGTGTGATAGAAATTAGCAGAAGGTTTTAAGCAGGGGAATAACAAATTCCCATCGAGGTCTTTAAAAAATCACCCTGCATACTCTGTGTAGAGTGGTTTCTCTGTCATGGCCTATTTGATCTTACCATCCATAAGCAAGCTCTCCTCTAACTGGAAGCCTTTTCTCTCTCTCTGAACGCACATCACATTCCGCTCTATAATGTGTCCATTTGAATACACATTTTATCTTCTCTACTAGTAAAAGCTCTCAGCAGGCACCGAATGTGTTTCTCTTTGAAATCACACAGAACTTCACAAAATACGAAGTTCAGAAAACACTTGGTAATGGATTAATAGTTTTCCTTTCTAACACTAACATCCAGATTCACTGTAGAAGGTGGAGTCGTATAAAGAATATTGACTCTTGATGAAAATGTTCATCTTTTTTCATTGTAATTCTTCATCACTTTACTTCGTATGGAAGGAACAAATCTTTGTAATTTGAAATAGCAATAAAGCTCATTAACTTGTTTATAAGGATGTAATAAACATCACCCAACTAATAATTATTGAATACTTTAAGTTTTACAAAATGTCACTTTTCAAGTATTTGCTATGATAAGAAATAGTTAAATCTGAAAGAAAACATATTATTTTCTACCAAATACGTGGTCAGAAGCACTGCACAAGTCCTACGAGTTAACAAAAACAAGAGCATTTCAGCTGGTTCCAAGGCAGGAAATGAGGGTAGATATAAGTTTCTTGAATTCTGATTGGTTGCTGAGCAGATAATGATTTATGGTATATTTTAAATTACTCTTTTGGATGAAATGGTTTATGGATGGAGAAATGGGATTGTTCTTTAATATCCCGAAGCCTCTGAAAACCTATGCAACAACTTTCATTGATCTGTTCTCTGCTGGATAATACTGCTATTTAAAATCAATGACATATTTACTTCTGTCAGAATGCTTCTATGGTTATAAACCATTCTTTGTTGAGAAGTAAATTTTCTATTCACTCCACCATTAAACTGGAGTTTTCATAGACTTTGGGAGTACCACATATTTGTCAGTATTCATTCTGTCTTTTCATCCTCCTCCCCATTTTACTTCCATTTTATAATCACGTGGGATAACTTGAAGTTGTAGAGTTTTGGTGGCCAAGAGTTTCAGTAGTCTCTGGGGAAAAAACTCTACACATTGCCTATCACCCATATCCGAGTAGAATCTTTCCCAATGGTTAATTAATATAAATCAAACATCAACTTGATGTTTTCATTTTGTTTTGCTTGATGGGAGGTGGAGACGGGATATAGAGTTTTTTAAATGTCAAGATACAGGGAAGTATATGTCCAGAGGATAGTAAACTCCTTATTATATCCAACTCAAACCAAAATTTATACTAGAATATTTCATTGTTCTAAGAAAAGTTCTTTAACTGAGTTAAATTGAGTTAAAAGAGGGAGAAAACCTGTTCAAGAATACAGCCTGGCCAAATTGCCCATGATCGATGGGGCAGCAAGAACCAGCAGGTATTTGCCAGTTCACCAATGTGAAGACCTCGGAGTGAGTTTGCTGCCTGTGACAGCTGGTGTTCTGTATTGGAAGGATGGGCCTGTATACATCTGTGATTTGCATATGTATATACCTCGGCTGCTTTATGAGGTCCACATTTCACAGCAGTGTGTAAGCTGTGCAATTTCTATGCTTGAGTGCCTCTGGGCATGGGGTAGTAGAGTTGGTTGGGTTAAATTAGAATATTAGAGTTTTGTGTTTTGCAGGTTAGCCAGTGATATGACATTTCTGCTTATCTTCCTCTGCATCAGCTTCAGTGATATTTTTGAAGTATCTCTCTGCATAAGCTACCATTTGAGGCAGACACATTATATACTCTCTAGGAGGGTACATGCTCAGATATTAAAGTGTCATACATACATAGAAAGGAAGACATTGAAAGAATATATTCAGTCAAGTTGAAGCCTACAGAGGGAATTGGAGGGATTTGCACTTTGAAGGGACTGATGTTTTCCCCTTAATTGGGGAGGACTTAAGCAGGTAAGAACTGCTATACTGAGACAGGTATGTGAACTCACCTAAGGATTCTCTGTCTAGATAGTAATTTCACAAGGTTCCTGGAACAGGTAGGATTTCCACAGTTTTTTTGAAAGATCAAATATAGAATGCTTATTGAACAGGAAAACAATACAGTGGAAGGATTTGGAGGAAAAAAGACACAAAAGTTTGAAGGAAACGAGTTAGACAAAAGCAGACAATGAATACGAGGAAATGAATGATCTTAGGAACAGAGAGAGGGATAGTGATTAGGAGGAAATATATGAAAGTAGGGATGTCATAACATTTTTTGAAGGCCGTTGATAATTTTAGTCTTTATGCCCTGTGCAAGTGAAAGTGTCTTATGGTCAAAAGGTGTTAATTTGGTAACAATGATAGAAAAGATAAGCTGAAGTAGGGTGTTTTTGTAAGTAGTTTCTGGAAAATAGCAGTAGTATCAGAAAGAAGGCATTCAGATTATAATTCTAAGGGATGAAGAAGAGCCATCTTTATTTAAGTTGTATCACAAGAGCAATAGAGAGTTTGAAAGTGAACCTAAGGCTTCTTCTAATCGTATTTCCATTACAGTGACATGGGCTGTGGTGGTAATGTAATAGCTCCCATTTTGAAGAACCCACTATATATTCACTCACATTCCCTGTAAACCTCACACAGACTCTCTAGGATGAATATTATCAGCCCTATTACAGAGGAAATAATGGAAACAGGTAAAATTAAATAACTCACCCAAGTTCACACAACTGACATGGTAGTGTCATGATTCAAACTCAGGTATGTCGGATTCCAAAAGTCATTTTTGTTTACTCGTTCGTTTGCTTATTTTCCTAATGAGCATAGAGAAGGAATATAAAGAAAAGACAGTGAATAGTCCTCTTGGGAATATTTAATTTGAGTTGGCAGG
Source organism: Lyroderma lyra (assembly GCA_004026885.1). NCBI lineage: Eukaryota > Metazoa > Chordata > Mammalia > Chiroptera > Megadermatidae > Lyroderma > Lyroderma lyra. The sequence goes on along the minus strand of PVJL010000264.1, from coordinate 32,040 downwards.
GAAATAGCCATCTGGAGATGTTACTTAGATAAAGTACTTGCTGGAATTGTTCTCTGCGAACCAGTGAAATGTGCGGTGTTAGGAAGTACAGTCCCAGTGGAGTGGGTGAATATATAATAAAAAAAAAAGTAGTTCATAGTAGCAGTGTGAAAACATGGCTAGTATGCATTTATGCCAAATATCACCTACCAGTACTAGGCAGATCATTGGAACAGCGTTCTGACTGCCAAGATAGCTACAGCAACTAACAATCATCACAAGTATTCACCAAATATAGAAGACAAAACTGAGTATGTAGTTCTGAAAAAACTGGAGATGTAGCTGTCTTAGAGGTATTACTACCTCATGAAGTAATAAATACCATAAATGCTGTATAAATCTCATTGTTATTGATCATTATTATTTCTCTTTCTATTTGGCTTGGCATGGGCATGGTTTGGACTCACTTTCAGCACACCACTCAGTTATGCAGCCTGAGTGAACAGCTGTCCAGAGAATGCTTTGCAGGGTCCAAAGTGAATGCTATCCACCTGTTTACAAGAGACATTTCTTTCTTTCTTTCCTTCTTTCATTTTTATTTTGGAAATGTCATCTTTTAAGTAATATCTGAGAAAGTACTGCTGCTTGTACGTCAGGTAAATGTTCATCTGTAAAACCACCTCATAGGTGGTAAAATATTTTTAAATATTTTATTTTACTCTTGTTATTATTTTGTATTATATTGAACCTGACATTTTGAATATTAGACTAAGGACCTACCAAAATCTCAAACTTAGCCATAAAGATTTAATACATAATTGCTAAAAGCAGATGTTCTAAAATCAGAATATATGAATTACATTCCAGTCTGATTCATTGACTAGCTCTATGATTTGATGAATATTATGTTATCTTTTGTGCTTGAGTTGCCTTTTTTGTAAAAAGAGAATGTAACAGTAACACCCTTATAGTTCAGCGGTCCCCAACCTTTTTGGCATCAGGGATTGGTTTTGTGGAAGATAGTTTTCCCACAGAAGAGGGGGAGATGCATATTTGCTGTTCACAATAGGGTTCATGCTCCTATATGGGAATCTAATGCCCCTGCTGATCTGACAGGAGGTGGATGGAGCTGGGGCAGTAACGAGAGTGATGGGGGGCAGCTATAAATACAGATGAAGCTTTAATTGCTGGCCTGCCATTTATCTCCTGTTGCGTGGCCCTGTTCCTAGCAGGCCACAGGCCCATAGCAGTCCATGGCCCCGGGAATTTGGGACCCCTGTTATAATTGTTTGTTTGTGCATGCGTGCATATGTAGACATTAAGAGAAAATGTAACCTAAAGTCTTTACCTCATTACCTGACATGTAGTAAGTGCTCAATTAATATTAGGCATTATTATTGTTATTTTTAAATTTTTATCTCTTAAAAAATAGTTTAGCCATAACTGGGCTATTCTTTACTGCTTTTTCATATTAAGAAAAATATTTTAAATAACTCATCAGCCTGGATCTCCATAGGGAGATAAAACGCACGAAATCTTTTTCTTTGTATCTAAATGTTTATCTTGTATAGGAAATGCCAAATGCTTATGACATTAAAGAAAAGAAGGCTATCCAGGCTATACTTCTAGGAATTATTAATGTGTGCTTTACTGATTTCCATTAGAACCCTGTTGTTCTGAGACCAAACCCTGAAAAGGAAGGAAACTTGACTATACTCCATTGATATACTCTTCTACAGTATTTATTTATTGTATTTACCTAGAACTGGCCAAAGAGACAGCAAAAACCAAAGAAAATAACAACAGATTAAAGGATGCTTCAATGGGGTGGAAGTATGGGAGGAAAGTCAAATGTTTGGATGGAAGGGAGATTAGAAGAAACATAGTAGTTTTGATAAGATGCCATGCCTTCTGAAGGAAAACGTTGTTCGTACTTGTTTTTCGCACTCAACACCTACTAGAAGGTGTTTATATTAAAATTCATCTATATTTTTTTCATAAATTGATACTAATTAAAATTCATCTTTATTTTTTTCATAAACTGACACTACTTAAAATGTTTTCATTTCCTAATTGATCTTTAATTTTGCAATCATGTTTTTATTGTAATGTTGGGCTTTCACAGAGCAGGAAACACAATTATTTTGTTTATATTTTTCTACAGGATTGATAAGTCAATTTTTTGGAAACATGGTATGAATTGAGTTGCCTTTGACAATGGATGAGAATAATCTCCTTTTCTTGTTAAAAAAAAAAAAACGGCGGGGGAGCTTAGGCTAGGTTTTCTGTTTTGCTTCCTTAGTGTGGTCCAACAGCTTAATTGGGAAAGAATCACAAGAACTGTACTGTGTGTAATTCAGAAAGAGTACTGGAAACTGTGTAGCAATTTCAGTTGTAAAATGCTTAATGAGGTTTGTCAAATCCAAAGATCAGGACGCCATAAACAGATACCCAGATTTAGTGTTTTGATTAAATTAGACACACTTACTCCAAGTCCAAGGTAGTTATGTGTATACACGCACGCACGCGCGCACACACACACACACATGACACAAGGAATCATAATAGATAACAAAATTAATATATAAACAATGTAAGTTGGTTATAAATTCAAGTAAATTGTATCCTTCAAAATTGTCTACTTTATTCGAATGGTATACTTTTCTTTGAATGTTGTAATCTTTTCATCCTCTTAGAAAATTTTTCATTTACTGATAAATTTATGAATAAGAAACTAATTTTTACTACTTTAGGAATGTTTGTTTTATTTTGTTTCTTTATTTTGTTTCTTCACCATAGTACTGTATTATTCCATTCAGTTACACACTTTAATTATTAATATTGGGATTCAGTTTTGATGAATAAAGATAAGTTAGTTGCTTCAGTACTGAGATACCAACATCTCAGGAGTGAATTTCAAAAATAATTAGAATAATAATTACCTAATTAAAGTACAAACATATTTTTCTAAATAAATTTTCTAGAAAGCTCATAGATAATTATGCTATACTTATATGTATTTACTTAAAGAATAAAAATAGCTTTGTTAACATAATATGAAATACTAGCTTGATATCTCCATATAAACTGAGACACACATTTATACACAAATAGTCATATACTATGACAGAATAAATCCCATTTTATGAACTGTGTTAAAAATAAAAACATATAATGTTATATATGATCTTTTAGCATTTCTATTCAATTAGACAAGAGAAATGAAAATAGTGACTGTTTATAAAACTTTAAAACCACTCTTGATGATACACCATCCAACCTTCCTTCTTAGGCTAAATAGGAGAATGATGGAAGAGTTCCTATTTCTTGACAGTTCTTCTCCACAAAATAAACAAATATGTCTAAGATGGAATTTTTCAAGTTAATCCAAGCAATTCAATAGGAAAGGATATGTTTGAGAGTCATACCTGGTAGATTAATTTCCCCAAGCCAAAAATTATGGGAAAACACACTGAGGTGAATGGAAGTTAAAAGTAGAAGTCTTAGTAGTAACAGAATTGGTTGTGTTAAGGGCCAAACCTCTAATGTAAAAGTAGGAGTTGGAACTAAGGTTTGTGACCTTGTACAGAGGGGAGTTGCTCAAATTGGTCTCTACAATTGAAGCTAGGAGCCAAGAAAGAGATGTCATTATGACACCTGGGTCTGGAGTAATTCTATCTCCCTACAAAAGGACCCAGAATAGAACCAGTTCTGAATAACACCCACTTTTGAGGTGATAAATCTAATCACGCCTATACATTTCTTCTTACTTTCCAACTCAGAAATAATTAAAAATGAGTAAATATTTGACTCAGGATTACCCCATTTTAGATGTTGTTCATTCACGTGTACATACAAAATTACATTTAAGACCAATGATTATCATGTATCTCTAGGGAAAAAAAAAACAATCGTAAGACTACCTCTTGGGGTGCATCTTCAACCTAGTGCTTCTTCATTCAGGTGATAATTTCCATTCATTATGAATTCACATATTTAAAATATACAAAGCTCATGAGACAATTTTATGCTATTAAATCTGTTGTGCAAGTCCATTATATAGGGGGTTTACACTTGAGCAAATGTTGTTTATAGGAACATCTAAAAAGGACCTTAAAATTAGTATGTTTAAATTTTTAAACAGGTTATCCATTAAGCAAGAACAGGATACCATGAGAAAAGAACAGATCCATTTAAAGAAAAATAAAACCTTCCATGAAAGAGTTAAGATCTAAGTTAGGCACAGCAGAAGGATAGTCAAGGAAATGAAAGGATTTCAAAGTAAATCACCCAGGATGAATCCCAGTTTGGTAAATATATGGAACATCTGAAAAAAGAAAATGTTATGTGACATTGAATAAATTGCAAAATACATCTAATAGAAGCTTCAGGAGAAAATAGAAAGAATTGAGGAGAGATATTAATTGAATTGGGTCAAAAATTTTTTTCCAAAACTTAAAACATAAATCGTAGATTAAAGAATAATATTCAGTCAAAAAATACCAAGAAGAAAAATATTTACAAAACCAGACATAATATAACACAACTGAAATGTGTGGAAGAAAAAAATCTCAGAACATCCATAGTAAAAGCAGATTGCCTACAAAGGAAAAGCAGTCAGTCTGATTGAAGATTACCCTTCAAGAACAGTAGATTTCAAAAATAATAGTATAATTGTTTTAAAGGTCTGAATGAAAATAACTGTCTGCTATTAGAAACCAACCCAGGTAAAGAGTGAGGGCAAAATAAAAAAATTTTCAAACGAATAAAGACGGAAGGATGTAACACTCACAGACCTCACTGTTACATCTCTTTGGGGGTAAAAATATTTTCTGATAAGACAAAAGGTAAACCTAGAAGGAAGGAGTAAAATACAAGAAGAAACAAGAAAAATATGAGCAAGTATTTTGGTAATTATAAGCAGGTACAGAATTTAAAATGATGGCTAATTTGGGAATTAAAAATGAGGAGGAGACATCATCAAGATGGTGGCGTGAGAGAGGACTCTTGAAAACTTTTCTGGAAAACACAGCAAATTTAACAACTAAAACCTAGCAAGGGAACCCCTAAGCAAAACATAGCCTCCGCAGAGAGGCCCACTCATTGCAAGACAACACCTGGAGACCAGAGAAAGGGAGACAATGGGGAGAGAAGAGAAGGACCATGTGAGCCAGAGACCCGTAGAGGAGAGAGTGAGGCGGGGGCCTGGAAGCACCGCCAAGGAGCAGCTCAACCCCGTGGGGACTGGCGGCCGAGAACCAACAAAAGCAGAAGCACGGGCGGCCAGAGCATGGGGCAGACGGCAGGAGTGGGACTCAAGCGGCTGTAGCGTGGCATGGGTGGCTAGAGTGTGGGGATGGCGCCTAGGGAGAGCCGTGGGCAGCTAGAGCAAGGCTGGGAGGCTGGAACGAGGTGGGAGCGGTCAGAGTACAGCGCGGGTGCCGGAGCAGGTGACCAGAGCGGCGGCTGGCAGACAGAGCACCGCACTTGTGGCTGGAAAGTGGCATGGTCTTGGACAAGGTAGGGCCGCCGCAGAATCGCTGTGCAGCTTTGGAGGCAGAGCCAGGCTGCTTCCCCCTAATGCTCTCCCAAAGTTCGCCCCCGACCCCCAACTCCACCCAGTACCTACCTACATGTCACCTGCAGCTGGGAAGCTGCCATTGCCCTGTGCGGCAAATAGACGTTGCCTTTCCCAACAAACCCCACCCCCACTCTTCCAGCTGAAACTGGCAGGGGGCCTGCAGGGAAACCGTGAAACACAGGTGTGACAGCTTCTGCCTGCACTGAAATCTCCGAGGTATAGAATACCATTCGCCCACCATATCCTCACAGAGAGGAAGCTCACTGAGACCAGGTGACTGGGTCAAAGAAGACAAGCCCGCCTTCTAGGAGATCTCCCATTGTAAGAAGACCGAATAACCAAGAGAAAATATTTTAAGATGCTTCAGTAATGCCAACTGGGAAGCTAAAGAAAGACCTTTTCGTATCTACCAGGGGAAATGTTGTTATGCCCAGGAAGAGAAACACTCCAACAATGAGTACCCTGATGCAAAAAGCTGCTCAGAAAGAAAATGGAAATCTCAAGAAAAGGAACTTAAAGATGTGGAAATATATGAACTAAATGACACAGAATTAAGTTTGCAGTTCTGAAAACGCTCAGTGAGATCAAAGAAAAGCAGCTAAGCACAGAAAATCAGCTAAATGTTCTCAGAAAGGAAATCTGTGACCAAAGGAAATACTTTGACAGAGAAATTGAAACTATAAAGAACCAAATAGAAATTCTTCATATAAACAACACAATAAAAGAAATGAAAAAAGACATCATTAACATAGAAAGCAGAGCTGACCAGATGGAGGAAAGAATTAGTGATATCAAAGATAGATATATGGAAATGTCATAGAAAGAATAAGAAAGAGAGACCTGAGAGTTAAAAGCAATGAATGATCTCAACAAGAACTCTCTGAGTCTTTTAGAAAAAGTAACATAAGAATAATGGGTATTCTGGAAGGAGCAGAGGATGGGATGAGCACAGAGAATTTGCTCAAACAGATAGTAGATGAGAACTTCCTGGATTTATGGAAAGAACTGGAACCTCAAATCCAAGAAGGAAACAGAACCCCCTAGCTACCTAAAGTAGATATCAAAGATCAAAGACAAAGAAGGAATCCTCAAGCAGCCAGGCCAAAGAACATCATAGCCTATTAAGGAAGACCCATCAGACTGTAATCAAACTTCTCAACAGCAAATAAAGAGTTCATAAAAATGAACAAAGTATCCTAGATCTGTGTGAGATCATGAAATGGTAAAATCCTAGGAGGAAAAGAGAATAAGGTAGAAGAAATATTGGAAGTGATAATGGTGAAGGATTTTCCAAAATTAGTGAAATACATAGACCTAAGATCCAAGAAATCTAGAATTATTTAGAAATCAGATAGAAGTGGATAGGCATACATACAAATGTCTCTGCATATGTATGTATATATGATTTGCCTCATATCGTGTATGCACTTAGTAAGAGTTGGCTGTTAGTATTATCACTATTAGTTATTACTCCATTGCCCTCTGAAAGGGAAAAGTAGTAATATGAGACTTTCCCTTTATCTTGGGCATTAGAAAATAAATGAGACTATGTCAGTCGAATTTTGGGACAGAACTATGTAAAAATAATAGTATGATATATCCCAACAAATATCTTATCTCAAAATTTCTTGCTCTTAATATTTTTAATTCTAGCATAGTTTTGTGGTTCACACATTACTCCTACTATTATTGACTGAAAAATCTTTTATTCATTAGTTCATTGAGTGGCAATCATATGCAAAGTATGTGGGAAGTTTCTTGCAAATTTTACATAATATTAGGGAAACCAGGCATAACGTAAGGTAATAAAGCTGATTTTATCTCATTGCTTTATTTTTATTTATTTTTTTGCAGTTTCATAAGTAGTTCATGAATGCATTTTTCTTACAAAATTTTCAAATAACACAGATAAACTAAAAGCTCCTTTGACCACAATTTCCAGTCCATTTCTCCCTCAGAAGAACTATCATCAGTTTTGGGTCAATGTCCTTATTTCACACTGTCACATCATTTGTAGACACAAACAAATAAAATAGGTTTTGGAAATAGGAATAACGTCTTTGAACTCTTTCTACTATAGCATGCTTCCTAAACATTAGTAAGGATTAATATATTCAATAAGTATTTATTTAATATCTTCTATGTGCATTCTAGTTGTTGGAGACAGAGCAGTGAATATAAATTATTAAAAAAAAAAACAAAGCAAAACAAACAAACAGACAACACTCTCCTGTCATGGAACTTAGGCATCAGAAAAGGAGACAGCCAATCATATGCAAAGCAAGAAAAATAGACAGTATGACTGATGGTGAGAGTGCTGCAGAGAAAGAGAAGGGAAGAGGATAAAGGGTATTGGAGGAGTGTGTATGGAGTGCTTACCATGTTCAGTAGTGTGCCTGAGAAATGCTCCCTGCTAAGGTGATACCTGAGCAAAGGCCTGAAGGAGATGAGGGGATCGTGATGTACTGACCACCACCAGCTGACTGGCTCTCATCACACAGGTCGGGCTATGTAACACAAGCATCATGTCCACACATAGAGGAAAATTAAAGTCTGGCCAGGGCAGGCCATGCCTTCAGCCACCTGTGGAAAAGAAACCTAAGCAGTTTATCACAGTTAATTATATCATATTCATTTTACATCATATTCTATTTAAGTGAATTATGCACAGTTCTCTTTCCCATGTGATATGTTAGAGTGTGGACTTTGGAGCCAACAAACCTGTATTCAAATCCTAACTCTGCTAATTACTAGCTACATACTTAATACGGTCAGTTGAGCTTCTGTTTATTCATCTGCAAAGTAGAAATATTAATATTAAAAAAGTTCTATTTAGTTCTATAACAGTTGTTACTAAATGAAATATGATGAAGTATGTTAAGTGTCTAGGGCCTGTCCTAGTCCCTGGCTCTATTCTCTCCAATTACATTTTCCTTACATCTTGAGACAGAGTCGTCTCATGTTTTTGGAATACAGTAGTCCCCCCTTATCTGGTGGGGATATGTTGCAAGTCACCCCGTCGATTCTTCAAACCCTGAATCGCACCAAACCCTATATATGCTATGTATTTCCTGTACATGCATACACTTTATGACTTCTCTTTGGCATATCTGAATTGCCAGATCACTACTTTTTTCACTTTGGGGCCATAATTAAGTTAAATAAGGGTTACTTGAGCACAAGCACTGTGATACCACAGCAGTTGACCTAATAACCAAGAGGACTATTAAGTGACTAACAGGTGGGGAGTGAATGTAGTTTGAATATGCTGAAGAAAGGGTGGTCCACATTCAGGTGGGACCGAGTGAGACAGCACGAGATTGTATCATACTACTCAGAATGGCACACAATTTAAAATTTATGAACTGTTTATTTCTGAAAATTTTTATTTAATATTTTCAAATTGTGGTTGATCATGGGTAATTGAAACTTCAGAAAGGGAAACCATGGATAAGGGGAGACTGTTGGATTCCTGTCTTCTAGAAAATAAACTACCATATGGTTGAAATTTATTATTTTTTGTTGTACTTGATTTGGATATTAAAGGCATTAAATGTTTGTGAAATGAATGAATGAGTTAAAAAAAAAATCCCTACTGTTTAGAGATTCTGTCTCTTAGATTTTGAACAACCTATTCATTAGTGCTTGAGTTTTCTTAGCTTTAAAGCTTCACTGAGCATTTGCATTACCCCTTTAAAAAATATTTTATATGTGTGTGTGATTTTGCAACCTTGTACTTTGATTTGAGAGGAAGGAAAAGAGAAGAATTCACAATCAACTTTTAGCTTGCTACCTTACAACTCTGCTTGTAAAGAAGTATATTGCTAGACATATTCTGTCAAGAGAGAACTGCAGACGGAAAAGAAGGGGAGATGATGAAAGCCGAGGGGAAGGAAGGGAAAGAAGAGAAAGAGAGAAGAGAAGCAAAGAAAAACCCCAAGTCTTTGCATTTTCTTAGTCCCCCATAGCGAGTAATTATTGGCAGCATTTTCTGCCTGGAGGCATTGCTATGTAACATAAATCACAAAATGACTGTGCTCAGCCAGGAATGAGGGACTCAGAAAGAACTCCAAGTGGTTGTGGCAACCCAGCCATTTTTCCAGCAGGAGGGCTGCAAGCACTTCCTGGTGATTCACACAAACACCCACATGCAGAAGGAAGGAGCATTTCATTAGAGAGGGTTCAAGTGATTTTTCATTCTCTAAAATTGAGATTCAGGCTCTTGAGCCACTCTCCTTGCTCGAGCCCGCTCCTACCTCTTTGGAGTGTACTTTCTTTTCCATAGACTATCTCTTTGTTTCACCTTTTAAAAAAAAAATTGAGATTCAGCCAAATTGGCCAATGGAAATCCAGACACTCATTAAGAGACCTCATTTACGTCTGTTTGGCTACTTGTGTGTACAAGACCTTTAGGTTATCACAGCTGAGACTGGAATGAAAACTCCTATGTTAGAAGATGCCAGCTCAGCCCACTGACTCCTCTAGGGGAACTATACTCTACTTTTCCCCAGGTAAACGATTATGTTTGATGTAGAAGGAACATAGCTCAGAAAAGTAGAACAAAGGTGATAATTATTTCATCATCAGGATTCTCAGGAGCTATTAATAAAAGTCTTCTACTTCTCCCATGAAGAAATACAAATGGCCAGCAGACATATGAAAAAATGCTCATCCTCATTAGTTATCAGGGAAATGCAAATCAAAACCACAATGAGATACCACCTCACACCTGTGAGAATGGCTATTATCAACAAGACAAGGAATAACAAGTGCTGGAGAGGGTGTGGAGAGAAAGGAACTCTCGTACACTGCTGGTGGGAGTGCAAACTGGTACAACCACTGTGGAAGGCAGTGTGGAAGTTCCTCAGAAAACTGGGAATGGAGTTACCATTTGACCCTGCAACCCCCCTTCTGGGAATCTACCCAAAAGACCTGAAAACCTTTGTCCGCAAAGACTTACGTACCCCAATGTTCATCGCAGCGCTGTTCACAGTGGCCAAAACATAGAAACAACCGAAGTCCCCTGCAGCAGATGACTGGATAAAGAAGCTGTGGTACATATACACAATGGAATATTACTCAGCTGTAAGAAAAGATGAAATACTGCCATTTGCAACAAAATGGATGGACCTGGAGATCATCATGCTAAGTGAAGTAAGCCAGACAGAAAAAACAAAGAACTGTATGACTTCACTCATATGCGGAATATAAAACTGAAAGCAACAAAGAGAAAAGAAATGAACAAACAAACAAATAACCCATGGACACAATCAATAGTTTAATGTTTACTTGGGGACGAGTGGGTTAGGGAGGGGAGAAGGGGGAGGGGGTGGGAGAGGAGAGGGGAAGCTAAATATAAGGTGATGGAAAGAGAAGTCACATTAGGTGGTGAACTTATTATACAACAAGTTGACAATGCACTGTAGAATTGTATGCCTGAAACCCATGTAATCCTTGCTAACAGATGTCACCCCAATAAGTCTAACAATAAAAGTAAATTTAAAAATAAATAAATAAAATAATAAAAGTCTTCTCCCACAACTCTTCCACTTTGATGAACAAAATGCCAAAGGTGATCTAAAGTAAGAAGGAACACATCATTTCCTAATTGGTGTTTGTGGGTTTTGTTGTTATTGTGTTTTGTTTTGTTTTGTTTTGTTTTGTTTTTGCTGTTAGTCTCTTCAAAAATATGAGTTGCTGGGGGGAGTTAAATAAGGCAAAGGTATTAATAGTATTTTTTCTGATGCCTTATCTTTGCAGAACACTAAACATCTTTTAATATAGATAATGCACCAAGTAATTTACCTCTTTACTTTACCAAAGAAGTAAAATAAGTTTTTAGGGTGAAACCTAAAACATTGAAACTTTAGGTAGCCAGGTGCTTAAATGAGCTGCACTCTTATTCAGACAGAAAATTTCATCTTGGTACACTTCTGCTTTGAAGTATTTTGACTGTATTTATCCTTAAGCTCCTATCTGTTCTTAAGTAGGTGGGGAATGTGTCATAACCCTTCATGTATTACAGGCATCTTTCGTGGCGTCCAGGACAGAATAGACACAGAGCCGGTGTTTGTTGGTAATGACAGAAATGAAACAAACAAACAAACAAACACCCTTTAACTGGTTTATGAACACTATTTGTCTGTGTTTAGTTCCTTTCCTAATGACTAAGAGACTGAAGACTTGTGTGTGTCTTAGAAACATGTAAGCTATTAATCTTTAGTCATCTTTATCAGGCTTCTTAGTTTATCTCATGTCACAGTGATATAAATTGGGTTTGTGCTTTCTCTATTCCTTAAATGTCCCAAATCTGAGTATCTAAAACACTAATTTGAACTTTCAAACTAAGTTTTCTTTTCTACCTTTTAAGTAACATACTTCACAAAGATGAGGATTCTGAGTATTGAAATATGACCAACAGCCTTGGGTTAAGTGAAAGCAATGATAGAGGATAGTTGTTTTCTGTGAGTAGGGTACTACATTTCTGATAGAAAAATTAACTGGGAGGTTAACTTCAAAGAGTATTAAAATTAAAAGGGACTTATGGATCATCAAGTCCAATGGTTTTAAACTGTATCCCTCTTAATTTTGAATCACAGAAACCCTTCAGTTGAAAACTGACCTTCAAGCTTAGTAGATAAAAGAGAGATGTATAGAGTGCCTCTGGTTTAGAGATCAGGGTAGAAGGGTGTGGGGACTCTACTTTGTTGCTCCACATTGCACCTCCATAAAACATCTAGGGAACCTCAGAGTGTAGTGTGAAAGCCACTACTGCACCCATTTTACAAAGAAAGAAACCAATCAAAGAGCTACCTCATGGCAGGATTAAAAGTAGAACCCAGACCTTCTTTGATTTACTTTCAAAATGGAGCTACACTCATTCCTTTTTTGATTTTAAAAGTAAAATATATTTACTATAGATAATTTAGCAGACTTTGTCCCTTCTAATTCCCAGTGGAATGCTCTTCCCACTGTACCATATAAACCCATTACAGTTTTGCTGGAATAAATGCCACTTAGTTTTCAAATTCCTATGTTAACACATGACATAGAGGGCATAGCTATATTATATACATAATAGTATGCCCTTCCCCCAAAAGGGGAATTTTGCCAAATAAATTCTATTTTATTTAATTCAGCTAATCTTTGTGTATATGTATTTATGTATGTGTATGTGTATATGTGTGTGTTCATGTTCAAACATCAACCATAGTCTTTTAAATTTTTAGAGTGAATACATCAATGGCAAAGCATATCAAAATAGGTTAAGTAGAAAGAAGAAGGTATGACTCATGGAACTATAGAAAACATGGTGGTGGTTTAATTTCAAGCATGTTGGATTCAGAAGTTCAAATGATGTCATCAATATTCTATTTCTCTCTCTACTTCTTGGCTATGAGTTTTTCTATCTTAACCTTATTCTCAGTAAAGGTGTCTACATACTCATACATGGGGAAAGGTGACCATGAAGGAGAATAAATATCTCTCTCTCTCTCTCTCTCTCTCTCTCACACACACACACACACACATACACACACACACACACACACACAAAACCCCCTCTATCTTCCCCACTCCCCACCTTCTCTCTCAGTCTAAGAAGAAAAAGACTTTGGCAGTGTTTCAGCCACATGCCCACTCATTAACCAACTACTCTTTCTAAGAAGATTAGTACTCTGATTGGCTAACTTGAGTCAATTGACCGATGTTGTATCTGTTGTATGACAGCCCCACCAGGTGGTTACAGTTATTTAAAGAAAAGATGGTAAGCAGATAAAAAGTAAAAGACAACTCTCCATGAAAATAAGTCACATATACACGTATAGCTTAAAATGCCAAAATAGGCTTTTACACATGAAGTTGTCTTACCTATAATCTAGTAACTGGCTGACAGATTTGAGTTTCTTAGTTTCATTTTTGCTTTATTGATAAAAAATGCCAATAAGCCAAAGAATGTCGAGAGTGAGTGTTCTTAGGAACCAGTGGATTTGCAGCATCCACATATAAGATTGTTAGCTTGTCAGTGGATTTTTACTTTTAGTGGAAAATGTGTTCAAGAGGTTTCAGCAGGTGCTGCAGCTAGGGTCAAGCTTTGGTATGAATGATGTATGCTAACTTTTTAAAGGCAGCATCCAGAATTCTTTGTAGCTCAGTTTTATTATACATTTCTTTATATTGCACACTAGGCTATCTTTCTGTCATTTACTTTATGAATGCCACATTTGGCATACTCCTCGGTATGTGGTAGATGTTCACTAAAGATTTGTTCAATGAATCCATAAATCAGTGATTAAAAACTTTTCAGGGGATGGTTTAGCTAGATCTCTAATGTCTTGGTCAGGATTTGTTTCTCGGTTACCTTTCCTCCTGTAATAGAATAGAAATGCCTGTTTTAAGCATTTGGGATCTCTGGTCAATGAAGGAGACATTAACAATGCAAAGAAAACATAGAAAGTGGAGGCAAGAGGGACTGAAATCAACTTTTGCAAAGTTGCGTCTTCGAACTTGAAGATAACTTTGTTATTGAAAATAATTTTTATGCTTAGAGAGTTAATTAACTATTCTTCCTCTAAGAATGTGTGTTTTGGACTAATATCATTATAGAATATGTTGTGCTCTCTACCTTCTATTAATAATAAGTACAATCATAATATTTCTGAGTTAGGTCAGTTTATCTGTTGGAGTCATGTTTTTAGTTATGGGTCATATTTCTACATCAATTGGTTAGCTGTGTACCAGATTTTACTTTAGTTGCAACTAGTTCAACATGTATAATTAGTCATGGAAGAGAATGGATAAGAATGAGGATGATCCAATTTGATTCATCCCCAGTATAAGAAAGACATGGCCTAATGATTAGCATTCAGTAAAGCAGACCATTTTTGTGTTAGTATTGCCAAACATTATGCTGTTATTGCATAACAAGCCCATCCTCTAGTTTATACTCTTTCTTGTGGAAGATATGCATGCCAGAGAGATTTAAATAAATAAATAAAATCAATATTAGAATGGGAATTGAGAATTTCACATCTTTCTTTGTAATTATGGAATAAGAAATACTATTTTATATAAGGTAAGTCCCAGGCTAAATGTAGCTGCTGCCTCAATAGTCCTGTTAAACCAAAGGAGCTATAAGAGAAAAAGCAAAACTGGGGTACTTTTCCATCTTTTGCTCAGTTATAACATTATACTTCAACTGCAACCACTTAGAAAATAGTGATGATGTAAGAACAGGCATAATTTCAGAACATACATGGAATTTGCAGCCTTAGCTCAAAAAAATCCTCTCTTGACATGTAGACTAAGCAGATTTGCTGTATCAGTGATTTAAAAAGGAAGCCTATGGTACCCACTGTCACGTTTCTCCAATAACTCTTCATTCACTCCACACACATTTGAAGAGTGACAAATATGACTGGTTCTGGAGTAGGTCCTAGCGTGAACCAGGACTGAGAAATGTGGTCTCCAAAGAGCCCTATGCCTCCCCATTGGGTTATCTGTGAGCCAAATGCAGTCCTTTTCATATTTTTGTGTGTCAGGTAGATCAGTGTCTCCCACAGTTTGGGGAAGGGGACCTCACCCCTCAACTTCCACTCCTAAAGAACACTTGCTAACATCATTCTAAGTAGACTCAAGATATCTCTAACCACTCAACTACCAAATAGGGTAAGTGAACACAATTTCTAAACCTCTCTTACAGCAGTGATCACAAGTCACAATTCTTATTTTCAGGGTATGCTTGTCCACTCTTGTCTTTAGGCCATGTGTTATCATCATTGCGTCCCCAGTAATATACTGTGTATGACAAATAGCACACGGTCAGTGAATGGACAGTAACACCCATTAGTTTTTAACTTTATTTAAAGGGACTTATGGGTATATTATCTCATCCCACAACGCCTCCATAATATACCGAGAGCCAATATATTTTTAATTTAATTTAATTTTTTATTGTTAAGCATATTAGGGTAACACTAGTTAGTAAAAAATCACGTAGGTTCCAGGGGTACAATTCTATAATACATCATCTATGTGTCGCATTGAGTACTCACCACCCAGAGTCAGCTCTCCTTCCATCACCATGTATTTGATGCCCCCTCCCCCTCCACCATATTTTTTTAATACTTGAGTAACACAGGAAAATTGAGGTATGATCACGTTCAGTAGTCTGGTCCTGATCATATAGCACATCAGGGACCATTATGTTGTTTCCCTGATTCCCAAGCCAAGAATCTTTGTGCTACATTTTTATATTGTCTACAATTATTATTTCAGCATATATATTCATGTACCTGGAACATGGGCAATATGATAGAGAATAAGAAAAACAAATACCTAAATCTTTCTAAGCCTCAAGCCCCAGAAGGGAGTATCCCAAATGGAGGACACTATTATTCTGTGACCTTGCAACAGGTTCACATGATATTAAATGTGAACATAAATGTCAGAATCTTCATTGCTAAAATTTCAGGCAGAGTTTTCCAAATGTTTAATCCACTTTTTTGCAATAATGTTCTACTTTTTCCTTGACACTAAGTGAATGTAATCTTTTGTATTCTTATTAAATCTTTATTCAGGGTTGATCAGAAATGTTAATGCAAAACAGTTTGAATATGTAGGAGGGGTAGCAAAATGTCAGTTGAAGCCTTTTCCTTCCAGACTACTTTGATTCACCTATGAAAATGTATGAATAGGACCAGTTTCACTGACTGAAATCTAGGATGTGTCTTTAGGAGTCCATGCTTGGAGTGTCACACTCCACCCTCTCCCTTTATGCTTTATACTGTGAGCTAAGTACCTCTGCATAGGCAGAAAAATGCCTCCACTCTGAAGATGTTTATATCCTAATACTGGAACCTGTGATATGTTATCTTTCATGGCAAAAGGGACTTTGCAGTGTGATTAAGTTAAGGATTTTGAGATGAGATTATCCTGGATTACCCAAATCAGCCCAGTGTGATCACAAGAGTCCTATTAAAGGAATCAGAGACAGAGATGTGATGATGAAAGCAGAGTTTAAGAGCTTGGGAGAGATTTGACCATGTAAACTGCTGGCATTAAAGACGGAGTGGGGCCAGGAACCCAGGAATGGGCAGCCTCCAGATGCTAGAAGTGGCAAGAAACAGATTCTCCTCTAGAGCCTCTACAAGGACCACAATCTTGCCAATGCCTTGATTTTCATTCAGTGAGACCCATTTTGGACTTCTGACCTTTACAACTACAAGATAGTATGTGGTGATAATGTGTTATACCAACAATAGAAAACTAATACAATCTTCAAAAATGAAACATGAAGTGCATAGAACTGAAAGAAAAGCAGAATTGCCAATTGCCTCTAATCTAAACTGTCTTTCAGAAACACACTAGTGCCTGTTACACTTCCTCGCAAAACATTTGAATGACTCCAAATCACCTGCTGAAGACAGTACCACACTTCAGGCTGGCATTCATCTTCCCATAAATTTCCTATAACCTCACATTCCAACCATGTCTCTTGCTACATTTACTTATATTCCCCACGTTCAGTCCTATCAAACAACTTGTCAATGCCTGAAAAACATAAATTTCACCACCTTTGGACCCTTGCACATGGTGTTCCTCAGCCTAGAGTTTCATCTTCACTTCTTTAATACAACATTCCTGTTCATCCTAAATGCTGTGTCCTCAGAGAGACTTTTCTAGCATCTGTAAATGATCTGTCCTTCCTTAAAATGCTTTTAGTTTTGTTTTTATTCCACAGTGTTGCCCATCTTTTTGTGCTATGGTTGTCTACATGTCTGTCTCCTTTTTTGGATTGTAAGAACACTGAGGATAGGAAAAAATCATGAGTAAATTGCCTGCATTTTGTTGTTTTGCTTTTTATTTTTTTCCTCCCAAAGTGCCTTGAGCTCAGAGCTCAGTAACCATGATCTAATTGAATTAAATATCTGCCCTTTGCAGTCGGGGCTGCAGGTCTTGGAATGGGATATATAGTTCTCAGATATATATAGTTCTCAGATATAACATGGGGATTGATACTTGAAATTGTGAGTTAAGAATTTTTACTTTGAGTGGCAGTGAGCACTGCTAGTGGGCAGTACCATAGGGTTCAGGATGAACATCCTTCCTCTCCACTGAGTCAGAGCCAAGCTGACTTGTGACTACGGGCACTTTATCCTTCTCTTATTTCTATTTATCCTCAATCTTTCACTCTGCATTCTACTCTGCCTCCTTTAATGAAACCAAGTTTTTCTTCAGATCTGGTGGATTCTCTCCACCAGGTTCGAGAGAACAACAAGCATGTGTAATACAATCAAACCCCATTTAGCTAGGCAATGAGATGTGAAATGGGTTTGTGAGCACGTGAGCACCTTGAAAGACCTCACACTGACTTGTTTGCTATCAGAAGGCACGAGTGTGGGCTCTCTCTGAAAGTAGGGTCCTGAGTAATGGAGCCCAGATGCCTGGGAACTATTAGCTAGCAGGTGCATAATTTCTCCTTAATGGGAGGTTAAGCACTTCCTCTCTTTTGCAGAGCATCTTGTCTTATTGCCCCAACATCCTTTAACATTGAACTTCTTGGCCTGTCTGGCACAGTGTCCACCTGCCATTGACCTAGAGACAGACAGCCGGCTGGGAGTTTTTTGTACAGATTTTGGGAGTGAGCAATCCTTATAATAAATGTATATAATAAATGTAAATTCCATATGATTATTTTCTTAATTAAAAATAGGTACTTATTTGTGAAACCAAGCTACAACTCAAGATATTCAATAGAACAAGAAGGAAAATAAAACAAAAGCCACATACGATGTTTCTCTATTTTCCCTCTGTTTTTAATTAGGAGTGTCTCTCTCTCTCTCTCTCTCTCTCTCTCCCCCCCCCTCTCTCCCTCCCTCTCCTCCTTCTCCTCTTGTCTTTCTTTCTCATCCTTCTTCTCTCCCTCTCCGTTCTCTTCATTGCTTGCTGTATGCACAGAGCATTTTCTTCACTCTCATAAGCTGTCAATCAGGGAATCCTTGTGCAGCGTCTGTTGTTGACCACTGTCCTCTGTCACTGCCCTGAAGTACTTGCATCACTGACCACCTGGAGTGGTGCTTCTTCAGGTTGTGTCCCTTCCCCCACCAGTAGTCCCTTTTCTTTCTTTAAAACCCGCCTCCCTCTGTTTCATTCATCTCACTTTAAATCTTAGCACTTCCTGTTCTTCTGTGCTTTACTCAACGTTTAAAGAGTAACTGGGTGAAAGGAAGTTCTGACACAGTTGGTGGTAGGGTGACAGCTGTTCCACTTGTATTCCCCCAGGGAGCAGTTTCACTCCATCAGGAGAGGGAAATTGAATCACCCCCTTCCCTAGCTCCCTGCACCCTCTCAGCCATCTGCACCTGCCAGTGCCTCTCAACTGGGAGCTCTGACATAGACAGGGCCTTCATCGCATTCTGCAGGGGCACCCACACTAGAAGTGACATCCCTGTGATGCTGCCAGCTGTCAGAGCTGGTCAAGAAACCATTGCTCACAGCTCTGTGAAGAGGCTGGGGTTTGTTGCTAAAGGCCAGAGGGAAAGAAGGTGAGGACAGTGGCTTTGCGAAGAGTTTGTCCTTTGAATTTTCATTTCGTCCTCCAAGTAAAGACTGTTGGAGCTGGAAGGTGATCCACATTTGGGGGAGAAAAAAAAGGTTCTCAAGCAAAATTTAATCATTTGAAGGGGAAAATGCTTCTGCCTTTCCCAGCAAGTTCCGCATTTTCAAAGGGAGATTTGTGCTGCAAGAAGCAGCTTTTGGAAGTCATCTCAGGAGAAGATCCTCTTTTTTTGCCTCACTAATCATCCCTTTTGTGCTGTCTGGGTCCAGTGACGAGTCACATGGAACCTGCAGGAAAGCTATTTTAAACCCTCATGTTTTTCCTGCCAACTGTATGGGAGGCCAAACCCTGACAAGGGAGGTCACCGTCATTCACCTTGCTGCTCCTGGGTCGGCCTTGATGAGTCACAGCCCTTAGTTGTGCCAGGTGCCCAAGCTCTTTCATTTGGTTATATGTTGTTTTTTTTTTTTTTTTTTTTTTTTTTCAATTGTAGTTTCCATACATCTGGAGGGGAAAAATGAGATTCCCAAATACATCCCTCACTGCTGCTGCCACCAGGTTGCTTCTCGGGGCGGTCACGGGAGAAGATGTCATTATATCACCATTTTAAATTTTTTGTGTCACTTTGTATTATTTAACACATTCCTGGAATTTCTAGAATTCTTGCTTGGAGTCATGTTGTAATTCTGGTGTCCTGCACTGTGGCCTTCTAAGGCACAATTTATCTTTCACAAGATGTCACTGGTCACAGCACTGATACAAATGAATTTTAGGACTGTTGAGAAAAAAGAAGGCATTTCACAGCAACTCATATTTTGGGTCTTTTAAACCAGAAGTCATTTAGAAGTTAACTGGGAAATATTCCCTTGGCCTGGGGAGAGCAAAGCTGACTCCAAACCTTTTATTTTACTATTAAAATCTTGGCTAGGAAGCATGCTTCAGTGGGTGAATGTGAGTCCCATTATAATGGCCAGTACTTGGCATGGGAAAGTCATCTGGTTTCCTGATGCTTTTCTAGGCATAGCCGCTCATTTCCAACCCTGTAACTTAGTGGGTTGTTGTTTTTTTTTTTTTCTAATTCCCCAAAGACCATATTCAGGCTTCAGAATAAAGGTAAATCTGAGGTTTAGGGCTTTATCAGTGAGGGTCCCTGGAGGAAACAGATGGCACACTCAAATTGGATAATTTCAAAGGCATTTAACAGAGAATATTTTTTAATATTTGGGCAAGAAGCAGGGGGTAATAAAATCAGGAACGATAGGCAGTGCCCCGGGGCTAGTAACTTCAGGAAGTTATCACCTCTCAGTCTGAAGAGAGAGGGTAATGGGGGCGGGGGGCAGTTGCTGGAATCCAGAGAAAAAGAACTGTGCACAATGAGCCTCTGACAAGACCCAGGGGACATAGTGGGAGACTGCAGGGTGGGAGCCAGGGCAGTAATGCCCAGACCACATTCTACCATCCTTCAAATCTCTCAGCAGGGTTCCTCCCTAGGCCATGCCAACCTGAAGCCAAAGGCATACTTGTAATTCATGTGGTCAGCCTTCCAGGGCACGGAGCAGGGGGAATATGGTATGCAACACTGGGTACAAATGAAAGATTTCCAGTAGAGGAGTAATTCCTGGGATGTGTACAGGAATATATTTTTCTTTTTCTTTATATAGTTTATATTCTCTTAAAAGACACATTTTCTGTCAAGCACATTAAGTGAACAGGGACTCTGATTTTTCTTCAGATAAAAATCATATATAGTAGTTAATGCTACCTTGCTGTTTGTTTTGGTTCAGCGTTTGGTGTTGGTTAAAATATACATGCAATAGAATATAAAGTAAACACACTGGCATTGGTATCTAATTTCTGAAGGCATTTTAATGCATCCACAAATGTCCCTCTTCAGAAAAAAAATGGTGAATTGATCCAAGAAAAGATTTGGGAAATGCATGAGGCAGCTAGAGGCCCCTCGTGTCCAGTTAATAAATGGGGAGAAAATGGCAGCTTATGAGTAGTCAGTGAAGGTGGTTATCTAAGTAACCACCCTATTGTGACCTCTACTGCGACTACTCCATAGTCACAAAACTAAAGACAGAATTTAAAGGCAAATGCCTTTCCGTGGAGAGAGAATGAAGTAGAGAGGTAGCAGATGCTCCCAACACCTTGCTATAAATTACTAAAATGTTTCACATACTTTCTTTTCTGGCTAATGGTCATGGGAAAGAATGGAACACTTACGGACATATCGAAGATGAACTGCCTACTCGCTGCTTTTGCTACAGGCTGGCCCTGAATCGAGCTTTACTGTCCATAAATTCTCCTAACAGCCACTTATGTAGCCAAAAGCTGCTCCCAAATTACTAACGCTGATGCCTTCTGATTCTGTTTGGCAGAAAGCAGAGATAGCAAAGCCTGATCAATTCCATTAAAGCTAGGACAGATGGACACCCCTGGCTTCAAGCTCCAGCAGGGCACGGCAGTCCTCTATCATGCAGACACTGTATTTATCGTCTCTTAATCACCGTCTGAGAGTGAACCAAGAGGAGGTTCTGTGCTCAACTGAACTTCTGTAGTGTCAGCTCCCACAGGAGTTACAGCAGCGACCTCACCCCATCCATTCCTGCTCTGCCTTTCACCTCTTCCTTTCAGTCGTGTCTTGGCCCTCTTTACTTTTAATTCCTGTGTCTTCTCTGTGTCATAGTTTATTTTGTCTCATATCATAATGGAGATAAGAAAGTTATTACATAGTGAAAGGAGCTGTGGCCTTGAAACCAGAATGCATGTTTGATTTCGGTGCTGCAGCCACAGATCTGTGACTTGGAGAGTGATATCATTTCATTAAACCTTAATTCCTAACCTTTTAAAATGGGGATGATGATACCTCGTCTAAAGTAACATAAAAGGACTTGACATAATGCCCAAATATAGTAAGTCCTAAATAAATACTTCAATTTGATCCTCCCCTCTCCTATCATTAAGTGTTGAAGCAAAAACAGCTCACAGGAAAGGCTGTTGTTATATTTCTGTTTGTTTAATCTACTCACAATGTAAGTCACGTGACTGTGTTTATGATCTATTTCTTCTGGTGGACAATCCATAGCTAAGTCACACTATTAAGAGATATGCTTTTATTAATTCTGTATGCATTATCTTTTGTTAACCCCACTTTAATTTATCGTTTTTCAAAGTCTCAGATATAATTCACCGTAACTTAGCCCTCAGACCTGTACTGCATAAAATATTCCTTCCTTGGTACACTGGTGACAGTGTAGGACATTATGTTTGGTGATTCTTTCTTTGCCATCTTATTAAGGAATGTGCACACAGGACCACGTTTTTCAAGATAGATACATTTCTCAGCTCTACCCAGTGAAAGATATCTGGTTGTTCAGAAGTCCTATCATCGATACTCTTCTCGGACAATGAATCACTCCACCATCTGCTATCGAGACAGTTATATTCAGCAGCAAAGTTTATTCATAAATCCATCCCTTTGACAGATATTTATTAAGGGCCTATCATATGTCAAGCACTGTGCCAGATTTTGGAAATTCAAAGATGACTAATAACATAGCCCTGCCATCAAGGGCTAAATATGTGTGGATGCCAAGCAGGGAAGTTGAGGAGAAGGAAGAATAGAAATGCAAACAAAAACTGTAATGTGTGATGAAATCTCTGGAAACACAAGGCAAGTCCAGTTGTCACACACACAGAGAATGACGCTCTCCCTGGAATATGAGAAAGGCTTCTCTGAGGTGGGGCAGAGGCTTGAAGGATAAGCCCAGCTGTCAGGTGGTCAAAAGTAGCACAGTGACACTTAGGTGTGGAATTGGCTGGGATATTCCGGAAATAGGAAGTGATCTGTTTTAAATGGAGCAGAGGGAACATGGACAGGAATTTGGGAGATGAAGCTGGAATAATCAGTTGACACCAGAATGTGAACCCCTGAGAATGATATGTAACTCTACCTTGCAGACTAGGGTAAGAAAGGATTTTCATAAGGGAATGAAATGATTAGGGGCACACAAGGGGGTCCGAGAAAACCCTGGAATTATCTTTCTTTAATGTGACAGGGATTGTGCACTCAGAATTTGTTCTTGTGGGTCAGTGAACCATGATTTTTATCTGGAAGTTTTGAGAAGGTTGCGTCACAGTTTGTGGAAGAAATGTCCTGAGTTGTGACAAACAGATGACTGGTTCTTCCACCATGACAACACACCTGCCCACATTGCGCTGAGCGCCCCTTCCTCTTCACCAGATGTCACCCTCAGAGAATTTCTTTTGTTTTGACTAAATGAATAAAGTCCTCAAAGGGAAATGTTTTGTCTATGTGGAAGAGGTGAAACAAAAAAATGGCAGAAGCACTAAATCCATGAGTTCAAAAACTGTTTTACTCTCAGCCAGGGAACCACCATAAAAAAACTAACAAACAAACAAAAATTGTTTTGAGCAGTGGAAAAAGTGTTTCAATGGGTGTATTATATCAAACAGAGAGTACTTTGAAGGTGACTGAAATTTAAACATGTAAGAATAAATACACAATGAATTATAAATAAATTCTGCGGGGTTTTGAGTCCCCTCCTCATATGTTGTAAAGGATGCCGGGGCATCGAGGGCAAGATTGAGTCTATGAATATTTGCCTCCGTGTAGGATTTTCCTATTTTGGACTGAGATGCAGCCTTTCTTTCTTCAGCTTATTTGCAATGCAGAATGACACTGTAATGCTTCTGAAAGAGGATCCCAATCTTTTAAATGTATTGTTTCAGAGCGTAGTCATAGGCCAGCTCATGGAGGATTTCCTTGAAGGCATCAGATTTTTCTGACTTGCTCAACTGCAAAACATGTCCCAAAGGATGGGAACTGCATTCCAGCATCAGTTTAATATCCGAGAACAATTGCATAAAAATAATAAATGAAACAGGACTTATTGTTCAGCCCTTTTCCATGGGAGAAGATTAAGACAAGTCTGACCTGACCAGCTTTTTATCACCTGCCAGATGGGTGTACGAGTGAACCCCCAAATCGTCACTGCATGCTAATATCTGAAATATAAGAGTGCATGAGATTTGGCGAGAGGAAAGAAGGGGCACTGACAGTACGTGGCTTTCTTTCATGTGTGCCTTGGCTTTCTTGGTGTCTGGAGCACCTTTGTTTAGCCCTTGAAAGTTCAGGAAACACTTATTATTTGGGGAAACTCAAGAAAGGATCAGGCTCCTATGCACAACTGCCATGGCTCCCCAACATTACTGTTTTCTTTCAGGGTTGCTGCAGCAGGAGCATCTGAGATTGTTGGGGTGCTGGCAAACTCTTATCAGCTGTCATTCCTCCGTCTGCTCCATTCTCCTAAACCAGGGCCTTTAAGCTCTGCTCCCCATCTAATCTGTGCCTCCCTACCTAACGACATCCACTAATGTGTGCTAACAGATGTCTGAGGGAAAATTAGCCGTGGTGTCCAAATCAATTAGACTGGAGTTGCCGTGCAGGAACAATTGCTCTGTAGGCCGTGTGATCTGTATTTTTTTTGTCTGTTTCTTTTTTCCGAAGGTGAAGTCATGTAGCCCAAGCTGAGCTTCCCTGGTCCACATTTTCCCCTTGCAGGCAGTCTGCCTCAGGCTTAATGGGTTCTGATTGGACCTCCAGATGCAGAGGCCTTACCAGGTGCAGGCTCCCAGCAAGCAAGTAGAGAACAGGAGGGCTGCATCTGCCCCAAAGGCAAGGCAGCCTACAATCAGAGTTGCGTCAGCTTCAAAAATACAGTTGTTTTGTGACTTTTAAAGTCTAAGGAAAGCTGTATTAGCAGAGTTCCATTGTTATGAGTCTTTAGAAAAAAGACTGACAATTTTATGGATGGAGAATGGCTTGGGTAGCAAACACACGTACGTTAGCCTATCAGGAGGGCTTTCTTTTTCCCATCTCCTAACACAGGAGTCAAATGAGAGCTTCTACTTTGAAGTTAGCAGGCTTAGACCCAGTAGGGTGGGATTTGGGGGAGCCTTACACTTGAGCCTGGGTGTTTGACTTATGAGACTGATGCCATTTACCTTGTAGCACAGTTAAACTCGCTGAGCCTCAGTTTATTATGTATAAAATGGGTATACTATCTACATCTCAAGTAAAATCTGGTAATTAAGTAAAATGCTATAGAACAAGGCTGCTATTACAGCATATGCTTAATAAATGCTAGCCATGTAATCATCAACCTTTCCATGCTGCCTTCCAGAAACACTTAAAGAGCAATCAACTTGTGAAAAATTCCAACCTTTTATACTTTTTTAAACACCCCCTCTCCCCCCAAAGAAGAGCTTTTTGATCTGTCTTTTGTTTTACACTTTTTTTAAATCCTATTTTCAACTTCTCCTAGGTTTGCCATTATTTCTCAAAATATGATTGATTACCAAACCACTATCACTACCTTTACTCCACACTGCTTTCGTGACAATGCTCTCTTCAAAGACAGTCATTATGATTGTCTGTGAACTTTTGTGTTGAGAAAGTAGACATTGGTTCCCAAAATACAATCAAAGCTCATAACAAAAATTAATACAGGAAAACGAAAGAAGAAGATAAAGGGCAAACTTTGGAGGCACTTGCAAAAAGAACTTAAATTTTCTCTCTTATTTATGTGTCCATGTTTGGAGTTTCATCTTGCTTAGGTTAAAAAGATCCTTTAGCATACTTAATTACTGCCTTTATGCTGCTTATAAAGATTCAATACCTCACCACTTATTTATGTATTGCGTTTTAAAGCTAACAACCTTTGTGAGGCCCTCTAGCAACCCATGTGTTTGGAATGATCCCAATTTCAAGAACTCCTGACGTTTTCTATAAAGCTTTTGTCAGAAATGGCAGCCTGTCTCTCCACCACCACCCGCTTCCATCCTGGAAATGTAATTACCACCGTAAGGCATCTAGTGTTGCGGGGACAAGTTCCACCTCTAGGTGAAAACAAAAAGAAACGCTGCCTGAGCGCTCGTGCTCACCTCTTCTCCTGCACACACAGGTTTTGTTCTCATTCCCCAGCCATGCAGCTGTCTGGGTCTGGCCAACCTGGCCTGTGACAGCTCAAGATTCTGATGAAACTTTCTGATCAGAAAGTGGTGGGCTTTGTTTTATCTTCACAAGAGTTTCTTGTTTTCTTTTATTTTAGATGAGAGTTTTCTATTATTTTTTAAAGTACAATTGTATTTCTACTTTAGGTTGCGAACTGTGGCTCAGAAATAGATACCTGTCAGCCTCCGTAGTCTGTCCCCACTTTTGTACGTGAAGTAGTTTCCCATGAACACACAAACATCACACTTAGCTCTGTCAGATCTGCTTCATGGCTACATTTATCAAAATTATCCCAGAGTCCCTTGCAAAGGCGAATATTAATAGGGTTCATTTAAAACCAAGAGTGTTACTAATGCTTTTTTCTATGTGCTAAATGGGAGGAAACAAGAATTACACAAACAAAAAAAAATAGGCAGGGTTGTTAGAATAGTTAATAAGGCGAGGTGAAATCTTTGGGCAAGGGGAAATAATGCTGAGCTTTCAGAAATCTTGATACATCAATTTACATATTATTATTCCCATTGCTTTGCATCCAAAAAGCAAAGCAGCATTTCTGTCAGTATACAACGCACTGCCATGTAATCAACCCCGAACATTTCCCCTGAGTACATTCTGACCATGTATCTAAAGCATTCTTACTTGGGAATGCCTGAATCAAAAGAGGAGTAACGTTACCTTCATGCTAAGTTGGTAAGGGAGGAAAAAACAGAAGAACCTATGAAAGCATAAGTGACAGACCTTCATGATGGACGCTGCATTCTCACTCCAATCGTGCCGTGCCATTTGCACATAGGCCAGGTGTTATTGGCGGGTCTGCTTTGCACAGCAGCAAGCTCACATAGTGTGCTCCTGGGAAGTTTTGTCAGATAGCATTTCACACTGTGATGCTGCTTCAGTGCCCAGAAATGCCATTTTGTCACTGTATGCTGAGGTGACATCTGCTCTGAGTGAGGTAGATAGTGGCATCACTCATTCCTTAAGCAGAGTGGGGAATCAGAGGCAACCTTTTCATGTCTATTGGCATTAAAATGATGTTAATAATTATGTATTAGCCTGTTGAAATCCTCTGCTTCACGTTCTACATGGACAAAGGTAAACAGAGTGCTTGTGTAGAACCTCCTGAAAGTAACTACATTAGAAGGATTTACATTAATTAATTTTTTTCAAAGGATACAGACACCATGGAGGAGTGTTTAAGAAGTAAAACATAATGGGGATAGGTGAAACCATCCCTTATTACTTTTTAATTAAGTGGAGCAGTATCTCAGGGTACAAAAGTAGTATGCTTTTTGGAGCTGTTTAAGAACCTGATCCCACAGTTAATTTTACTCTTGGACCAGAGACACAAGAGTACTTCTGCCCTCTATTGTGGGAACTGTCATTGTCTTTGAGAAAGATGTATCATGCCATCTTCATTGACTAATAGCCTGGTAGTTTATTGTCTTTTCTACTCTATCGGACACAACCCTCTAGAGTAGTGATTCTCAGCTAGGGGTGGTTTTGCCCCCAGGGACTTTGGCAATGTCTGAAGACATTTTTGGTTGTCATAACTGGTGGTGGGGGGAGCTACTAGTATTTAGCAGGTTGTAGCCAGGAGTATTGCTTAACAGTCTGTAAATGCATAGGACAACTCCCACCCAACAAACAAACAGACAAACAAACAAAAAACAACTTATCCATCCCATAATGTCAATAATACCAAGACTGAGAAGACTTGCATTAGAAAGTTGTGTAGAAAAGTATAAACTTTACAAACAGATCAGAGAGAGACAGAAAAAAGACATCGAAACACTACCCTCATGGAGCTTCTAGCAGAAGAACATAAGCTGTAACTAGGTTACAACTCTGTGTAACCTAGTTTCCTCATCTATAAAATGAAAATATTTTATATCTCTCTCTCAGAGTGGTAAAGAGGAATCAGTGAATTCATATTTGCAAAACATTTTGTAAATGTTAGGTATTGTCGTCACATCCCTTCACCTCTCCTCATAGTGGGAACGTAAGAATAGGTAATTCTAAACTTAGTAGAGTCACACATGTTTCAGAATGGTTGATAAAATTTTCAGTGATGATCCTTTTCATCACCTAACATTGTCCATAAATTTAATGTGCAATCAATTTCAATCAATATAAGTAAAGTGTGTGTGTGTGTTCCTATAATAGTATATGAAGGTCTATGGCAAGCAGAAGCAAATAATATAGATTACTTCAAGCATAAATTAATGCTACAAGTATATTCAAGTACACTAACCACAGAGAAAATAATCCCACATTAAAGAAGTTTTCAAAACAAGTTGCTATATGGAATGACATATTCCTTTTGGAAATCAGGGTTAACTTTTGTATACTTTTGTATACTGTGCCACTCAAAACATATCCATGACTTCGTTTCCTTCTTGTTGAATTAAAATGATATCTAAAATGATATTGAAATGAAATAATATCTCAAGGAGAGTTTTTTGTTAGTATCTATATTAGCTTCTACTGTCATGCCCACTGCTTCAGTCTTCATGGTGCACACCTCTAAGTCATGATCAGTGCCATTTAAAAAGTGAAACATCTAAGTTTGCCCCATCTCCCTCCACTGTGGGAACAAACAGAAAAGGCCCAATCGTGGTGACACTCAATGTTTCAGCATTCATTTGCAAACAAACTGAATTTTGAATAGGAATCATGTTTACGTGCCTAAACTCAAAGGCCTTTGATTTCAAAGAATCCTAGGAGAGAGAATTTTGAGACAGAGGTGTTTTATCAGTTTTTTACTAAACCCGACACAGGCATATTTGCTAAGTCGATGTTCATTACCAGACAACTGTGCAATTCAGAAATCAGTTATTTTGTTATACACTCTTCTTTTGATGGTTGCTCAGGATCAATATGCCATCTCGTTGACTAGAATAGGCCCTAAAATCATGTGACCTAGTTCATCATATATTTTAGATTCCTTAAAATGAAGTTCTCATGGAAGATTCTACCATTATCTTGTCCATTTCTGCCAAAGCTGTTCGAAAGAGGACTTGCTGAGACCATTAATGATAAAAACATAGAAGTGAAAACCAACCAATATAATAAGAATGGTGGGTGTAAAAATAAACAAAGGTGGGCACGTATGTTACGTACATTTCAGGGTTATGTGTGCGTTTATATAAAGTGGAAATGAAGTGTTTTGTCCAGATGAGCTGTGCCCAGCAAGCAGTCATTTCTCCTTGCTTATCTGAGGTAGAGAGCTGGACAACTGTCACCTCCTTGCACCATCTTTCAGTGAAGACAGATTACTTGCATCAGTTTCGTCATTCTAAATTCTCCTCTTACCCGAATCTTCTAACTCTCATCCTTGAAAGTAGAAATAAAGGATTTGAATTCTCTGCCATCTGCCAACATAGTAGAGTGAGGTCAGAGTCATAGGGTTTCACCTGAGACATCTCCTCCCCTCAGTTTGTGTTAGTCCAGGTAAGACAAAACCATCCATACACAACACACATTTGCTTTCTCTTTAGGTATGTTGTTCCAGTGTGCTGGCTTCAACAAGTTTTCCATTTCCTTCGTTTTAATTCCACTCCCAGTAAATAGAGAGGGGAGCGGGCCATTTTTTCCAAAAAGAAGCAGGGTGTCTGTTACCTGGAGCCTAGGGACTGTGGATGAGGCAGAGCTTTGGCGATATAAGTTGAGGGCAAAAGGGAGGACTTTGAAAGGTGAACCTTAGAGAAACAAGCTGGTCATTGAAAACTAAATTGCCAACTTGCCTCCAGTGAACAAATGCACCTGCCATTCGTATCACAGCCAATTTGCTGTTTCTACTTTTATCTCTCTCAGGCAGCAGGCTCCAAACTCTCAAAGGTTTTCCTGGGCCTCTTTTTGTGATGCCCAAAACAGCCGGACTGTTAGATAGAGGCTTCTGTGTATGCATTTAATTCCTACCTTCTCTCCCACTCAATGCATTAAAATAAATTGAGACAATAATATTTGTAAGAAAAGTGAAGTTCTAAGGAGCATCAGCTCTTCCTCCAAACCCTAATGCCATTGGAAAGTGTCCAGCTTTTCAGGATGGTGTATGGCATCTACATAAAATGCAGGCACTGGACCCTTGCCACCAAGGAAAAGATGCTCTGTGCTGTGAACACATTGCTTAGGCGTGAAGTAATGCTTTTAATTCCACTCTCCGATAGGGAATAATGGACTTTGGAGGAAGACTTTCTTTGAAGGATGAAATTTTGCAAGCAAGGTCTCAGCCCCAAAACATATTTTACCAAGTGTGGAAATGTTCGATAATGAATGATCTTCAGGTGACTGTTTTTAATTACCTAAACAGGAGGGAGAAACAGCATCTCTCCTTAGAAAGAATTCAGAATGACAAATGTAGATTTGCTTATTTGAAAACATTCAGTTCCATCATTTCCAAAAGACCTAATTATTCCAACATGTATTGCCAAGCTTTCACAATAGAGTGTATTTCTCCACCCCAAAAGATGCCTCCAGATACAGGCTTCTAATTCTCTATGCCTGAGGTTCTCTAAAGATACCACCATACATTTAAATATAGGCTATTTCAAACCCTGGCAGGAAGGAAAAGAAAGAAAGAAGGGAGGAAGGGAGGGAGGAAAAGAGGGAGAGAGACCTTGGAACTGCATCAAATGAAGTTTTTTTATTCCTCCTTTCTCATAAAAACTTGAAGTAAATGTTATGCAAAATATTCTAATGCTGCCTTAAGGTTGGTATTTTAATTGCACAAAAGAGAAATTATTCAATTGTGGTTTCCCAGTCAAGTGTAACTCTTAACTGATAGAAGGGAAGATTTCAGTTATTTGTCTTATGCCATGAAGGCAATGACAAGCGTTCGGGCAACATTTCTTTCCTGGTGCCCTCCCTTGCCTTTCTGACTTGGACTTCTCATCTTACTCCAAACCTTCAATTAAAAGTGGCAGAGCTAAGCAACTGTAGTATGTCTCAGAAGGGAACCTGGGTTTTGACTCACCTGAGAGCACAGATATTAGAAATATTAATGGAAAGAAAATATTCAGTGTATCACTCTGTTGAAGAAACAAATACTATGCAGGTGTGGATGCTCTGGTCACTTCTTCAGACATGTCACAGATTAAAGTAAGTAGGGTTACTGGTCACTGTTACCTCCCAAAAGTATATCAGAGAACTCCTCTGTCCGTCGTGATTCATTCATTCATTCATTCATTTAGTTCCTCTGTGTTCCAAAAACCATATTTTAAACTGCCATCCCTGATATTCCAATCAGGTGGCAGTAACATGCTTTGAGATCAACATTTATTATAAGCATTTATTATATTCCTGGCACATGCATTAGTTATCTCATTTAATACTTGAAAATCCTATGAGATAGATTAAGTTCCTCATTCTGTGAATGAGAAAATTGAGTCAAAGAAAGACTAGACAGTTTTTCCAAAATGTAACAGCTAGGAATACGTTGCGGAACTGAGATGGGAACTTTGCCTGCCCTCAGAGCCCAGTTCTAACCACTAAATTATACTCTCAATGTGTGTATATTACAAGAGATGGTTTCTACCCTGGTATGCGTTCAGACATTTCTGAGTTATTTCTTTGGTCATTTTCCATACCCACACCTTTGACACTTGACTCTTGACCTCTTATATTGATGGATTCAGGGAAACACTAGCCATAATGCTGTGTGCCCAACTCAAAGAGCAGTCCTCCTGGTGGACTTCTAAAGCCATCTAAATAGAATAAGCTTATACCACCTTGTGGAATGTTTTTATATAGAGTATTGCTTACATATATACAAATTATAAATATTTACTTCGGGACGAGTGGGTTAGGGAGGGGAGAAAGGGGAGGGGGTGGGAGAGGAGGGGGGAAGCTAAATATAAGGGGATGGAAAGAGGGGTCACATTAGGT